>OX457041.1:55096940-55384440 GCA_949752735.1 Lumbricus terrestris
GGAGGAGGAGGAGTAGTCGAATGAGAAGGAAGAGGCTGATGTTGTCGTAGATTTACCATTGATTACAGTCGATATTGATCGTCGAGTCAGCCTGGTAGATCTTTCCCTGGTAGGTACACGGACACTGATTGGCGGGAACACATTTGTCGTCTGTATAGAACCATCCCGGTGGACAGCTGCATCCTGGGTAGCATCTCTTGTCGTCACAGTCGACTGACCTTGGACTGTAGAGACTGTTGCAGGTCTTCAGGCAGCGAGGC
This sequence comes from Lumbricus terrestris, assembly GCA_949752735.1. Lineage (NCBI taxonomy): Eukaryota > Metazoa > Annelida > Clitellata > Crassiclitellata > Lumbricidae > Lumbricus > Lumbricus terrestris. The sequence continues at coordinate 55,097,201 of OX457041.1, forward strand.
CAACACTCACCGTATTGCATTCCAGTCGGACACTTCAGCGCTAATAATAAAAATAAAATATAAAATAAATAAATAATAATAATAATAATAATAATAATAATAATAATAATAACAATAACAAATCTTTTATTAATTTTTTTATAGCCTGTGGGATCATAAATACCTCGGGTGAAAAAAATTATAATAGTAATAATAATAACCACCGCGGGTAAAAAATAATAACATTAGTAACATTCTATTTATATAAAAGGTAATCTGTTTTGCTTTAGATGAGTTTTGCAAACTCAATCAACAAAATGAATTACATTGAAAGCTAGGAATCATTTTAGTTTCTCAGGATATGTGATGTCGTCTTACCGGGGTGGGATGAGGGACGGGAATAAAACCTGCGCAGGGGGGATGTGGTGAGAGGATAATGGAATATTTTCTTGCTGCTGGTCACATAATTATGGGAACGAAAATGCCCCTCCGCCCGTTACTCTCTATTGAGAAATTTATAGGTTACGACTTAACGAAAACGACCACTGCATACATTGATCAATTCACTCATTCATTTAAGAGATTTATATAGCACCCTTCAGACCACCTACTCAGAAGCGCTCCCGACCCAACCGCGGCTAAAGAGAACAGTTCTAAGAGTGGAGTAGAACGTTGTCTCAAGGGCGCTAGGCATTGGACGTAGTTCCACATGGAGCCCATTAAATACCCCACGACCAGCGGCAGAGAATTAAGTCACGGCGCTACATAAATAGAAGTACATACGGCAAAGCTCTTCTCTCCTCCATTCGAAGCTGACGTTGTGTGCGTTGCAGATCTGACCGTAGGCAGTCAACGTCTGACAGACGGCTGCTTCGATCTCTTCGTCCACCTCACCCTTTGTACTGTTCGCCCAGACGCCTTCCGCCTTCGCAGAGCAATGGTCGTTGACGCAACGTATGAAGTAATGGTTGACAACGACCTATGTGGAAGTATAGTGGTGGGTTAACATATAGACGACAGCGCAAAGGTATAGAAAATTGTACAGTATATACAGTACAGTATAGCGTGTACTGTTGTCCAGCCCGTTTCAGTGAATGGCCACAATTCATTGAGAACCTATTCCTAAGACTTCAGGGGCCGAGAGAATATTTGAACAATTAAAATAACACGATTATTCAATGATATTCATACTGTGAAGACAATAATATTACTAGACTACACTACCTCACAACCAGACAGCAGATACCAGACAAGTCTGTTTTGCTTGCGTCTCTGCTAGCTTAATTGCTTCGAGTAAACGAATTTATTGATTGATATACATACATGTATAGGATGACTAACAGACTTAATTACTTCACATAATCAATGAGCCAATCAAATCAACCACCGACACACTCTTGCTCCCACCCACCCACCGACACACTCAAGTAATGAACCAACGCCAGTATTTGCATGTAGCTTATGAATGAATGAACGAATGAACGAACGAACGAATGAATGAATGAATGAATTAGTTTATTTATTTATTTATATATTAATTTATTTATTTATTATTGGAACTGACCGTGTCGTGACATTGACTGAATGGCTCGAGCCAGAGAACGCCACATGCGTCGATGGCTTCCGTCTCGTCTTGTGGATTGAGACAAGTGTATGTGACTGATGGAGACTCAACGCACTGCACGCGACAAAACAAGGCAACCAGACGATCAGATAATATACAGGGTGGGACATAAAAAGGTATTCCTACAGTTTTTTGACATTATTTTGGTCAATAGGAAGAATTTCGAAATGAACATTTACAGGCTTAAAGACAATTCATATTTACACGTGATGGCCAGATTTCATCAAAATATTTAAAACACAACAAAAGTTATATCACTTTTAGTGAGACCACCCACCGTTTTTTGCCGATTCAAAAACGTAACACAACAAAAAGTAGCATAGGTCTTTTCTATGGACTGAGTCCCACTATCAGTTCGCTTTGTCATCCTCTCTGGTAGTCTTTCCTCATCTTTCTCTCGCCTCAAGTCCCGCCTTTTCTCTCAGGGTCGATAGCAATGGGACCACTTTTAAAGGCTTATGTTGAGAGAGGTGCTTTATAAAAGATCAGATAAAATTCAATAATAATGAATCTAAAGTGTAGTACCGGAGCATCTTGATCATCGACAATCCAGGAGTTTCCTAATTTCGTCGGATCACTAACAGTCTCGTAGGACGGGGTCTTCATATCATCTTAACACAAAACATGCACATTTATTATCAGCGACAATGATAACGCTAATGACGACTACGGCGGAGAAACTTCGTCGATGATGAGCGCGCAACGACAATAATTATTATGACGATGACGATGATGATAACGACGACGATGATGATGACAAGGATGATGACGATGACGATGATGATGGCGATGACAATGGCGATAGCGATGACGATGACGATGACGATGACGATGATGATGATGACGATGATGACGACGACGACGGCGGCGACAATGGCTATGGCGACGGTTCTAAACGTCGTCATCATCGTCATCATCACCCACCCCTTCCAACTTGACATGCGAAGTTGCTGACCATATGGATTTCCGTTGTTGTTTCCACAGAGTCCGACGATCTTCGAGACATTCATCGAGGCCTCGGACTCTTCCATAGTGAGGAAGAACGTGTTCTTCGTGTCCCATCGCAACCTCAACGTTCCATGTTCCAGCCAGAAGTAGTCGCCTCTCTTCTCGATCTTAATTCCTAAGACAAAAGACATCACAGCCGTTCATCTTCGCGACATCTCTTTCTCCAAAGACCGATTTGCGCATTTGCAACTCTGCCTGTAGGTTATTAAAGTATGTCCAATAATTTCCAGTAATTGTCCATTGTCCAAATGCAGCGCTAAACAGACTCATTCTATGAGGCCAAGACTACATGATCAAATTATTCCTAGGGCAGACAACCTAACAAGGAAATAATTTCTGACAAGGACACGCATAACGCCTAACCTGACCCCATAAGGCTCTTTGGCCCCAATACTGCAAATAATACGACTTCCCATTCTGGCTGTGAGTCCTGGTTTAATAGGAATGCTGTAGAAACTGAAATCAGGAGGACAGAATTGCTCATTTAAATGCCGGCTTTCAAGAGACAATGCGTCGTCATGGAGATGTCGACGTCATAATTTAATTAACAGATAATTAATTAGGAAATTCTGGTTTTGTGGCGTTGCATTATAATTTAAATAAAATTTTGAGATGTTCGATGATCGATGGTGACAATATTAGCAACAACAAAACCGTGCTGAGGCCAGGCGACTCGGATCTCACAGACAAAATCTTCGTAGAAACAAAACGTCGACTTAGTAACTTACGTGAAAAAACAACTCCGATGCCGACTTAGATTCGAGAATTTGCACAATTTCCCAAGAATGATAAATTTCGATAAACACCATCAGCTGATGACGTCACTATAACTATTTTTTAGTGTAACTATTCTCATTGCTGCTATGAAATTTTATTAAGCGCCATAATCTCGCGACAGAGTCACCAATCTATAATATGGCTAGAGCATTCCTGTGGCATTTCGGGAGTTCTCCAACAAGTCAAAGAAGTCAACTAGCTACTGTCCCATTGTGCGTTTGCAAGTGGAGTAATAAAGAAAGTACGTACTTACTCACTCACTCACTCACTCACTCACTCACTCACTCACTCACTCACTTACTTACTTACTTACTTACTTACTTACTTACTGCATGGTTACAACTTGTGCTGCGCCTCATGGTCTGCCAGAAAGAGCAACAAAATCAATTGGGGTTTGAGAAGTTGAGAGTGAAACTTAGTGGTACGAACCCTTGGAGAGCGACATGAAAGACTGGCTGAGGGTAACAGAAACGGTGACGCCGGAAACGGAGATGTCTGATCCTTGAACGATTATCTCATCTTCGCTGCCAAAAGTGAGAGTCAATTCCTGCAAACACACACGCGCACACGCACACAAATAGAGTCAACTCAGTTTTAATATACAAATAGAGGAGGAACCAAAGTAAGTAGGCTATGTGGGCGACTTATCTTTCACATTTGCTGTAACTTAGTGTAACTGCTGATCATGAGCATCCGGGCACTTTATCTCAACTGCTGTAATAATTACTATAATAAGCGTCAGTTTCTAAAGACTAAGCGTCAATCTACGGCTCTGGGCAATTGTAAGTGAAGGACTTGCTCACTTGCAAACCCACCGTATGAGGACTCTCCACCATGTTCAATTCTAATCCCAAGACAGTAGGCCTATTATAATTATTAGGTCGGAAGCGTTACCAGGTAGATTGTCCTAGAGGCCGTTATATAAAATTTTGTATTGAATGAATGAATGAATGGATGAATGAATGAATTAATGAATGAATGAATTAATTAATGAATGAATGAATTAAAGGCGAGCGTTGTTACCAATCGGCTACCGCCATTGACGCGTGGTCATTAGTTAAGAACGCCTAATAATAAAAGCCTAATGATAAGAACAGTTGATTTCGATGTATGTACATGTACGCGTCAACCTGCCACAATCAGCGTGCTACCCATTTTTAACCCACAAGTGGCACAACGTGGGTCCTTTGCAGACTAATTGAAGTCTAGACTGTAGCATAGACTGGACCACGGAATCTTACACCGGTTTTGCAATAAAATAATGACTTTGGTTATTGCCTATGAATGGATGAATCATGAATGAACACACTATTATAGTTTACCACAACAGTTTAAGCATAGCAAATACATTGTATTAGGCAGTCAATGTACACTGAGTGACAATGGGTAAACCTAAAGGAGCCTAAGGTTCTGCTAACAGGGTATCTATTACAAAAGGTCACTAGACAATCATTCGTTTCAATTCAGCATCTTATACTTATCAATTCTCATACTACATACTCACTTATCGATATTAGGCATAGTGCCCACCAGAGGCGGATTGCCACCCCCAGATCCGCCCCTGGCGCCCACGGATAGAAGACAATGTTGTTCGTTACGGGAAAAAACCCACAAAGACAAATAAAATCCGATGAAGAGAAGAACAACAAAACACAAATCACAATATGCACGGTTGATGAGAGGACACAGCTTAGGTCCAGAAGGGGAATTGAGAGAGTGGGATGGTTGATGAGGTAGGCCTATACCTTTGTGCAGCGGGCGTAGGAGTGGCAGTCGTTCATCCGAGCGGTGACTCTGTGATATCCATCGTCCATCAAAAGGTATTGGCATCTGCCGGGATAGAGAAACTCAAGGCCGTCGAAGGTTCGCCAGTAGTTGGGTCCAAAGCCCATGCACGTCTGGTAGGATAGGTAGTGATGACTGGGAACCACTGTGAACAGCAAGAAAAAAAGAGCAGAATATGCAAGGTGTGGTAGGATGGTAAAGAGAAGGCGGCACTGTAAGAAGGTACAGCAATGTATACGATGACTAAGGTGATCTAGGTCAGACATTGCTAGAACGTAAGATTAGGCAAGATGATCAAGGTAGTAATCTACGTCAAATAAGGCAAGAAGGTAAGATTAGGCAAGATGATTAAGGTAGTCTAGGTTAAATAAGATAATATTAGGCAAGATGATTAAGGTAGTCTAGTCAAATAAGGCAAGAAGGTAAGATTAGGCAGGATGATTAAGGTATAGTCTACGTTAAATAAGGCAAGATTAGGCAAGATGATTAAGGCAGTCTATAGTCAAATAAGGCAAGAAGGTAAGATTAGGCAAAATGATTAAGGCAGTATAGTCAAATAAGGCAAAAAGGTATGATTATAGGCAATAATTATGATCAAGGTAGTCTAGGTGAAGCATGGTAAGGCAAGAAGAACAAAGGTAATCCTTATTAGACAGAGTTTAAAAAAGTGAAGCTAAGGTAAGATTAAGAGCCAAATGATTTAAGGTAAAATAGGTCATCGTAAGACATTGTGAATCGAAGTCAGATTATAACAAGTCAAGATTAGATTGAAATATTGTTAGATTACATTTAGATAAAGTACGACTGAATAATTGAATTAGAATTTGGATCATTTTATATCGGATTAACTAGTAGCCTATGACTCTTGTGGTTCCCCGGTTGCTTGCGTTAGACGGCAGTTCAGATATGAGATAAATTCAAGATCTCTGCTGTTTCGTTGATAATCGGGTTTCCATAGCAATCGCTTAGATTATCTTAGATAAGATTATGTTAGATAAGATTATTTTAGATAAGATTATTTTAGATAAGATTATTTTAGATAAAATCAGATATTATAATCCGTGTTAGGTTAGGGGAAACATGAATCCAGAGATCGCTAGTCCCCGTCGCAATTACCGTTGGGTTGATCGGGAGTGAATTTCGACGGCTCGAGGTAATCCTTCTGAAACTTGAAGCAAGAGATGCAGCTGTCTCCGGTCAGACCCCATCCATGACCGTTGAGTCTGCAACACTCATCTTTCGTCATCACACCTGAAGCGTTGTCTACTTTGTCTCCGAAGCAGGAAGTCCGCATGTAACAGTACTTCAACTGACTCGTCACCGCTGCAAAGAAAATCCAATCAAACGATCAAATCAGGCAAATCAATTGCTTTGTATGTATGTATGTATGTATGTATGTATGTATGTATGTATGTATGTATGTATGTATGTATGTATGTATGTATGTATGTATATAAATATGCACGCATGCACATGCATGAATCAACGTACATAATATGAATATTAATGAACGAATCTGCGTAGATTCATGTAGACCTACTGTAACACCAATCGTCATTTTGTCAATAATATATGAGAACTGAATACATGTACATCCTACCGAGTTGGTTGTCTTCACATGCAAGTCCGACGTAGTGTGGCGGACAAGAACAGGATCCCGGTTGCAAACAGCTTCCACCATTGAGACAATCAGGTTTACAGACAGCTGAAACAGACAACGAACTCTTTTACAAACATATATAGCGCTCAGTCAAGTCATTGCTTCTCGGCATCTCATGCTCAAAACTGAAACTTGGTGAAATCTCTCTGGTTTTTAGACACTATCCTATACGCGGTTAGTAGTTCTGGGTCGTTTGTGTCGCCTGGGTCTCCTCGGTCACCTGGGTCGCCTCGGTCACCTGGGTCGCCTCGGTCACCGGTGCGCTGTGCGAACGTGCCACTGAAGGTCACGTCATTGAATCTTTGCGTTCAAATGGATGACCGTTTGGTAGAGATTATAATGATAATAAAATATATCATTATTAATATGCCCATTCTTGTTATCAATCTATCACTATTATGCATTTTGTTGACACTTGTAAAAGAAACAGCCGTAGTTGTGGCAAAGCAGTGGTAGCAGTAGTAGTACCGGTAGTATTTGTTGTCGTTGCAGTAGTTGTAGTAGTAGTACGTAGTTATAGTAGTAGTAATATTGTTATTAGTAGTAGTAGTAATAGTAGTAGTCGTAGTATCATGATCAGTAGCAGAATGCAGCAGCAGTAAAAGTGATAATTTGAGTGGTAATAGTAGTAATAACAGTGGTAGCGACTAGTAGTGGTGGTAGTAGTTACGTTTGTCGCAGTCTGGCCCTGTCCATCCTCCGCAGCAACTCGTCACGTTTCTTTCGGTTTTTCTAAAACAAATCAGCATTTCTTGTTTCAGCAACCCATTTTCTCATATATTATACTGTTTTGTCTGTTTGATACAGGATACAAGACAGGTTTTTTTAACGTGCAGTTGTACACAAAATGTGCAGTTCTAAACAGATTTGTGCAGTCGTAGAAGCACTTCTGTACAGCTAAAACTATAGCAAAAAGGTCGTTGTCCTCCGATTGGAAGTAATTTACCATGGAGGATTGGAAAGAAAAGAAGGGGTTGTGCAGTTCTAAAAATTCCTTGAAAACAGCCCTGATACAAGAGTAAGGCACTGCCGAAATAAGTGCAGCGATTCGGCAGGAGATGCAATGAGAAACAAGGTGTTTGTTAATTATATAATAATTATAGGCAGAGACAGGAACAAAAAAATTGAAAGCGGATAATAAATGAGTCGAGCAGTTGAAAGAAGAACTCGATTGTGGCGCACAATTAGTCCAAATGGCAGACCTACAAGTACCTAACTGCAGCGATCAATTCTACTAGTCAATCAATCAATCAATCAATCAAATCTTCATTAAAACCTTTGCCCATTATGCATAGGCCTATTATAAAAGAATGGACGCAACAAAACATCGTCATTACTACTACTACTATTATTATTACTATTATTATCGCCTGTTGCTACTACTACTACTACTACTACTACTACTACTACTACTACTACTACTACTACTACTACTACTACTACTACTACTACTACTACTACTACTACTACTACTACTACTACTACTACTACTACTACTGCTACCACTACCACTACCACCACCACCACCACCACCACCACCACCACCACCACCACCACCACCACCACCACCACCACCACCACCACCACCACCACCACCACCACCACCACCACCACCACCACCACCACCACCACCACCACCACTACTACTACTACTACTACTACTACTACTACTACTACTACTACTACTACCACTTCTACTACTTCTACTAGCACTACTAATTTGAACACCTGTGTAGAACTGTAGATGGGAATCTCTTTACTGCTGTCTTGGTTGACAAGAACCGTGCTCTAAGTCCGGTCCTTCCTCCTGTAAGGACATTCCGACAGGACCTGCGTTCCAGGCCACACAACCGAATCATCCCACGGGCGTACAAATCGATGATGGAGGAGACGTTCTGTTAGCAAGAATGCCCTATGATGCCAGTTTTATGCAAACCAGAGTGCGGTTTACAGCTGGATAAATGAAATTGTGCTTTGTTACTTACTCACTCGCTTACTTGCTTAATTAGTTGGCCTACTGCTACCACAGAACCACAATAACAATAAAAGTTCAACAGGAATAAAAATACAACAACAGTATAGGGACAAGCTGCGACATTAAAAGCTCCCAGGTATCTCTGGGTATATTCCGTTGGAAGATTGTTCCGTTTGATCTATAGGGACGTCTTCGGTGATCCCATCTTTAAATCGGCGCTATATAAATCTGCAAGTAAAATTATAGTAACCCAGAAACCAGATGCAATAATATTGCTTACGTGACGAAGACGCAGTCGGGGCTGGATGCTGGGTCGAGGGACCACTTCAACAACCTCTTCTCAAGCTCATTCTCCGTGATGCCGGTCAGGTTGGACTCCTGTCGGTCGAGACTGTATCCATCGAGGGTGAGGACCATAAAGTTGGAACATTTCACGGTGACGTTCTTGTCCAACGTTTCGGTCTTGTGACAAATATGCCTGAAATCATTTTTGAAGAATGTCACTTTTGTCGACATGACGTCGTCGTATCTCGGCGATCTCTTTGAGACGGAACGAATTGCTCCGAATCACATTCACGATCTGTCTGTCTGTTTGTCTATCTGTCTGTTTGTCTCTCTCTATTTGTCTATCTGTCTGTCTGTTTTCTGTCTGTCTGTAAGTGAGTCTATATTTATATATCTATATATGTAGGCTATGCCATGTCTACAAGGTGGGCCATAAAAAATACCCCTAAGGTCTTTTGCCTATATCCTGGAAAGAAGCAAGAATTTCGAAATGAATTCATATTTACACTCGATGGCTAGATTTCGTCAAAGTATTTCAAACAGAACAAAAGTTATATCACTTTTAGTAAGACCACCCACCGCTTTTTGACGATTCAAAACCGTAACGTAACAAAAAAGTAGCAAAAACGCGGTTTTATTAAGTCTCATCTCGAATAACTGTTATGGCCCACTCTGGATAAGTAGGCTGTGTCTATCTGCACGGGGCCTTCATAGTTGTATGCATACTTACTTAGTTATTCGGTTAATTATTTGGTTAGTAATCGAGTTCATTTAGTTACTGATGCAGCTAATCAGAATAATAAACACTGACAATAATTATTTTCGGAATCTTGAAATTTGCAAGGCGCTACATGAATGCAAGGCGTAGGGCAACAGATTATTCACGAGCGCTGCGTCATGTGGCAGAGTAGTTGTCCGAAGTTGAGTCCTAAGTCCGAGTGACTATATGGCGTCTTAGAGCGTGTGAGGGAACTAAAATGCTCTAATGAGCGCCAGGGTGAGAATTGCGTGGGGTTTCGGGGGTCTCAGCCCCATAGTCTTTCTTAGGACCCCATATAACAAAGTCCTCATTGCAAATCCCAAGTCCACATAAATCGAAAGTCTGATCTCCTTAATAATTTTTCCACAATTCCCATACCGACGAGTACGCTAGATAAATAACATTTTCAGTGTTTTTAATGTCACTCACGACTCGGTGAAGACTTCGGCGATCAAGGTCAAGACAAGGACACAGAGAAAAGCAGCTCCAGGTCGCATTCCACCGCAGCCGCCGATTCCCATTCTCCAGGCAAATGCGAATCGAGCGTCAATGTCGTTCGCATGAACGCTAACTTCGTTGTGGATGGACCCCCGGCTATGTACGTTGATTAGGTAAGAAGCCGGTGTCAACTGAAAAATGCCCCTATTTGTTTTAGCTTTTATACTCCCATCAGGTCGGTCGCATCTGACGCCTATCGACCTACCTACCTGTCGTCGCCGGTGAGTGAGTTATGACGCTGCACGAGGAGGAAATTTCTTTCTCGTTTTAATTAGGAGAAAATTGAGAGGAAACAGATTTCAGTTTGAAACAAAAAGAAACATGGACTTGCATTGCAAAATCGGAATATTGAATAAAGACGATACTTGCACCACCCACCCACCCACCCAACCACATATGCATACATGCATACATGCAAATATATAATTACAAGCAGTAGATGTAGCCTACAGTAGAAGTGAGTTCACACGATGCAGAGTTCTGCCTCCTATGATATACATATATAGTATATATATAATATATATAATATTATATATATATATATATATATATATATATATATGTCTCCCCAAACTGAGTAACATTGATAAAGGGTCTGACTTGTCGTAAACTACTGTATTATAAATGTCAATTTATATAGGGCCTGTCCTTAGTGAAATCGCAGACAAATATGACAATTTCTTTGGTTCTTGAGCAGTAATATGCTGCAGTATGTCAACCTCCTCAAACTATTTGAGCTCAAATAATTAGTTAACAAAGGCGTAGTAGACCTATATACACCTATGTCACTAAAGCTATTCGTACGTAGGAAGATGACTTTTAAGGCTTTCAAGAAGTCGTTTAGATGGATTACATATATATATATATATATATATATATATATATATATATATATATATATATATATATGCCTATGTGCAGTACTGCATAGTTGTTTGTATACTTACTTAAGTACATTATATATACCACTGCATATAATACAGTAATTCAAGCGTATAAACAAATACATGTATAAGCTTACTCAAATGCATACCTATGCACATACATGTATTATACTGCACATGCATGCTTAGGCCTATGCAATGTATGCATACATGTACCATTGTGACTACATACCTTCGTATTGATGAACATCCGCAACGGACTGACTGCTAGCTGGCTGACTGACTTGCTGACGGACTCACTGACTGACTGACTGACAATCGGAATATTGAATAAAGACGGACTGACTTGCTGGTTGACCGGTTGTCTGATTGACTGACTGACTGACTGACTGTCTGATTGACTCACCGACTGACTGACTTATTGACTGACTGACTGACTGACTGACTGACTGACTGACTGACTGACTGACTGACTGACTGACTGACTGACTGACTGACTGACTGACTGACTGCATGACTGTATAACTGACTGACTAACTGAGTGACCGACCAACTGATTGATTGATAGACTGACTGACTGTCTGACTGATTGCCTGACTGATTGACTGACTGTTTGACTGAGGGATTTACTGATCGACTGACTGACTGACTGGTTGACTGACTGACTGACTGACTGACTGACTGACTGACTGACTGACTGACTGACTGACTGACTGACTGACTAAGCAGTTGTTTTCAATTTCAGCATTTTCATTCTTGATAATTAAATTGTCAGTATGAAATCAAACCTTGTTCACTGATTGGGGCCGTATTTCAGTCTGACAGAACGAGAATTCTAATTACCGCGAATCGATTTTCTTACCAATCAGTCGCAGTCGATCATACGCAGTCACATCGCTTTGTAGAAAGACCCGAACGACAGAGGGCGGAGTGGTGGTCGAATTCTACTAAATTACGGCTTATGATTGCTAGACGAAATATGTCTGTAGACAGACAAGTGACGAACAGTTCTTCAGCGGTAAATCACCAGCAATCGGTTTTTCAATTGGTCGTAGCAGTTATTTATTGCATCATGCAGTCCTGTTTTATTTTCAATTAGACTTGCCTTCGACGTCGTTCGAGTCCGAAGCAATCAATATTTGTAATTATGCTGCCTTTAGAAAAGGAATTACAATTACCATTACACTACCATTTCCATTGCAACAACCAATCCTAATTGCCATTTCCAACTACAACTATATGTAGGCCGAGATGTCGTCACATTTACCACCATAGCTCAGGGCTTTTTTAGCGTGCAGTTGTACACAAAATGTGCAGTTCTAAATGGATTTGTGCTGTTGTATAAGCACTTTTGTATACAGTTAAAACTAGCAAAAAAGGTCCGATTGGAAGTAATTTACCATGGAAGATGGGAAAGGAAAGAAGGAATTGTGCAGTTCTAAAAATTCCTTAAAAACAACCCTGCCATAGTTACGGTACCATTACAATTGCCACGTACGTCTGACTACCATTCGAATTATGGCCTGCCATTATGACTGCTATTGCAATAATATTGCCATTGCAATCAACGTTTCAAATCACCATTACAATAACCGTTTACAATCACCACTTTAAGTATAAATACTATTACAATTGCCATCACAATTTCCATCATAATTACCATAATAGTTAGCATTAGAATGGTCATGTCTAACTACCATTTCAGATTATCGTCATGACTGCCAATACAATTGCCACTGCAATCGTCGTTACAAATTTCCATTACAATTACCATTTCTAATTACCAATTCAAATAACAATAGGCCCTACTAAGTACCATTTGTAATTGCCATTGCAACTGCTATTAAAATCTAAAATTACCATCAGGCTTACAATAATTAGGCCTATTAGACTACTGCGTTAGGCCCTACTGTGCTGTTATTTCTAGTTACCATTAATTTTTAGTACCATTTGTAATAACTGTTGCAGTTACCATTGCAATCACATTATAGGAAAAACGAATTTTCAGAGCAGTAAATTTCTATCCATGCTCGCAAATGATGAACTTTTGTTTTACTTAACTATATTTGACATTTCTACATTAAACAGACCTTCGCTTAGTTTTTCAATAGCCTATGCAGCGCTGTAGGAATATCAATGATCATCACAGTATCAGATGATATCCATCTTAATATAATCCTATAGGAACTATCTCGTAGGCAGACAAGCAAGGGAGCAGGTAAGGAGACTAGTAAAGGACCAAGTACGGGAACTATAGTAAGGGAACATGTAATGCAGTGGTTTTCAACCTTTTTCTAGCGGCGGAACCTTTCCAAAGCACGTTTTTGCCCGCCGAACCCTTCGCGTTTCACCCGTCCAGTATTTCAAGAAATAGGCTACTTAGCCTACAGCCCTACAGTAACTATTGTAATTTGTGAAATTATGTAATATTTAGACGTACGTTACTTCCACTTCTGGTGCAGTCTATAATATCACATTTCAAAAACGTGCTTTATAATTCTACAAGAGTAGGTTAGGTCCAATGCGCAAAGCACTGTCAGAGAACAACTGCATTAAATTTTCTGCTCTACTTCGCCAGCAACTATCCATCTGTACTGACAGACGGATAGAATATATTGAAAAATAAAAGTACTTTCTATTCTGGATCAGTGTTGTTGTATAAAAGTATTTTTTCAAGTGCACTGTGAAATTCGTGAATATATTAAGTATTGGACGCATCGAGAGACACGTACACGTAGGCATACAATGGTGTATCTTCAACATAAACGAATCTTTTGAGGCCTTAGCTGTCATGAGTGTTGGGCGTGACACGATTCTATAGTGAGGCCGATGTGGCTTTAACTTATTTGGGGAGTGTCAGCTTCGTTTGCTAGTTATCCCTGCACCTGAAAAAGTGCTTCTGTCACAATAATCGCACATATATGCCTATGATTCTTATTTCACACATCTAATGTGATTTTCCGAGAACCAAATGGCGAGTATGGGGCCTAGGCTTGTCGGTTAAAGATACTACAGATACATGTAAATACAATTATGCTTAAGGCTCAGCCTTTACATTTGTAAAAAATTGAATAAGCCAATCCGCTACCTCTGTATGGGAAATTTAACCACTCTTGCTCTTCAAAATTAACTGATCAAAAGAGGAATACTAAGGAACTTTCCAAACATGTCGTTGGCAGAGTGCTCATCGACCACATTCTGTTTAGTCAGAACATATATCGAGCGTCCAAATAGTTTAGAACCAATGATAAAAATGATTTTTTCGACTGGACAGTTGGAAAAATAGGCAATCCATAGGGCCTAAACCTATAGGGCCTAGATGCCCATTTGATGCATATGTGCCTCCCGAAAAACAAGTAGGCTATTGAACGACATAATTAGGCTATAGAAAACAACAATGCATTCACGTAATAATGTTTTTTAAGCAAGAATGATTGAAGGCTGGGAAAGCATCTACTCATTGCTGATACTTTTAGGATTTCAGTCGGTGCACTAACATTTCTACCAAACTGCCGCGGAACCCCTGGCCGACGCCCGCGGAACCCTTGGGTTCCGCGGAACCCCGGTTGAAAATCACTGATGTAATGGATCAAGGGAAGACGTAAAGTAACAAGTGATGGATCAAGCAATGGAACACGTAAACAAGTAAGGGAAATATTGAGGGAGCAATTAAGGGAACTGTCTTTTCGCTTTTACGGAGATGCCCGGCTTGAATTTATTGTTTTTTCACTTCCTAATGTCAGCTCTCTAGCCTTTTATATGTATAGCTAAATCAACCATGTTTGTCTGAATAAATTTATTCATGTGCATTTGCTTATACAGTTAGTGCTATTTATAGGTTATGTACGTTCTCATAACTTAACTATACACGTGTAAGTAGGTCCATATGCCTATGTGTCTGTGCGTGTGTGCATTTATGTATGAATGAATTTATGTACGAAAAATTTAGCTAATTATAAATGAACGCCGTCATTTATTTCAACGTTATTCATTCACAATCATGTTTTCCCTTATTTCTTGCTAAATCCGAAAGATGCATGCAGAGCCGACAAACTTCCTAGAACACTTAGAATACAATTTAGTCGTTTTCTAAAGCTATCGACACTGAACTGGAAGGAACAGCAGCTCTCGGTTGAAACCCCCAGCCACGTTTAGACTATAATTATTAGCATAATAACATCATATTGCCACAAGGTCATATACCATCAGAAAACGCATCTCACATTGGGAAGGCGAATCACAAATGCAATTATTATGCCAACTGTTAAATCAATAATTGTACAAGTTACAGCATTTCGCGTTATATGCTGTGTTAAAATACGCGACTCTTCGAGTTAGAAAACATTCCAGATTCGACAAATTCCTGCTTGCGAGTGATTTTATCGGCGGTTCATCATTGGTAAAGGTGTGAAGTCATTCTTATGTAGAATTGGTTTTGGACGGTTCAATTTATTAGAGGACACGCAACGAAGGCAAAACGTTATGGTCTGCAACATAACGCCATCGAAACCTATACCGAATTATAGTAAGTACTGTATAAGCTTATATTCGAGTACTTATCATATTCAAAGTATCATGATTATGTAGGCCGTTGAGTACTTACACTGACACAAATGCGATAGGTACTTAGGCTATACCGATACATGGATGTATTGCATATGAGTACTTCAAGCACACATAGTATTCCGCTCAGTGTTCACAGAGAGTCGTAACATGGTGTATACGGAGGTTTATCCGGGAGGAAAATAATCTTGACTATCACTTGAGCAGCCTACTCCACTTGTGCTTTTTCCTTTCCACGGGAACATAGACGAACCTTTCGTTTCGTAAAGACGTCACTTCGTAATCGATTTCGCTGAACTGGCGTCGAATCGTCGCCAGCGAGTCGTGCAGTCGTTCCTGCCTTGC
Organism: Lumbricus terrestris; assembly: GCA_949752735.1. Lineage (NCBI taxonomy): Eukaryota > Metazoa > Annelida > Clitellata > Crassiclitellata > Lumbricidae > Lumbricus > Lumbricus terrestris. The sequence goes on from OX457041.1 coordinate 55,113,344, forward strand.
CACTAGACTCCGGACCATCAGAACCCGAGACGTCTGCTGATGGTAGAGCTCGTCGTCAGCCGCTACTTTGGCCGCGGCTGCCAGGATCTCAGCGGCCGTCCGCGGTTCACGAGGTCCCTCGTCCACCTGAGCCACCACCTCCTCCTCGGCTGTTTCTTTGGTGTCCTGTGTCGGAGGTGGTTGCTCGCCTTGGACCTCATCTGCCAGGTCCTGATGAGCTTCCGGCACGAGCAGCTCCTTGAGTTGGCGGTAGGCGCCCTTGGGTATCAGATCGGCCTCCTCTTCGGTCGTCAGATCTTGTGATGCTCCCTCAGGTTGTGCTTCTTGCGGTGCTTCCTGAGGTGTAACTTGGGGCACCTCGTGAGGCTCTTCTTCTTGCGGTGATTCTTGGGGCACTTCTTGCGGTGCCTCTTGAGGTAATTCTTGACCTGTCTCCGCGATCTTTTCCTGAGTTTCTTCCTGGGTTCCTTCCTTTTCCTGAGTTTCCTTCTGTGGAACTTGTTCCGATGCAACTTCTTCGCCAGCTGCTTCGGTAACTACATCCGCAACCGGCTTCTCCGCCGCAGATTCGACAACAGGAAGTGAAACTTCCTCCACTGGTTTGATGTCCTCCGCTTCCGATTTCTTCCCTTCTTCGCCTTCTTCGAATTTGACGCTCTTTTTCTCTTTCTTCTTCTTCTCCTTTTTCTCCTTTTTCTCCTTCTTCTCCTTCTTCTCCTGCTCCTCTGATTTTTCATCTTCCGCCACAGGACTTGTCTCAGCTTCTGGTTCAACGACAGCTTTTACCTCCTCCGTCTCCTCCTCCGCCTTCTCCTCCTGCGTTTCCTCTGCATGCTTGTCTCGCTTCTTCTTCTTTTTCTCCTTCTTCTCTTTCTTCTTCCCAGATGATACTTCCTCTTCCTCCTTCGCTTTCTCCTCTTCAACTACCACTGTTACCGTTTCCTCTGCCTCCTTCGAATCCTCTTTCTCAGGAGACGTTTCTTCAGTTGTCTTTGGTTCCTCACCGGCCTCGGCCACGAGACCTTCCTCTGCCTTACTCGGTTCCTCTGTCTTCACTTCTCCTTCGGCGGTTGGCTCACCTGTCTCAACCTTTCCTCCCTCTGCTGCATCGACTACATCCTGCTCAGCTTCCTTCTCTCCTTCTTCAACCTTTCCATGAGCTTCTACAGGTTTTTCAGCTTCCTGGGCCTCTTCCTCCTCCTCCTCTTCTTCTTCTTCCTCCTCCTCCTCGTCCTCCTTTTCTTCTTTCTCGTCTTCCGCTTTCGACTCTTCAGCCGCGACGATTGGTTGCTCAGCTGGCACTTCTGCTACTTCAGCTGTTGCTGCTTCTGGTTCCACCACTACCGCCGTCGCATCACTTGTGGCTGCAACTTTTCCATCCGCTTCCTCCTCTTCTTCCTCCTCGCTCTCCTCCTCGCTTGCTTCTTCTTCGTCTTCTACTTCTGCTTTTGCATCTTCACCACCGACAGGCTCTGCTGCTTTCTCAGTTGTCTCTGCTGCTGGAACCGCTTCAGCAGCGGGTTCCTCGACCTTGACCGTGCTTACTTCCTCTTTCACCTCCTTCCCAGCCCCTTCGGTCACTTTCCCAGTCTCTGGTTCCTTACTTTCCTCTTTCGCTTTCCTCTCATCTGCTTCTTCTTCCTCCTCCTCATCTTCCTCTTCTTCCTCCGAACCACTTTCCTCATCCTCAGCTGGTTTCTTGTCAGCAACAGGTGCTACAGCAGGACTTGTCTCAGCAGCCAATGCGACATCCTTGGCAGCAACGGTGGCTCCTGTTTCATCAGCCTTCTCAGGCGCTGCATCCACACTTGTGGCATCAGACGTCGTTTCCGCGGGTTTGGATTCGGCTGGAGTTGCTCCAGCTTCTTTCCCCTGATCTTCAACAGTCTCCGACTTTTGTTCGTTTTGTTGAACAGTTTCAGCTGAGACAGCCTCTTCTTTCTTAGAGACTTCCACCACTGGTGTTTCTTCTGCCTTTTCAGTCTTCTTCTGCTCACCCTCTTCTGTCTTTACTTCCTCCGCCTCCGCTTCTTCCTCTGAAGATTCATCCGAAGATGCGCTCTCTTCCTCTTCTTCTGCTCCTGCGTCAGGTTCATCCTTCGCCTTCTCTGCTTCTACAGCCACTGCTGCTTTCAGAGTCACCGCCTCCACAGCCACGGCTTCCTTTGGAGCCTCTACTTCTGCAGCCACTGCTTCCTTTGGAGCCTCTACTTCTGCAGCCACTGCTTCCTTGGGAGACTCTACTTCTGCAGCCACAGCCTCCTTTGGAGCTTCTGCTTCTGCAGCCACTGCTTCCTTTGGAGCCTCTGCTGCCACAGCCACTGCTTCCTTGGGAGACTCTACTTCTGCAGCCACTGCTTCCTTTGGAGCCTCTGCTGCCACAGCCACTGCTTCCTTGGGAGACTCTACTTCTGCAGCCACTGCTTCCTTTGGAGCTTCTGCTTCTGCAGCCACTGCTTCCTTTGGAGCTTCTGCTACCACAGCCACTGCTTCCTTTGGAGCTTCTGGTTCTGCAGCCACTGCTTCCTTTGAAGTCTCTGCTTCCACAGCCACCGCTTCCTTGGGTGGTTCTGCTTCCACAGCCACCGCTTCCTTCGTAGTCTCTGCTGGCGCAGCCACTGCTTCTGCCTTAGGCGGTGCATCACCTTCTTCCTTAGCGCTGCCAGCTGCTGCAACCGGGTCATCTTCTCCTTCAGAGCTCTCCTCCTCCGAACTCTCCTCTTCTGACTCGCTTTCTTCATCGGCTGCCTCGTCTGTCGCCGGTTTCGCTTCCACTTCTTTCGGTTTCGGTTCGTCGGTGTGCTCCCCAGTCGCTTTTCCTTCTTTTTCTTCTGCCGGTTTCGATTTCTCTTCTTGCTTTTCCGCTTGAATTTCTTCGGCAACTTTCGGTTTCGCTTCTTCCACGTGTTTATCAACGGCATCTTCTTGCGTTTCTTTCGGTTTCGATTCCTCAGCAGCATTTTCCGTGGGCTTCTCCGTAGATTCCTCAGCCTCTTTCACTTTCGATTCTGTCGCCGGACTTTCCTCAGCCGGTGCTTTCGATATCGGTTCAGCGACCGGTTTTTCCAATGGAGTATCTACGACATCCTTTTCTGTCGATTCTGTCTGGGTTTTCTCTGGTTTCCCCGCCTCTTCCGCCGCCGCCGCCGTCGCAGCAGCAGCAGCTCCATCACTCGTCACCGCGGCTGGCTTCTTCTCAGCGTCCACGCTAGGTGGTTCCCCCGGGGTTTTCCCGCTCTCGACGGTTCCATTCTGCTTGGCCTCCTCCTCCTGATCGGATTTCCCCTCTTCATCCGAATCGTAGTCTTCGTAACTTTCGGCTTCGCTTTCCGACCCCGACGCCTCTCCGTCAACGGTGGTTTTCTCGGCCTCGGTGGTCGCTGCCTGGGCTTCGCTCATGTTGAACTGAGGGTGTTGAAGCGGTTGCTGAAGGTGGTGGTGGTGGTGTTGGTGGTGGTGGTAGTGGTGATGGCTCGATGAGAAGCAGTTCGAAAGAGAAGAGACACTGGGAGATGATTAGCGTCGTCGAAATTCAGAGGCGAAGATGGCCAAGAACACCTGCGGAAAAAGCAACAACAAATGCGATAATTAATTAAAGTCGGTTTGATTGCCTTGTACAATTGTGCGTCTGTGTGTCTGTCCGTCTGTCTGTGTGTGTATGTCTCTGTCGGTTGTCTGTCCGTCTCTCTGTGTGTCTCGACGTCTGTTTACCTGTGTCTCAAGTCTAGAATAATGATCACCCTCATTAGCCACCCTCGCCAATAATATTACCCTCATGTTCTCAATCCGACCAGAATCAGCAAAAAACACTTTTTGTCAAGTTACAAGATATTAATGAAGACAGCGAGAAGAGTTTTCAGTTTGTCAGTCTTTCCAGATAGCCTTCACTGTGCTTTGGAAGTTAGGCTTCACTGCGTTTCTCCGTGAAGACTATATTCATTATTCATTATGATCACACGATGTCCCAGTCCCTGTTCACTCAGCAGTCTGAGTTCTCATCTAATCTTCCGCAGAAACTTTATCCAACACGTCTAGTAACGAACTAACAAGTAATTAAGGAATGTCTCTAAATATATACAACCTGCTTCATAAGCATTTTATTACAACTTGGTTTGAAAAATTGGTTGTGCAAAAATCCTTCAACAACTAGCAATTATTGAACCTTTCATCTGCGTATGGAACAGAATATTTATGCAGCTGAAATTGTGGTAGAAAAATCTGAATTGGTTGCGGAGACATTGCATTTTATCTGGCGGTTCATTTTTTATTGAGCCACCCTTTACGTTAACTAGGGAAGCCCATGGGTGACATGCGATTATTTTTATTTATCTAGTTCGCACTAGATACTATCTAGTGCGCACTAGATACTATCTAGTGCGCACTAGATAATTATCTAGTGCGCACTAGATAATTATCTAGTGCGCACTAGATAATATCTAGTGCGCACTAGATAAAATCTATGCAACGTGACTGCTATTATTGTTCTATTTGCCTATGATGGGTTTTTCCAACGGTACGCATCTTCTGTCTTTGCGCCTTCCGTTACAATGGCAGACGAGTTTGAAATACTAGAGCAGTTTCTATCCTCCAGAGGCGTGTCGCAAGAAGTGACACGAAAGCTAAGAGATGAAAATGTAAGTGCTTTATTTCAACAGTTGGAAAATGTAATTTTTGAAGCATGTCACTGCCTTACTTTGTCTATAATAGTGTGTCTACCAGAAGCCTGTCTGAGCATTTAGCGGTAAAAACCTATGCCATCATTGTTCTCTCTTTGTTGTACAGCGCCCATTCATATTCCAATTGTCTCGAAATTGGAAACGATGCACAATGAAAAGATTCTGCTTAAATACGCAGACAAAACTTTTCCAATATACTGCCATAAAATCCTGCCAGGGTAAAACAACATACCTCCGCCTTTTCGCTCATCTTCCTATCTCCCCACTCTCCCCTCCAAATTCAACCCCTCACCCGCTTCCACTCTCCTCCTTTCCATTCACAACTGAAAACTGAACTCTTCAAGCTATCCTATCCAGATTCCAATCAGCTTCTATAACTCAACTACCACCATCACCGACAACCACCGTAGCACCACGCTATCTCCTTGACTTGACCTCCTCGGATTTTGACCTGACACCGGAACGAAAGCGGCAGCTCTGGCTAAAGCGGACTTGATTTGATATAGCGCCCGTGAATAAGCTGGTCTCCCCGACGTGTCTTTTGTGAGCGCTTAGAAATTCTCGAAGATTTACATTTACTTTACATTTACAAAACAGTTCATTATTATTATTAGACTGACCCAGGTATGGTAGCCGGCTTGTGACCAGCTCTGCAGGCAGACTTATTCTGGTGTCTTAACTGCTTTTCTAAATGTTACGGGAGGGGTCTTGTCTTGTACATGCTGCTCCAAACAGGGAAGCAAATAACCAGTGCCGTCTCCACATTTCGAGGAAGAATGCTGTACTCCTATTCGTTCAGCATTTGTCCCAGAATTCCTTCATTAATTAAATCTTGAAGTTACATAGCACTTCTTCAAGGGGCTACACAGAACCGGGCCCGACTCTCCCTTTGGGAGCAACGTGTGATGTAATATAACCAATGTACAGATATTGAACGAAGTAATACAGTACCTAATATCTTTGCAATCTTCTTGTCATGTTCACACAGGTAGGCATTGAGGTGCTGTTGGTCATGTCTGATGATGAGCTGCACAGACTTGGAATTGTGCGGTACGGTGACAGAGTTGCGCTTCGTGTCTTCTGTCAAGGCAAGCATGACATGAAGGCAGCTTCTACATCGTCCGCTGATTCTGCTTCACTGTCCTGTCGCACTGACGACCTCATTGCTCGTCTGAAGGACAAGCTGCATCGGACAAAAGGTGGTGCTGCAAAGCCCCACAGCCATTTGACGGGCAACAAGTTTGCCTTGAAATCTTCCAGAAGAATAGAAGTCGGCTGGCTCGACTATGATGTCAATTTACGCCAGTTCCGACAAGTAAGAGAAAAAAGTGGGGGAGGAACCAGGAAACTTGTTGTACACGGAAGCAGTGATATGAGCACTGTACTTGCTATTGCAAAAGACCTCTTCTTTCCTGGTGGTATATCAAATAAAGGAAAGGCGGAGGAGTTTACTTTTCAAATTGCCAATTTTGACTGCAATCCTTTTGATCGCAACGTCACAGTGGAAGAGGCGTATTCCACAAGTAAAGTAAAGCTTCTTCGCCTCTACCTCAGGTCTGAGAAGGTTGTGCAGGATGATGATCTTCCAGATTTGACTCCCCCACATGAGGTAAGACATACCCTAACAGCAACTTTGCAGTCTTTGTGCATCGCTGTGCATAATTTTTCTCTTAAATTTTACTTTCATCACAGTGGCAGTCCTTTCCTTCGGATTTCGATTATGCATCTCTGCTTGCAGAGATGCAACACTACTGTCAATAGCAATGACACTGAATGCCGGACTGTGAAAGGGTACCAATAATTACATTGCAATTTCATTCAGATGAATTACTACAAAGGCCAGTCCTTATTAGTTCAATCGCTGACAGCACTTAATAGGCGCTGCATAGGCCGTAGCCGTTACTTATGACTGAGTGGAAGGTTTATACACTTGTGTGCATTTGATGATTAAAATGAGTGAAACTTTATCATTTACTTTGGGAACAGTAAACACTTGTTCAACTGTATATTCTACAGTATTTCTGCTTTTAATGCAGGCATGGTCTATTGACACGGACACACCGACCATCACATTGAGAGACAGGGAAGCAGGTAAAGTACACGAATCAGCACACTAACTACTGTCAATTCTTAAAGATATGAAACCATAATCTTATGAGAAATGTGCACACAGTGTTCAAAGTTATAAGTGGAGGAACATGGCTGGCGTCCACAAATTTCTTTTTAAATCTCAACAGCCTGCTTATTAAGTCAGCACACCCTGGAAAGGTAAGTGGCATCCAGGGGATTTGTACACTTCAAACACAGGATATACATCTATACTTAATATTTTCTTTGTTTCATGCCTGTCCTACTGTGCTAATGAGTACAGAACTTGCATCTTGCCAGTGTTGTAACTGTGAGAAACACGATGCATGCCATTTGCTATTATAAACAATTTCTATATCTGGCACTGATTTTCCATTTCTAATTCTTTAGTATTGAACAAAAAGGAATGATTGCGACCGATTGTTATTATGTCGCTGTTTGTACATATGTTCAGCATTGCTTACATAGTCGTATGAGTGAAATGTGAAACTGAATGTTGTGACAATCTTTGCAGATGTACCTATATCCGATTTGGCCTCGGTCACACCATCACAACGTTCCGATGGAACCTTTTGGGTTTCAGCTGGAACGCCTTCTGTCTTTTTCAGGTCCACGACCTATTTAGGTATGTTTATGCTTTAGTGTTGTACTGACACTGCAATTTCTATAATAGGCCCACTTCAACATAAACCAATGACAGTTGCTATGAACTTCTCAGTCAGCAAAGTTGAAACAGAATGGCCTTCGTGTTCTTGTATAAAGAAGGCGAAGGAGTTGACATCGCTGCTTACTTATTAGGCAATTGATGTACGAAGCAGCAGCCGACCACAAAGAAACACTATTCTGTCCTATGCAAGCATAGAACTTGCTAATTTAAGTATGCCACCGATTTACATTCAGCTGAAGCTACATTCTTCACAGGCTTCGATACTTTTAACCATCATACTCGGTCAACCCCATGTAACAAACGGATATGTCAGTGCATTTCAATGTAGCAGAGTCAAAGTCACGATCCTTTTAGCTCTTAACTGCACTTGCATTTCGTTAACTTATTCCTCTATGTTGTCTGCTCATGCAGATCCGGTCGCAAGCTGCAGCAGCAACAGTGTAAGTATGGGGACCTGTTAGGCATTTCTTAGTTCGTCTTGTCATGTTGAACTTCATTTCACTATTGGGATTGGCATAAGTGTTAGCCATAGCTTACTCATTTAGTTATAGGTATTAGTTTGGCATGATTACTACAGTGCAAATGTGAGTTTTTGTCTTAATTTCAGGTTCGTAACATCACAACAAAGTTGCATTTCTTGCATGATAGGGTTTTGCATGTCACCTCGTCACTTTCAATTTCCACCAATCATGCATGCTAACCATGGCCTTTAATCTCTCACAGTATCTAGTGTTTCATGTAAATAACCATTTCTTTATTTCAGATGCATACCTTCCCTGACTGTCATAATACCTATCTATTTTACACATTAAACATATCGTACTAAGGGAACTTTCCAACTGATCCGCTTCTCTATAAACTTCTGGCAACTGCAGTAGACATTCCTACTGACAATAGTGATCATGCAGCTTTAAAGTCCATCCCTTCAAGTACAAGTTACCTAGCTTTGATTTGCATGATTTCAGTGGCTTCATGTTTAGCTTACATCGGTATTCTGTTCCTTTATAACTTAGCGCCTAAATTCTCATACATGAAAGCTAAGAATTATCTATGTAAATAATTATGGCTGTTTATTCTAATTATTAATTAACTAGCTGGGGCACCCGGCGTTGCCCGGAAAATTTAGGATTCGACCCGCTCCCGGCCTCAACTCCACCACACCATGCCCCACCCCTTCAACCCCACCCCAGAACACCCCACAGCACTCCGACCTCCACCGGTACGCCACCCGTGAAATTAGGGTTTTCTGAAAATATTCCCCCCTGACCCCCACCCCTCTCTCCCCCACCCAGCCAGCCCTCCCCACCCCCACCCTCTCCCCACCCCACCACACCAACCCCCCCCTACCTTCACCTCCTCACCCCACCATTTCCCACCCCACAACGCCCTGCCGCACTCCGACCTCCACAGGAACGCCACCCGTGAAATTAGGGTTTTCGGGAAAAATTCCCCCTCACCACACCCCTCACTTCCTACCAATCCAACCCTCCCCAGCCCCACCCTCTCCCCCACCTCATCCCACCACACCGACCTGCACCAGTACGTTACCCGTGAAATTAGGATTTTCGTACAAAATACATCATTTGCGCTAGCCATTTATATAATGGCTATGCAAGCGTTTAAAAAGGTGTTTCAGAAACTGCCGTCTCAGTGCTCTCGGCCCCACACCCTGGCCCTCTTGGTGGTAGAGATTCGCCAACCACTGATCCTGGTGGTTCTGATGGACCTCTATCTAGCTAAAAAAATCATATCAATGGCTGGGTTTTTGTGGGAAAAAATTTGGGGGTTTCGCCCCCCACCCTGACTCCAATGGTGGTAGAGAATCGACAACCCCTCGACTTTGTGTCTCCTGCAGAGACCTACACAGTAGTGAAGGTTTGGAGGGAAAAGCTCAAAAACTGTGGAAATGCATCTTTAATGATAATCTTTGTTTATAATATGAGTCATTTCATGCTGCTGGACACCATATTTCCTCGGTAGGCAATTTGAACAATGATAGTGTTAAATGTTCGAGTTGTCATTTAATGTCACTTCTGATTGAAAAGTGCAATATAGTGACAACATGAAGAGTCGTCATTGCGATAAACAGTCTGCTGTAGTATCTTTCATGCTTTTGCAGATGAACAATTACTCACTAATTTCATGACTTTCCCTACTTCATGTGCCACATTATGACATAACTGGAATTCAGTTTTAGATACCTTTCCACTAAAATGTTGAGTTGTAAGTGGTAACTTTCTGTAAATAGTACCAGCCACAAAATTTGTTGATTTACATTCTTCCTCAATGCAACAGGATGTGGTTCATGACCAACGTGATGATGTCATCAGCCCACACCAGAGCGTGTCTCTTGGACGCACAACTTCACGTGCAGAGTCCACTTTGCAGGACACTACTGTTCACTACTACCAGCATTTCCCTGAAGTCGATGTCAGAAATGACAATCGACAAATTGAGGTACGAACAGCTGCAATGGCCAGTTATTGTCCAGACTTCTTCATTTCTCCTTATTTACCCCTTTTTTTACTTCATCATCATCATCATCAAAATCCATGGGCCAAATACCCGTACGTGTCCGACACCACTCTCTGTCTGAGTCTGTCTCGCGTCATGCTCCCAGCTTCAACCGGTCCGGTCAGCAGGTCCATACCATTAACATCTTGGAGCAGCTAGACCACCTTGTCTGATTGAAGAGAATATTGTGAGAGAGGCACGAAGGACAACCTGGGTCAATGCCCGTATGTGTCCCACGCTCTCTCCCCCGACTCTCTCCACTGGTCTGTCCTGACCGGCCTGCGCATGTCAGCTCCACATCATACATGTCAGCTCCACATTATACTTCATACCACTCTTTAATCTGTCCTTTCTGTACTATTTCTTTAAGTATTCCTCTCAAAATTAATAATTTTTCAATTTAAGAGCTTCATGTTTTAACTGAAAACTTCTTATATTGCAGACAGGCAGCACGACAAGTGCAATGGACGATCACCTCGGTGACGATGATGAATGTGAGGTTCAAACTGCAATTATTGAGAGCCTCTTACAACCGGCTATTCTTGGGTGCGTAATGTGTTACGTTGGATTCAAAATGAAATCAATTATCCCAGTAATACAAAGTGTCAACCAATTCACTCAATATAATCAGCTAATGAAGACAAAAGCAAGACATTGAAGCAAAAGAATGTAACAGATTTGTTGGGAACAATAGGCTTACCCGAAAGGAAACGTCCTCCTGTATATGGCCCCATTGAGTCTTAAGGTCACTAAAGCATAGTCGTAAGGTTCGTTTCTGTTAATTTTACCCGTTGCCCTAATTAAGTCCATATAATTCTTAAACCTGTCCAGCTTTTGACTCAAGACCTGTAAATGTCAGAGATATGTCAGTGCTTTTGTATTGGTTGATGTTGTGCAGGATATTCATAAGTAACCTTATATTTATTGTGCACAATACTACACTGAAATTTGCACTCACCATATTATTTTTGTGTAAGGCGATTCAAGTAGCCTTAACATTTCATATAACAGAAACAGTGACAATCCATGTCTATCGTGTTTCTCCAATAGAGACTGGAAATCTCGACTAACTGAACTACAAGGCCAAGTTTCAAAGGAAAATGTTCCAACGGCAAACATAATCAATGTGGTACGGGGCAGTGCCCTTTCTAGTTTCTCCAGAGCCATCAAGAGGAAGAACTTCAGTGCAAAGCACCGCCTCGACGTCTGCTTTGTGGATTTAGCTGACAATGCTGAAGGTGCAATTGACAACGGTGGACCAACTCGTGAATTCTTCCGTCTGCTGCTGGGCGAATTGTTGGGAAGTGAAGTCTTCGAAGGGCCTGAGCATTCCAAACACCTACGATTATCAACCAATGGTAAGACACCTGAGTGTCTGCTTATGTTGTTCATTGGCCTAAAATACAAATTGCCTGAAATATATATCCTTCTAAAATAAGTCACTTGAACTTCTTCTTTTCCTTCAGGCGTGAATTAATCCCTCTCTACGGAGGGGTCAGCCACTCGGATCGTCCTCTTCCACCTTCCTCTGTCTCTTCTTTTGTCGTCCCCGACTGCGTCGTCCATAGACATCTGCCTTCATGATTCTTTTAAGGCAGCTGTCTTCCTCTCTTCCCATCACATGACCGTACCATGTCAACCTGGCCTCTCGTATCTTGTCCGAGATACACGCCACTCCAAGTTTCTTTCGGCTGTCCTCGTTCCTGTTTCCATCCCTGAGTGAAATTCCCAGCATCCAACGCAGCATTCTCATCTCCGTCCTCTCCAGTAATCCCTCTCCCCTTCTCGTCATCGCCCAAGCCTCTGCCCCATAGATCATTACAGGTCTGACCATTGCTTTATATACGTTTCCCTTAAGTTGTATTGGCATTTTAGCATCACATAGAACTGCACTCAACTCCCTCCACTTCTGCCAAGCCAACCTAATCCTGTTTCTGATGTCGACCTCAAAGCCACCCTGGGCATTCATTGTTGAACCAAGATATTTGAAGGTTTCGGTCTGTTTCAGTTACTTTCCTGTGTTGTCCATAAGTAAGTCACTTGAACGGTCTTCTTGTTACTTATGCTGCATATGTTATCCTTTACATCTCTTGATCACGAGCATTACTTTGTTGCTGGAGCAGCCCTTGGGCTGTCACTCACTAATGGAGGACCTTCACCAGACTTCCTGTCACCATTAACATATGACACATTAATTGGCAACAAGAATCCTGTGATCCAGCTGGAGGACATCACAGACTGGAATGTACGTGACAAGCTCACAAAGGTTTGTTATAGTTCTTTGCTTTGTTATTTAACCCGTTTTGGACAAGCGTTCGTTTTACGAACATTGGTCCAATAGGCTACTGATCCGTCAAGTTAAGTCAACGTTGACTTATATACGCCTATATCTAATTCTTAGCTACAAGTCATGTATCAGCCAACTCACAATTGTGTGTGTGTGTATGTATGCATGCATGCAAGTATGCATGTATGTATGTACGTATGTATATATGTATGTATGTATGTGTGTGTGTATATATGCGTGTTTGCGTGAATGTGTGTATGTATGTATGTATGTATGTATACATGTATGTGAGTATTTTATTTGCACTTCTACGGCGGAGGAGAAAGAGGAGGAGGACTATTAAACATTGTCTTAATAATTCCTTGCTGGAGCTCTGAGAGTATTTGTCCAGTGAAGCTTTTCCTCAGCAGTAAGTATCACTTTCAGACGATTTTTCGTCATTTATCCATTTTAATTGTTTATTTGTTGCAATGTTATTTCGTGCATGGTCGATACGGCGCATGCTGTCACTAGCCTATTAGCCCAATGTTCGTAAAACGAACATATGCCCTTTTGCATATGTTATTTGTGATTTGTCAAAAACCTATATGCATACGTTCAAACATTATTTTTAGGACCAAAATATCAACACAGTTCATACAAATTTTGCTTAATAACGTTTTGGTCCATAATGGGTTAACTTATAATTTGAGTCAACTTGCTGACTCATCCATTCGACAGATTAAGACGGACAGCTCCATAAGAAAGCTACAACCTCAATAGGTCAGAGTGCAATGCAGTGTTCACAGCGTTCATTATTGAGTTAAATTCACAAAATGTTCTTAAATGCTGCAGATAAAAGAAGTCAAGTCCGTTGAGATGTTGGCTGAGGCTGTTGATGCTGCTGCCGACATACTGGCATTGCTGGGGTCTCTACGGCCGGTTAGAACGCTGGTTGACAGAGATCAGATGATCCAGCAAGTTCTAGCCTACTATATGGTTGGGCGTCTACAACCTGCATTTCAGCAGTAAGTATCACTTCACTTCTACAATGTATCCTACCTAAGTTCTGTACTGCCAGCATGCAGAAATGCACAAAAAGCAGCCTGACTTAAAGCAGACTTGATTCCATATGTAACGCTGGTGAATTTATATATCTCTCTGAGTTCATTTCAATGGGCTGTTGATACATTTCAAATTTTTATCATTCGTGTAATTCTATCGATAATTAATTTGTGTGCAGTTGTGAAAAATTGCATTCGCCTACGGCGAGATTCCAGACAAGTAGGCCATAATCGATTGGAATACTATTTGAATGGGCACCCGCAGAAGGGTTAAAAGTCATTGTTGCCGCTTTCAGCAAGGGCTTGAAAAAGGCAAGGCAGAAAATTAAGAGCTTTTTGATTTCTAGAGAGATTTCTATACTTTAATTCTGACTTTCGCTGAAGTGTATCATTCGTAACATTAGTATTTCAATGGGAAGAAATTTCTTTAACGCCAAAAGTAGTAATTAGAAAAACAGCTGTCAATTTCCAGGGTGGGGCAAGTGCCCCCCCCCTTGCCGGTATGTGCGGGCGCCCATGTCTAGGCTGTCATCAAATGTATGTGCTTGCAGGTTACGTAGTAATATTTAGTAGGCTTATTAATGTAATGTACAATTACAGTCAATGACTAAGCATTCAAATAACCTCCCATCCTTGACTTGGAATAAATGATTTCACACTACCTGCCAGATACATTTCAGATGATGTGATTCTGTTGCTTCAGGTTCAAGAATGGTTTAGAAATGGCTGGGGTGCTCGACAGCATGTTGCAGCTGCCAAATGAGTGGCGTCTAGTGTTCACAGGAACACAGAATCCGAAACTGACTTCACAGTCCATGTTGAACATATTCGTGCCCCAATACTCCATAGAAGGGAGCAATGACAGGGCAAAAGAACGAGTCATGGTTACATTCTGGCGTGACTGGGTCATTGAAGTTGGAGGTAGGAAAATGTTTTGTTAGCATACCAATTGAACATTACTTACCTATTATGCTCACACACAAAAAGACAAATGAGTGGCTTAGTAAACGACCCTGCCACAACGCACATCCTTCGCTTTCAGATCCTCGGTGGTCGAGTGGGTTGGTAGCCCGCTCGCCGCGCCGGCGGCCCGGGTTCGATTCCCGGTCGGTCAGAGATTAATTTCTCGGATCTTTACTGCGGGTGGCTCGGTCGCAATATAAACGTGGAGTAGCGGTGGTGAAGGATCTCACCCTCAGGGTCGAAGCCATAACACAGCCGCTATATAAATATGCGATTACATTTACATTTACATTTTCTGTAAATCGTAAAAAAAAACATTCACAAGTTTTACCCTTGCTTCGTGCAATCAGAATCTTATATTATAATTCCGAAACACTTTCCATGTTTCTTTATTTGTTTGTACGCTTTTCACTCTCCCCTGGAAAATAGGCTCGGAAATGAAACAGCGTCGGTTTACAAAAATTATTGCAATCGATTCTTACCCAAATTATAAGGTCAGCGCAACTATTTTCAGGTTTTAATTCACTTTAAAACAAGAATTGGTCATTATTGTTTGCAGATAACGAGTCGCAAGTGTCGTTGGAGCAAATACTGGCGTTTGCAACTGGTGCAGATTCTGTACCTCCGCTTGGCTTTCCTTCCATCCCTCAGTTGCACTTTCAGCATCAAGCCGGTGCCAAATATCCTTTGGCAAACACTTGCGGACTCATTCTGACCCTTCCTGTGGTAACCTCTTATGAAACATTCAAGGAAGGGATGGAAGAAGGCATTTTGCAATCTCCAACATTTGGATTTTCATAACTTAACCAGGCTGCTTGTTGAATTAGACGGAGCGGTCGTGTATTGTTCTGGATCGGAAATCTATTTGTCAAGTCGCAAACTGTATGTTTTTCAGTGTATGTATTGCTCAACAGTTGACATGAAGTGGAAGTCAGCGATATGCGTCCACTGGAAGATAAGTGAACCAATGAAGAAGAGTCTTGTGAAGCGGAAGACTGATTATCAATTTTAGCATTATAACAGAATCTTACTGAGATGCGCAATCGACTTTGCACATGATTATTTGATTCAGTTGCTGGAATATATGTTGCAGAGTTGCTTGCACCGCCTTATGTTTACTCTGATTTTGTCTCATTCTTTGTGATGCATTAACGTGCCACACTCATGTTTCTCCGCGTTCGTTGTGCCGCTTGTGCGCAACAATGTTGACACCACATCTTGTCTGCTGCCGCTTCATAAAGCTATTTTTGCACTTCTGATTTGCAGTTTGGATTCAAAAAAGGGCTGGGATGTTCACATGCAATCCTTGCATTCAGAGCAGTTCTTGACTACTTTATAAGTCATGGGTCCACTGTCAACTTATGTGCACTGGACATGTCAAAAGTTTGTGACAAAGTGAATCGTCAAAAAACGGAGGGTAGCCTCACTAAAAGTGAGGCAACGTTTGTTCTGCTTGAAATAAATTTTTTGTAAATTGACCATTGTACGTATATATGTGAATTCCCTTGAAGAATGTAAAGTTTCATTTAAAATTCTTATGTTTGGTCAAGATATGGGCTGAAAACAATAGGGGAGTACTTTTTTGGCGCACCCTGTATATTCTTGTTGTGCATACCACCAGTCTGGGAATGTACGTTTGACATATGGTCAGCCTAGAAGCCCTATGCATCTATGGATATCTATGCATCCATATTTTTGTATTAAGGAAACTTAGTCTGTTTTCCTCAATCCATTTACTTTAGGATTTGATAAAATTTCGATATCGACGTTAAAACAATGCTCTCATGAAATCTCTCCTGTATTATCAGAGATTTTTAACCTATCGCTGGTTGATGGTGTCTTTCCTGATCAACTTAAAATTGCTAAGGTAATTCCAGTCTTTAAGTCTGGAGATAAACTTATGGTATCCAACTACAGACCAATTTCCATATTATCTCCTTTTGCCAAGATATTGGAAAAAATTGTTTATAATAGGCTTCTTGGTGTTGTAACTCAAAAATGATTTGCTTGTGGATAGCCAATTTGGTTTTAGAAAAAACTTGTCTACTTATATGGCGCTGCTTCAGCTCACAGACAACATAAGGAAATCTATTGACGAGCATCAACTCACCATAGGAGTTTTCCTAGATCTGGCTACAGCGTTTGACACTGTAAATCATAAGATTTTGTGAGATAAGCTTGAACATTATGGAATTAGAGGCTCGCCTCTTAATTGGTTCTGTAGCTACTTATCTAATAGATTACAATATGTTTCTGTTAATCACTCTTCCTCTGCTTCTCTATTTGTGAAATGTGGAGTTCCTCAAGGTTCAATATTGGGACCATTGTTATTTATATTGTATGTAAATGATCTACAATCTGTGACTGCCTTGAAATTATTCATGTTTGCTGACGACACGAAAAAGTTTGCCACTGGGCAATGCTAGCTAAAAGTCTGAATGATGACTTAAAACTGTTAATCCACTGGTTTGCCGCCAACTTATTATCTTTGAACTTAAATAAGACTAAGTATATGATATTTGGAAATAAGGTGACTCTTGACTCAGATTTTGACATATGTGTAAATCAGCGGTTCCCAACCCATGACCCGCGGGCCAAAAGTGGCCCGCCTGGCCTACAAAAATGGCCCGCAGCATCTGAATGAATTAAGAAAAATATATGTAAAAATTGACAATTTGGACATGATAGAATATAATAATTATTTTCTATTACAAATTATTTTATTTGGACATTAATAAATCGCATCAAACCTTCTACTTTGATTAAATTATAACAATTTTATGCGCCTTTAGTTAATTAAATTTTAGCCTTGTGGCCCCCTAATGTCCTTCAACTAAGAAAAAGTGGCCCTCGTGTCCTGCAACTTAGAAAAAGTGGCCCGACAGTCAAAGAAGGTTGGGAACCACTGGTGTAAATGATGTGCATCTCCCTCGTGTACGTGAAACAAAATTTCTTGGTGTTCTTATTACTGAAAATCTTAAATGGATAAAAGTGTCCAAGGTTGTTGGCATTTTACGTAAGGTCAGACATGTGCAACCAACTGAGAAATTGAAGCTTTTATACCATACCTTACTAGAACCATATATCAATTACTGTTGTGTTGTTTGGGCTTCTCCGCACAGATCCTGCAACTTGGACCGAATTCTAAAGCTTCAGAAAGATGCATGTCGTATTATCTCTAAATCTCCCTATTTAGCCCATTCCAACCCCTTATTCAGTAAACTTCATATTCTCAAAGTTTATGACCTGTACTATTTGTCTATTGTCGTCCTTATGTACCAATTTGGAAATAATCTCTTACCCCCATATTTAAAAATTATTTTATGACAGTGGCTCAATTTCACTCGTTTAATACTCGTGGATCGAGTAAATATGTTGTTCCTTTTCACCGTACCACCTGTCGCTTTAATAGCTTCCGAATTCTAGGTCCCCGTTTATGGAACTCTCTGTCAGATGATGTGAAGAGGGAAAATAGTGTATGTGCCTTCAAGAAAAATGTTAAAAAGACTTTGTTTTCAAACTATTGCATATGTTGATTAACTTTGGTCTTTATACATGCATTTATCTTGCAGCAGTCTAGACACTGTATGTTAGTATCCTGACTGTTTTTATGGATGTTTCCGAGTCTCTAATCCTTTGTAGACTGTGAGGATTTACTGCTGCAATAATATTCTGTTTCTATTATATATTATTTATTATTATTATTATTATTTAGTATTATTACCGTTTATTAATATGATTTAATATTACAATTTTATTATTATTATTATCATTATTGCATTATATGTTTATCCCTATTACTTTCAGTTATGTTCTAATTAATTAAGTATTAATTCAGTTTCAGTTAAGTATTAATACTGACTTGCACTAAAAATAGTCTTGGAGCTAGGGCTCAGGGTTTTATAAGCTGTTAGCTTGTTCCTGATTCCTTTTGCACTGTGTTTATTGAGGCATGTTTATACTATTTAACTGGTGTGTGTGCAATAAACAAGTTCATTCATTCTGTCGTTAGTGTTATGCAGGCAGATATACTGTCCTGTGAATGCTGTATTTCTTTGTGTATTTACTTTTATTGTTTTATTACTTGTGCTACCATCCTCCGTGTTCGATTCCCGGTCGGTCGGTTTATCAGGTATTAACTTCTCGGATCTTTACTGCGGGTGGCTTGGTCGCAATATAAACGTGGAGTAGCGGTGGTGAAGGATCTCACCCCCAAGGTCGAGGCCATAAGACAGCCGCTATATAAATATGCGATTACATTTACCATCATTTGGTTAATAAAAGATTGATATATAAGCAGAACTACCATCAATCATTTGTAGTTTGTGTGGCCTTTCAATAAACAGTTCTAATGAATGAAACAATTTGAATCAGTGATGTTGCTATGTACTATGTTTATTAAAAATTTGTTATGAGTTCATTGCTATAGCTATTTGTTAACACACAGTTATGATTGCAATAAGTTGAGAACTTCATGCCTTAAATTCCTATAGAGCAAAAGCAGTTCAGAAATTTCTTTTGGAAAAATCCACTGACTGTTCTGCATTATCCAGCAGCACAGGTCAAACACATCTTGGTCGCATGGAACTGGAGGACGCACGGTGGCTGCTTCAAAGCTAAGTTCTATGTCAGAATCAGTGACGTGATGCAAAAAGTTCTGTGCATTTCTTAGCTCAGGTAGGTGAAAGAGGATGTATGGTCGACCGAAAGGGACATTTGCATTTCTTGAGGGTCGAATATGATGTGAATTCCACACCTCCTTCACTTGGTCTAGTTCATCCTGCAGTGAATATACAGAAAGTGTCAGTTTACTGCATATACGTGAATAAGATTTACCATATTGAGTGCGATGCAGCAAAGGTTACAATACATTGATAAATTGTATTTCAGAGGTTGCCCTATTCAGCCAGAGCATAAAGTGGAACACACACATACACAAGTGTATGTATATATATATACACACAGGTATATAGATACACACATATATATATTTATATATATGCACAGCTGCACACATGCAATATAGGTATATGGTAAATACACAAGATGCAGACAAACTGGTAAAGGAACATAGCATAATGTATTAAGGATATGAATGGATGTTGAATACGAATGTGAAAATATTTAGTTTGGCTGGAGTTATTCAGTTCAGTTCAAATGTAAAGTCATGTCTTTCACAACAGCCACCTATTTTGCACATTGTTAATAATGTGACAATAGTGTTCACATGTAATATGTGTGTGCTAAAACAATAAGCACATAGTAAAAAATAATGAATGATGGAAACAGGCCGAGTCCTGACAGTCCGAGTCCGCAGAAAATCGGTCTCGAATAGGACTTGAGTCTTTGGCCGGACTAAAGTGCTACATCACTGGGAAGCAGACAAGTAGGATAAGTAGACTAGTAAGGCGCTCATAACTACCACTGGTTCAACATACAGAGGTTTTAATAGCAACAATAAACTATTCCACACGGAAAAAGCAGGTACGCTGCATAAGCTGCAAGTCACATACCTGAATTAAACCCAGAAAGCAAAACTGAATGAGAGACTTGTCCAGAAAACTTCCGTCAAATGAAGCGGCATCCACTAGTGATCTAAAGGTTGTCATCCAGTAGTTGGCACACTCACGACGAAGAATATTCCACCAAGATTCTATTCTTTGGTTTGCTGTACTTGCTCCTTCTAAGTAACTTTGGCAAGTATTAGTTTCATCTCTATGGAAGAATCGCTGAATGTCTCGCATTACGACATTCTCAGTGCCAAAGTCACCTCTCACAGTTCTTGGACAACCTTGGTGCTCACGAACTGTTTGAAGAAAATATCCAGCAATAATGCGTGGGTCATTGTTAGTTTTGTAAGCCTTTAGCCACATTATTTTCCTGGAATAGCCATCAATGCAGGCACTGATGCAAATTCCATATGGCTTCAGCTTGTCGTAACCATCAACATGCCATATGAAGTTCGGACCTTTACTGTAGTAGGATCGTCGATCAAAACGGCGCTTTCTTCGCAATTGCACACCAATGGGGTCAAGCACTGAACAGATAATACGAACTGTCTCTCTACTGCAGTTGAAATTATTCAGGAGACATTTCTGATGCATCCACCGGTAACCATGCAACTGACCGGAACCATCCAATTGCTGCCCAATGAATGAAACGACCTCTGTGATAGCACTATCATCACGTTGGCGGCTGAGGTTCAGCGACTTCAAAATACGCTTTAAATGTCGAAGACTAACGCTCACACCGTGACGCATATACAAGGCTGACACAATATCCGTGTACTTCAGGCCATATTGGAAATAAGAACGGATGAAAGGACTGCATTGTATATAAGCGCTTCTGCTATCCATCTGCTTTGCAGGCTGTCTGTTCTTATAGTAGCATTAGTAGGCCTAGTATTGGTGTTAATTATTAGTAGTCCTAGTATTGGTGTTAATTAATATAACGGTGCGCCCTATAGCCTACTGTAATCGGTTGCGGTCTGTCGCCCGGATTGATAAATAAACGAAAAAGCATAATACTTATTATAACCCGACGAATAAAATTTACAATGAAATACGAGTAAATATGAATAAATACGAATCACTTGTAAACAATGATCATAGTCTTGTTCTTATTCATACCACAAAGCATAGATTTTATCTAGTGCGCACTAGATAATATCTAGTGCGCACTAGATAATTATCTAGTGCGCACTAGATAATTATCTAGTGCGCACTAGATAATTATCTAGTGCGCACTAGATAGTATCTAGTGCGCACTAGATAATATCTAGTGCGCACTAGATATTATCTAGTGCGCACTAGATAAATTAAAAAATTCGCATGTCACCCATGGGCTTCCGTAGTTAACTGCCTGCCGCACAGTTCTCATTTTGAAGGTGTCGCTTAAAATAATATCAACTATTGGGCCACAGCGCCACTAGTTTTGTCTTACAGGTTCACAATATCTCGATTGGATGACATCTAGACCGCTGCATTGTCTATAGATAGGTGGGTTGCTAAGAGTACAGTTACCAGGTCATAGATGTCAAACCCAGTCAAATCGATGTTGACCTTTTGACAGCACATCTGCCTTCATCCTAGTATCTACTAGTTTCTTCAGATGACGAATGCCTTTCGATATATTGTGGTTAGTGCTTTAAATGTCTCGGTCGGTATGCAGAGAGCTCAAGTTGCGCTCTCTCTATACGTATACACATATATGCATACATACGTGGGTTGCTAAGTACGTAAGTACATGCATGCATGCATGCATACATACATACATACATACATACATACATACATACATACATACATACATACATACATACATACATGCATGCATGCATGCATGCATGCATGCATGCATGCATGCATGCATACATACATACATACATACATACATACATACATACATACATACATACATACATACATACATACATACATACATACATACATACATACATACATACATACATACATACATACATTCATACATGCCAGCTCATACAAAAATATCTGCATATCTACGGAACATATATTTTTATAGATACATACAATGGAGCTATAGTATGTTAGACAAAGTGTTTTTGTGGATTATGGTAGAGCTGCTGTAAATTTGCCTACGGGAGAGGAGGGTGCGGATTGACGGACGGACAGAAAGATGGAAGGAGGAAGAGCGAGAGATGCACGGATGAAGGAAGAAAGGAGAGGAGATGGATAAACGGAGGTGGGATGGATCGTGATGCTATGAATATCTGGACATAATTTACACAGTGTTGACTTTTTCGCTTGACGTCTCCACAGCTGAAGGACGAAACATCAAGGCCAGACTTCATTTAGAGTTCAGAGAAAGACAGTTGCATAAAGACAAAGACGGCAAGACAATAGAACACTTGGCGAAAGAGACAGAGCGAGACAGACAGATAGATGATGATATAGACAGACAATGAGAGCCAGAGACGCAGTCATTGTGCGGCAGATAGTTTGAGAGAGAGGATGGAGATAACAAAAGACAATAAGACACACAGAGAGGTAGAATGAGACAAAGACAAACTAACAAGGAATCACACATACATGTAATGATGTAAGTGCAGATATAGATGGAAAGACAACAAGGAGGAGGAAGAAGAGGAAGAAGAGGAGATGGAAGAGGTGGTTATGTGGCACTTCACGTAGTGTTTCTCTGCATGCCTGCCTGCCTGCCTGTCTGCCTGCCTGCCTGCCTGCCTGTCTGCCTGCCTGTCTGCCTGTCTGCCTGCCTGTCTGCCTGCCTGTGTGCCTGCCTGCCTGCCTGCCTGCCTGCCTGCCTGCCTGCATACTTAACTGGCAGCCAGGCAGACAGGCAAAAGCCTGGGTGCCTGGCTGCCAGTTGGGTATGCATTCTTTGTCTCCTGTCAATCCATTGTTTTTTTTTTACTTTTTTAAGTCAGTATAATTAGCCTAACAACTATGTTTGTTGCCATAAACTCATGAAATGGTTTCCGGACAATTCGGAGCCGGAAAAGTCGGAGCCGGAAAATTCGGAGCAGGCAATTTGGAGCCGGACAATTTGGAGCGGGCAATTCGGAGCGGGCAATTCGGAGCCGGACAAGAATCATATTGTCTTCAATTCAACTTCTATCTGAACAACAACTGCTTCCTTAAATCCAACTGCCACTTAACCAACTTCCATTTGAGCAACAATATTTTCATCGCTCCGAATTTTCCGCTCGGAATTGTCCGCTTCGAATTGTCTTATGGTTCCGAATTGTACGGACACTCATGAGATATCTCGTATAACAAAACAAGTGGTGATCAAAAGACAACCTAAATAAAGGAGAATATGAGTGAATAATTAGCGAATGGATGCACGAATGAGGGAAAGAATGAATGGATAAATGAACGAATGAATGAATGTTCGACGAATTATAGAATGAATGAATTACAAAATGAATGGAGCGAATCTAGTGCATGAGATAAGTGAGACTGGTAAACAATCAGCAAGACAACGAATGAACAAACTTGCTGAGTATAGACATTAGACACTCATAGAATGTCTACTTATAATATAATGAGGCTGATATCAAAATTATAGTTAGGTATAACTCAATGGCGTGTAGGGTACTATTATTCTATAGGCCTAGGTGTAAACAAGTTCTATCACTGGTTGTTACCTGCGTGAAAGTGATAGAGGCTACGTGTGGTGAAAACCTTGTTCTGATCCTAAGAACTGATTAGTGTATCAGCCTCGTTCTGGTTCTCTGATCTTCGAGTTGGTGCATGGAGATATTTTAGTACGATGGTATATCTAAGAGCCACGTACCCTGTCCAATCTCCATTCGTTCGCTCGTTCGTTCATTCATTCATTCATTCATTCGTTCGTTCGTTCATTCATTCATTCATTCATTCATTCATTCGTTCATTCCTTCATTCATCCATTCATACATTCACTCATTCATTCATTCGTTCGTTCATTCATTCGTTCATTCATTCATTCGTTCATTCATTCGTTCATTCGTCCATCCATTCATTCATTCGTTCGTCCGTTCATTCATTCATTCATTCATTCATTCATTCGGATGACTTATATAGCGCCACTACACGAATCGCCAGCTTAAAAGAACACTGATTGAATTCAAGCACTCAGAGGTATGCCCCAATTTTGAGACTACGAATAGCCTACGATACGAACGCAACATCCTTGATCGAGCCTTGCTCCCTATTCTTAGCACCAGTTCTTCCCCCCCCCCCCCCCACACCGCCCCAGGCTAACTTGGGCAAAACCGGAGGAGGTTCGACAAAAAACATATGCTGCTGTTAAATGCTTAATTTCCCTGCACTTGTTTTCTCAACTCAGATGGGGGGGGCAATGATAGAAATGAGCTCCGCAATATAGTCTTGACGTCTGCATGTGGCAAGCAGCTATCGAGACAGCGAGCTGTTGTATACATTGAGGGCGTTTGCGTTCAAGAGATGAACCGGTTTTCTAGTTAGATCGTTTACTACGAGACGAGCCCCGGCTGGTCCCGTCTCTTTCAATAAGTAGCGCCACAGCAAGATCGAGTTGCCGTGCAATTCAGGTCACGTGTTCGATGGATGTAAATAGTTATTGGCAATATGTTGGATTGCGTCAGTGAGGCGCCAACTGTCAAGATTATGTCTGGAGACTTTGTTGCGGTTGAGCTCCTCTTGATCTTTATGAACTGTTGCACTTGCGTCTTGTTATGTCGCCACCATACGTTCAATCGGTTTTTAGTTGCGACTCATGTAGTGGCGCTATATAAGTCATCCGATGAATGAATGAATGAATGAATGAACGAACGAACAAACGAACGGACGAATGAATGAATGAATGAATGAACGAACGAACGGATGAATGAATGAATGAATGAATGAACGAACGAACGGATGAATGAATGAGTGAATGAATAAATAAATGAATGAATGAATGAATGAATGAATGAATGAATGAATGAATGAATGAATGGGAGATCGGACAGGGTGGTTCTTAGATATACCCATCGTGCTAAAATATCTCCAAGCACCAACTCGAGGATCAGAGGACCAGAGCAACACTCGATCAGTGACTTAAAAAACTGCAAGGCTATTGTTAGACTACTCGGGATTTTGTTCGCGTAATACGTTGGCTATTCACAGAGCTTAAAGTGTGCCTGGACGGTCATGGACGGCGTCCATGCACTTATTTTCAAATCTGAACTCCGTCCATCCATTTATTTCACGAGCACAGAATGGAAAGTTAAGGAGCGTCCATGGGCACTTCGCTTTCTACACTTTAAGCACTGGCTGTTCAACTGTTATTAATATCCTCATCAATCAATCAGTCAGTCGAAATTTGTATAGCTCCACTTCAACTTCAAGATCTCTGCTGAGAGAGAGGCACCTATCTGATTGATAATATTATCAAAAAAGCGTCGCATGAGTCCTCTACAATTCGGTGCTGCTCGTAGTTTGTGACCACAGGTTGCGGGTCCGAGTCTGTTCGATGGACTCACAGTGTATCGTGATTCCTTAGAGTTCAGTCTCACTACTTGTGTCGCAAGCAGTAGGCCTACTATCATTATTTGAAGCCGACGGGATAGAAAGGAAGAGACAGAAAGAGAGAGTGGAGGGAGGGAAAGAGAGAGACAAAGAGAGAGCCAGAGAGAGGAGGGAGGGAGATGGAGGGAGGGAGACAAACCGAGGCGGAAAGAAAGAGAGAAAGTGGGAGACAGAGGGAGAGAGAGAGGCAAGATAGAAACGATGATTCATGCTGTGCTGGGGCTGTGCGTGTAGAGCACCGGGATGTAGGACAATTTCTTCAGTAGATTGCTGGATGGCTCAAGAATACAGTAAATTAATTAAGGACTGAGAGTCGGTCCAAAGGAAATAAACTCACCTACGCAATATCCATTGTTCCACAATTATAGGACACAGACCTTACGATATTAAACCTCATGCATTGAACACTGGCGCAATAGAAGTTACTAATTAGATTGGCGCAATAGAAGCTCCTAATTAGATTGGCGCAATAGAAGCTGGTAATTAGATTGGCGCAATAGAAGCTCCTAATTAGATTGGCGCAATAGAAGCTCCTAATTAGATTGGCGCAATAGAAGCTACTAATAGCCTACTAATTGCATTTCGGTTGAAGGTCAGCAAATGCAATTGAAACCTTTGACGCAAGAACCAGATCAGTTTTGTCGACTTACCTGAAAATTGTGAAACTTGGCTCAAGATGCTCCTGACGCATAAATGCATCTGTGCAAATTGCAAGGTGGTAGGTCTGTCTGCAAAATTAAAGGGAGTAAGTAGGACAGGCAACTCTACATATCTGCTTTGAGAATTGTCGCATGCGTGACACTGTTATGGTTTCGTGCGTATTATAAGTCGGGTAAGTCATGAAACCTGGTTACTACATGGAACCAATATCGAGATTTTTTTTCACGTGTTATATCTTTTGCATGTGATCAAGTTTTCAGCAATGCACGGAAGTTGCGGTGCGATATTATCAATTTTCTTCAAATTTGCACACGATGATATCAATTAGCAACAGTCCGCTTTTATTTATTTTATTTTGTTAGTTTCTGATCAATTGCGATTAGATCCACCATAATGCACTTTTAAAAAGTTCTTATTGTCTTTTTCCTGGTCGAAAACGGCGAGCTTCTCAAGAGCGCAAAACATTCAAACTCGATTTGCCGAAAACTATGAAATTGCATAAACCTGGTTCTTGCACTTAAAAGCTTCAATTGCAATCACATCAAGCTTTATTAGATTAGATTGTCTTATAGGTTATGGATCTCGTATGAGATAAGGTTAGATTGGATTTACCTGTTGATGACAGGTCAGAATCCCAGGTGAGGTCACAACAGGTGCTAATGGAAATTCCAGTTCAGCGATGCGCGACAGCAGCTCAGCATAAACTCATCGTCACCGTTGTTAACCGATCCAGCGCTAAAACGCCGCTGAACTGATGCTGTCAGTGACGATGTGGTTGCTGCAGCAGGGGATGCAGATGAACGAGAGAGTGAGGGGAGATGGAGAGAGAGAGAGGGAAAGGAAGGGAGACAGGCAGAGATACAGAAAAAGAAACAGATAGAGGGAAGGGAGGAGAAAGCAGAAGGAGGCGAGAGAGACAGAGACAGACAGAAAGAGAGGGGGAGAGAGAGAAAGAGAGAGAAAGAGAGAGAGAGAGAGAGAGAGAGAGAGAGAGAGAGAGAGAGAGAGAGAGAGAGAGAGAGAGAGAGAGAGAGAGAGAAGAGAGAGACAGACAGACAGACAGAGAAAGAAAATGAGAGAGAAGGAGAGAAAGAAAGACAGAAAGACAGACAGACAGACAAACAGACAGACGGAGCGACAGAAAGAAATCGGGAAGGTAGCGATGGAAGGAAGGAGTGAGAGAACGATGGAGGTAGAAGGAGGAGGGAGGTAAAAGAGGAGGAGGTGGATTCGATCCATGGGGTCCACGGGATATATCTACATGCTCCACTTCAACACCTAGGCTACAGCAGCAGCAGCAGCAGGTCCAGAGGCTGGAAAGATAGATTGCGGCCGCTATGGGCGCCAGTATCCCATCCTCTGGCTTGATCGAAAGACTATTTATCACCTACGGACAGAAATAACCGACCGTTTTTCTCTCTCGTCCGACCGCTATAAGAGTAACAGCCAGCAAAGGCCAGATAACATTGTAAACGAAATGTAAACGTTTTTATATAGCGAACAATTGCAATAACTTAGTAGTGGCGCCACATCAATCTCCAGCACATTAAACGCCACATCAATAATATGTGTGTTACATGGTATGCTGATTTAGTAAGCGAATGAAGTGTGCAAGTAGCCTAAGTATGTTAACTTAGAACGCGATGTGATCGGTCAAATATTCATTTAGTGAATAGGCCTAATTTATTCTGAGAGCCGTATTTAACAGAACATTTGCATGGTGCCGTTTCGTCGCCTCTCAGTAAGTTGGCAAACCTATTAGCAGTTAGACCCTATAGGATGGCAGATAAGGAATCAAATTGTGACCGGGCTTTTTAACGTGCAGTTCTACACAAAATGTGCAGTTGTCAATGAATTTGTGCAGTTGTAAAGGCAACCTGCCAACTTTGTGCAGTGATCATCTTCAGAAAAGATAACTGCAGCGGGTTTACCACAGAAGAGCGAAGCGGAGAGATGGGCTTGTGTGCAGTGAAAAATATGCAGGAAGGTCAAATTTCCAAATTTCAAGTGGATGACTAAAAAAGGTCATCAGATCAGACCATAGCCTATACGCGGTGACTTGCGTTCTTTTAAAAAAGTTATCACAAACGACTGAAAGAAATGGAAAAGAGCCTCCCCAAGTTCTAGGGTTGCCAGGCGTCCGGTAATGAACCGGACAGTCCGGTATTTACACAAACTGTCCGGTCAGAAATTTCAGACATTACCGGACATGACTGTGTCCGGTAAATTATTATTGCCAGCAACAAGTGCATTTGGAGTGCATATAGTTTCTTGGGGCCATGAAAATATCTGCTAACGATTTTCCCGCGTATAATGGATTGCCTTGTGAAACAAAGCCAAATTTATAGCCTACACATCGATCATCGTCGAAATGACGGCGTCGTTAAATAAACTATCATAACAGAGCCAAATAATTATATGATGCACGGATCATACTAGCCTGTATACCTTTGTGCGTATAAAGTTGGAGGCTAGATTCATAGTTCAAATTATGGTTGAACCGAATCTCCGTATTTAGGCCATGTCTCTGGCTGTCTGTTTGTTCGTCTGTCTGTCTCTATCTGCACAAACGATCTCTCCCTCTCTGTCTGTCAATCTCTCTCTTTTCCCTTAAGGCTTAAACACCGACGCTTGTAGACCTAATCTGTCTTTGCTTATCTGCCTCTCTATCTCTGTCTGTCTATGTCTGACTGTGTCGATCTGCCACTCGAGCTTGCTCTGGTCTTTCTAGCCTGTCTCTTAACCCCTCCCCATGCACTGATTAATTATATTTGTCAGTACAAAGATTCCCGCCTTAATGATGCGATCGCATTTAGCTTTGAAGGTCTATAGTTCAACTGAGGTTATCTACAGAATGGAACTGAGTGCTAAAATCGTTAAATGTATTTTTAATATTGTTTAATATCCGAATTCACTCATTCGTCCCGGCGCCAAATTTTCAAATTGGGCATTATAATAATTATATGGATCTATATAGGCCCATGAATAATCTTATCCACCCTTCAGATATATAGGCCTGTACTTGGTTGAGTTTCCAAACGGACGTCTGTATTTAAAAAGCAAGTTATCTAGGCGTCCGCGGTTTGGCTCACACATTGCAACTTTCAAACAGTCCGCGGCACCGATTCTGCCTGTTATATATGTGTGTGTATATATATTATATTATAATATGAATTACCCAATGTTGCCCGGGAATTTCAGTTTTTCGCCCCGCCAAGCCTCACCCCACACACACGCGCACACACGCACACACGCATACACACACGCACGCACACACATACATCAAGTTACGGGCATATATATATATATATATATATACTAGATGTGTAACCCGGCGTTGCCCGGGAAATTTAGGGTTTTAAACACTACTCCCCTATGGTACCCATGCAGCGTTGACCGCTAAATTTAAGGTTTTCGCCAACCCTCTACCCCACCCCGCTTCCCCAAAAAGCCAAACCTAACACGCCCCTGCGGGGCGCTAGGGAAATTATTACTGTGCTTGTATGACGTCATTCGGGCTGTAGGCTCCTTTACTAAAGCTCGATACTGTTTACCAAAGTGTGAGCGATGAAATCTGTCTTAAAACGCTTCTGTCTTAAAACGCTAATAACTCGAGTTCTAAAGAGAAATTTAGGGTTTTAAGCACCACTCCACTCTGGTGCCCATCGTTGGCTGCTAAATTTTGGGTTTTCGCCAACCCTCCACCCGATCTCGCTTCCCCAAAAAGCCAAACTTGACCCACCCCCGCGGGGCGCTACCGAAATTATTACTGGGCGGGTATGACGTCATGCGGAGTAGACTCTTGACTAAAGCCCTAGCCTGATCATTTATTGACGAAATCTGTCTTAAAACGCTAATAACTTTTGTTTTAAACTGAATTAAAACCTGAAAATAGTTGCGATGACCTTATAATTTGGGTAAGAATCGATTGCAATAATTTTTTTAAACCGACGCTGTTTCATTTCCGAGCCTATTCTGCAGGGGAGAGTCAAAAGCGAACAAACAAATAAACAAACATATAGAAAGTGTTTCAGAATTATAATATATATATATATATATATATATATATATATATATATATATATATATATATATATATATATATATATGGCCGTAACTTGATGGCCATTGTCCGGTAATTTCCTGAAGGCCACCTGGCAACCCTACCAAGTTCGGACCAAGTCTTCGCCTATGGTAGCACCGCCACTGCAATAAAAGAAAATGGAAATTCATATCAGACTCGGTGCGATTTACCAATTACCGGGCGGTCATTCACGCCGCGATCGCCGTGAGACAGCGGTGATTTTTCTACTGCGGCGGATAAGATAAGCGAAATTAGGATGAGGCGGTTGGTCTGGCCTTGCTGATAGCACAGCGGCTCTCGTCTCAGCACAGACTCAATCATCGCCTGGTGTGGCCTCAGATGCTACTGCAAGCTGTACGTCATTCGACCTTAAAAACATCATACACCAGCGGAGTGGTGAAATATAGAAGCGTTATGGGCCTAGGTAAAAACCGTCGAGTTCTTCGACCTCTTCACATAATTCCGGACTCTCCCCCCACCCCGGACCTCATAAATCTGGCCGAGCCAAACACAATTTCCTACACCTTTTGGTTGACATGATATTATAGTAGACCGACAGATGATCGGCCGCCTCTGGTCCACAGTCCACTGGTTTATGATCTCGCCAAGGGGAGATCGTCTTTTTGGCCAACTTAAGCCATGAATCAGGATGGATTGGAGCCGGTGTTGTTCACGCTTTGTTTTAGTTGCCAAAAACTAGCCGGGTTCGAAATTCTACAGATCACCAAAGTACGCGAATCAGCGGTGAATGCGTGTAAAAATATAGCGTTACTCGTGTGCTACACACGAAGTTAGGCCTACTCATGACGACTCGTCAATTAAAGTGAAATAGGTCAATACGAAAAAAGTAATTTGTTATAGGCTACTCTTACAGATTGTTATTTTTAAAAGTAAAGCTGGCATTTCAACTAAGCTTTGTCAAGACCTGACCCTCCATCAAATTAGGCTACTTCTGACATCTTTTCGGCTACTTAGGCCTATAGGCCCAGCCTGTGAGGAGCTTAATTGAAGAACTAGAGAGTTTAATCAACAACTAATTAAAACACTTAATTGTCTCGATCGTTTGCTTATCTCTATGACGCAGGAGCGGATCCAGAGGGTCAATCCGGCCACGGCCCCTCATTTAAATAGTGCATGGGACGTGCCACCATTTGGTTTCAACAGGCCATCAAAGCAGGATACTATAGAGGCCATTAGTCTGATCAGTATGACTGATGGCGGCTAAAACGTTATCCTTTTCTCGGAAATTGGACGAATGACTAAAAAAGTCAATAGATTTTTCGGCGACCAAGACCAA
The DNA here is from genome assembly GCA_949752735.1 of Lumbricus terrestris. Taxonomy (NCBI): domain Eukaryota; kingdom Metazoa; phylum Annelida; class Clitellata; order Crassiclitellata; family Lumbricidae; genus Lumbricus; species Lumbricus terrestris. The sequence continues at coordinate 55,144,656 of OX457041.1, forward strand.
ATTTTCCGGAAGTTTTGCCCCACCCCTGGAAAATTTCTGCATCCGACCTTGCTATGACGTATCTAGGTGACACAAATAAACAAGACGGATGGTAGGCCTAGTTGATGTTGATGGCCTTAATATTAAGAGAAAACAATAAACAATATAAATAGGAATATTAATTACCAAATTCAGGTCTGCATGTAGGTTGGTGCATGCTTGCAATGGGCGCTGAAACACCCGGGCCACCAGTGTCGAGAAACTCGCATTTATAATTATGTGCGTGGTATACCGATGGGTTGTCAGAAGGAAGGTAATAACAGAACCTGGGCCGGGGTACCTTAATGCAGCCCTTACCAAAATTATCAATCACCAAAATAGTTCTATTCACCAGTAAAAAACAACAACAAAAACAGCTATGAAATTTATAATTAGTTCTGCATAACCTTTTCAACAATTCCCTTTACAGCAACTGTGTTTAGATAAAGATTAAAGTGTTTGTTCTGGACATCGAAAATGTTTGAAAACGCAACGGAATATCCAGAAGACTCTTCGCGTCTGTTGTCCACTTCTCTTCAATTCATGCACCGCTTCTACAAAATACAGCAAACAAAAGATACAGAAGCTGGATGGACTGACTCCACTCATCAGCAAACACAATTGTACAGTCAGGTAATGATTGCTACCAAGACGTCATCCTTCCAAAGGTCTTGCACATGAAAAATAAACCCAGAGATTGCTACTCGGCATTGTCAATTGTTAACACCAGTGAATACTGAAATCGATACGGATTTGCTACGCAGAGCCTGTCCAGTGCTCAGATAGATAACCATCATAACCGCCCCTTTATTCTTGGTCAGCATCACCCATTTGCCATCCCACTACAACACATGCAATCGACTACCAAACCTCGGTAAATCATCCATAAAACCTGGTAGACCTACAGCTATGGCAAAGTTCTACCAATGAAGGCCGTTATTATTCAACACTCGAAATACTTGGCTGTCTTAGGGCATCAGGTGTTTAAAGCACAGGTTATACAGATGTAACTATCGTGTATGAAAGCTTTAGGCAGTTATTCAAATTGGGCTGCAAGGCCTCCCTTTTCTGCAATTCTTTGCATTTAAGGGCAACTAAATAAACATTTTTATTAGAGGTGCTGTCCGATTAAAAATTTTAATCGAAATTAATCGCGCGATTAATTTTTTTAATTGCAATTAACTGCAAATTAATCGCAATGCATTTCCTTCAAATATATTAATCTTACTAGTTTCTAAGGACCCTGAAGCATACAATTTTAATGACTGAATGCATTCTTTCTATTTCAAACATATTCAATAACCTTTGGCTTAGGCCTATTGAATTCTGCATTTATGTTTATTGAACAGTTCTGTGTGACAGACAGAATTAAACTATGTTCAGATTAGTCAACTGCTCAAAATTCGTTAATTTTTTCATTTGAGCCACCTTTAATTAAAGACATTAGAGTTTTATAAGGTCTTTGCTTTAATTAAAATGATATAGGCGGTTAGGCCTAAATGTGAAAATTAGACAACCGTTTTCTGACTATCAAAATTAATTATTAATTTTATTCAGCCAATTGTATAGGCAGACCAGTTTATTTACATTGGTCGGTTAAAGGGATGCTCTCACTAATTAACAATAGTAGGTCTACTATTGAACCTCATTATTTAGTTACAATCTTTCACAAGAGGTTGCGGTTCTTGCCAAACCTGGTCTCAGTTGTCCTGTAAACATTTATCATTTGAAACCTGGATCCATTGGTCTTGCCATCTCATGGAGTTCAACCAAGGTAGTCTGACGGGGTGAGGAAATAGGAAACAACCTTAGTGGACGATGCCATGCGGACGATGTAGAGGGCTCATCGTTAGTGTTTAACGCATGTTTTGGTTCGCATGCAGGCGATAATTGAGTAAAGAATTGCTGCGATAATACTCAAATTCTTTTTTGGAATATTTGCCAAAGAATGTATCATTGGCTTTAAGTATGAGCCTTCCGTTTAAAACGAGTTTTTCTGCCTCTGATTCCTTTTTAATCATGATATGTAATTAACGTGTACGATTAATGCGTTAAAATTTTTAATCGCAAATTCTTTTAACGCGTTAATCGCACGCGTTAACGCGATTAAATCAACAGCCCTAGTTTTTATACATTATGCAGACAGCCTTAATCGAAACCCCATAACATGCATTAATACAATATAATTTTAGGAATCTCAGATAGTTTAAGACATAAAAATGTACAAAAAATTTCATGTGTGTTTCTCTTGAAGAATAACCATAAAAAGCTCTGGTAGCAATGCAAATTTGAAACATGATGAAAACAAAGGTCTGTCAATATTCAAAATACCATGTAATATCTGTGGACAAAACCTCATCCTATTACACAATAAAAACTTTATACTACGTACGAGTTTCAGACTTAAAACTATCCTTTTCAGCGTTGGGTCGGGAGTGCTACCGAGTAGTAACCTTGAAGGGGCGCTATATAAATCTCAGCAATGAATGAATGAATGAATGATGCATAAAATATTTATTAGTGTCTTGGTCTGTCCCAGTTATGTTCACCAGACATGAGAATCGCTAATGGTTTCCATTTTGTATTGAGAGCATAAAATAATTTAGCGATGCAAACTACAGTTTAACTCATTCTAAATTTATTTTGAAACTTTTATAAAGCGCGTCTTCAAGATAGGCTACTCAGCAGCGCTCCCAGCCCAATCACGGCTAAAAAATGTTTTGAGGTTCTTAAGCAACAGAGTGGAGTGACCCCTAAATGAAAGTATGTTAGTTGCTGTGCAGTAGTCCTAACATCAAGAAAGTCCGAATAAACGAATATTATTAATATTATTGAGTTTTATTTAGCTTCAAGGTAATCCACTCAGGAGCGCTCCCAGTTGGTGGGACATATACGTACCTCGTCTAATCCTTCAGCAGCTGGTGACGAACGAGAATGAATGGAGCAGTGAGACCGGAACCAAAGTAGACGATGAAAAGTCCAAGCAACTTGTAACGGTTGTTGATGTCAAACGGCAAGTTCTGAAAAGAATTTTTTTCAATTTAATTCATGGTTCGAGGAAATTTTAAAAAATTAAATATTCTTAGAGTGCACCTGGAGTAAATCCAAAGATAGACATTTCCTTCGATGTAAAATCAAGACATAAATTTTATGGGTGGGAAAAGAAAAACGGAGAAAATAATTCAAATCATTGATGTTGAGCCTTACAAATTTCACTTATGCTATATTATTGTGCTTCTAAATCAGTAATTTACAGATAACACATGTAATATCGCGTCAAGCAATCTCCAAAGGCACCGTGATGTTTACAGGAAGAAATGAATGCTTCCAGTTGACTGAGTTGAGCGATGAATGGTGCATTAACCTTTATGAGTCGGTCACCTTACACCAACCACAAGAAATGCACAGTGAAACTCACGGCCCCAGGGATTCCGTGCTGCTCAATGTGAGACATCCTTGATGCAGATGTCGAAAACCTTCTCGCCATGACACCAAATCTTCCTGCCAGATTCATTTTTGCGGATTAACTTCTCAACGAACGACTGTGAATGGCGAGCAACCGTGTTCGTAACTCGTCTATGTCGGGTTGATCAGCGGCTTTTATCAGCGGCTGAGGTCGGTCTGTGCTCAAATCGGACAGCCGATTTTCTGGTTGCACAGCGACTTTCGAAAACAAGCTGAGTTCAGAGGTCGTTTGATGCTACTAGACAAGAAATATATTTTCTTAAGAACCTTTATATGAAACATATAAACATATTATATTCGCTCACACAACAGTGATACCTCCTAAGTCACACACAGGCTGAGCCAAAGATTTTGTTAACAATTTGCTTTTTTATAGCGCACCTCATAGGTAATCTACTCAAAAGCACGCCAAGCGCTGAGCATTTCGAATGAAGGACTTGCCCAAGATCCCTACGCACCGATTTGAACTTGAGGTGGATTCGAACCTGCAACCTTTCGGTTACAAGACGACGAACATGCCCACTACACCACCGCGTCCCACAATAAATAATTTATATCACTGAAATGTAATGCACTGTATTGAAATGGAAGGCCCTATCTATACATTTATTCATTCATTCAAGAATTTATATAGCGCTTCTTCAAGGCGACTACTCAGAAGCGCTCCCGACTCTAGCACGGCAAAAAAGGACAGTTTTGAGTTTAGTAAAAAATGTTCCAGTAATAACCCCAGCAAGTAGACGTAGTTCCTGTGGAAGCTCATTCCACACAACTGGGCCGATCACAGAAAAGGCTCTATGCTGCATCGTTACAGTTCGTGCAAAAGGGACCAATAGCAATCCCTTCTGTGCAGAACGGAGGGGGCGGTGGTCTAGGATACTAGTGGAGCAACAAAGCTCTTGCAAGTACTGTGGGGCGATTCCAAGCTGGCATTGCCTAACTAGGGCAGCGATCCTAAATTCAATGCGCTGCCGAGTAGGAAGCCAGTGTAATGTCTCCAGCATATAGCTGAACACATGATCAAATTTAGGGATATGTCCAATTAAACGTGCTGCAGAGCGTAAGACTCTGTTTAAGCACATTATTCGATTGGATGGGAGGCCAGAGTAGAGTGACGAGCAATAGTCAAGACGGGAAGTAATGAAGGAATGGACCAGAGTGGTGACAGCACTAGATGTCAGTGAACGAGCAATTGTGCGAAGCTGACGCAATTGATAGTAGCAGTCTCGAGTAAGTCGGTGAATGTGAGGAGCAAATGTGAGCTCTTGGTCCAACAGGACACCAAGGTCACGGACCGTATTTGAGAAAGTGTAAGTGGGGAATTCAGTCACAAGTGCATCGAAGTCAATTTTAGCAAGTTGCTTACGATTGCCCAGCCAGATAAATTTAGTCTTAGTTGGGTTTAGGCGCAGTCGGTTAGATGACATCCATGTTTCTAAGGCAGTTAAGGTCTCACTCATGTCCCGGACCACCGATATGGCGCTAGACGATAGGCAATGCTTGTACGCTTGTACATCATCAGCGTAAAGCTGACCCAAAACTGCATGTGTTGTAAGAAGAGATGCAAGATCAGAAGTATAAATTATGTACAGAATTGGACCAAGGACAGATCCCTGCGGCAGGCCATGTTCGGCAGGGACCCATGCGGACCTGGTAGAACCATGGACCACACAGAGAGAGCGGTCATATAGAAAAGAGGTTATCCATTCAAGAAAGTTGCCAGTCAGACCAAACGAAACATTCAATCGTTCTAATAAAATCTCATGGTCAACAGTATCAAATGCGGCACTGACATCGAAGAGAGCCAACAGTGTGAGTTGGCCCCTGTCGATTGCCCCGTATAGATGTCTGAAAGTAGACGAAGAAGCAGCGTCTCGGTTGAGTGATGCTTTCTGAAGCCAGATTGATTAGGCGTGAGTAGTTTTTTCTCCTCTAAGTATGCAACGAGCTGCACAGCAACCAACTTTTCGATGATCTTTGATAGGAAGGATACGTTCGCTATAGGTCTATAGTTCGCTGGGTCAGATGAGTCAAGTCCATCACTCTTCAGAATAGGTGTCAGGATGGATCTCTTCTGCAGTGAAGGCAAAATGCCTTCAACGAGAGAGCGATTGCAGAGGGTTGTGAGAAGGGGGAGAAGAATATCCAGGAATTCATGGAGTAGAAAAGTAGGAAGAGGATCCAATTCACACGACTTTGGTGGTGAGGAGAGGATTACGCGGCGTAGTTCCTCGCTAGTGACAGGATGTAGTGTAGACAAGCGGTAGTCGATCGGTTGGAGGGTGATGAGGGGGCGGAGAGCTAGCTGGCAGTTATATATCGTCTTTTGAAGAATGACCATTCAGAGACGCTCTCAGCACAAAAAACTCGGGGAGAGGAATGTGTTTTTAAAGAACGAGAGTCTGATAACAAAGTATAAATAAAAAATCAATTATTTATACTGTGCTGATTATGAGAAATTAGTAATTGGCTTGTTCCGTAGTGCGCATAGATATGGTAGTGCGAGTGGAAGGTCATGTAGAGCAAGAAGCACCGAATAGTGTCAATTTTACATCTTCCAATAGACCGCAATAGTTATAGAAGTTTTGTCTATTCAAATAAGCTCCTAGTGGACTCACTCACTTTTGCAGAAATGAAATGAAATTACTAACTCTATGATCTAGTCTCTCCCAATCTAGTTCAATGGTTCGGCCATGTTGTTTACAATCTACTGTCTAGTCCGCATGTTAAATTAAACCGTACATTGCAAGCTTAGAAAAATCCTGCCAGCATTATAATTCTGGTATGACCGTATGAATCAGTGTGATCGGTTATTATTTCTGTACTGTTATTTATACTTGATTTGGAGGAACTGTATATTGGCATTTTTGCATGGTTTTGCAGATCAGCGATAATATTAATCGACCAATCAATCGTAATTTAGGTAAAATAGCACTTTAGCGTCGGAAATTATTTATATACGGTATCGACAATGGCAGTACTGAAAGTGTGTCAAACATTGCGGATCTAAAAATACCTTCATCCAGCTTCCACTTCTTTATGGTTCTTTTCATAAATCCAGCTTCCATTTCTGATCTGAAAATGCATTCATCCAGCTTCCATTTCCCAAGCCTTTTCGCGTCAATCCAGCTTCTATTTCATCAACAACGGAACCTTCATCCAGTTTCCATTACTTAAGCATTTTCTCGTCAATTCAGCTTCTATTTCTGATCTAAAAATATCTTTGATTGACGAGAGAACGCTTAATAAATGGAAGCTGGATGAAGGTATTTTTAGATCAGAAATGGAAGCTGGACTTTTGTGTGCGGCGTCGTTTTATGAAGAATACAATGCCATGTGCTTTACATGTACCCGTATGTCATGGCGTTCATACTAAACACCTGTAAACCATGGAATATTTTAGAAAGCATAGAAAATAATTTCCGACGCTAAAGTGCTATTTTACCGTAATTTATATAGCGCCACTTCAAGGGACTTACTCAGTGGCGCTCCCGGTCGAGATCAAGCGAAAAAACATCCTTCAGCAGTTTGTGAAGTTGAGAACAGCGTGGGAGGTGTCGCATAGTCAAGGGAAGTCCACTCCAAGTTGCTGGACCAACCACAGAGAACGAACGCCTCTGCATTGTTGCAGAGCGAGTGAAAGGAACCATTAAGTCACCATGGACAGCAGAGCGCAGTGTGCGGCGGCATATGCAAGCGGAAAGAGGTAGGCAAAGCTCGCACAGATAAGAGGGTACCCAGCCTAATGAGTATCGCCACACTAAAGATGAAATCCTAAATGAGATGCGCTGCGGGAAAGGAAGCCAATGCATGACCTCACATATATGTCTTTTCGTTAGTCAAGGATTCCCACAACGTTCATACGAATGTGTGTGGTTGCATTTATCCATTTACCAATGCGTACAGCGTCATAAATTTATTTAAACCTATTTTAGTCTGCAAATACTAAGAATATTTTTAATACTGATTCATAGTCTTTGAAGTTCTTACGTTTTGAGGTGGATTCGAACCCCACATTCCGGCTCAAACGCACCAAACATACCCCTACGCCACCTCTCCACACTACATATGCAATTGCTTGTTGTATGACTATGTGTGAATATGTATGTTTGTGGGCAACTGAGCCTTAAATATCCCCTTTTTATGACCTTTGAGAAGGGTTTATATACTCAACCGATCTTCTGGATTTCAGTGAATTGTGGACTGTTGAAACACTCAGCATTCACAATGTCAACACTGAAGTTATAAAAAGAGATCTATATAAGAAATTTGTGTAGAGTAAGTGTTCATGATTGAGTCAAGCCAGCTGAAGTGCGATTTTTGCATATAAGAAACAATTATTTAAGCCTGTTTATGTTTTTCACTTTTGTGTTTTCAGTGACGAGACTTTGGACAGAATATTAAAGTGTTTCACTGCGTTGGAATGCTTAAATAGGAAGCAAGAAATATCTGTGATATTGTTCTTCATTTCGATCTTCTTGTCGTCTGGAGATGACGTCTGAGGCTAAACCTTATGCATGCACTTTATGTGACAAAACATACCGTGCTGCAAGTGGTCTTGATATGCACCTGAAAGTACACAGTGGAGAAAAGCCTTTTAAGTGCACAGTGTGTAATCGAGCATTTGGTCGTACGTTTATTTTGAAATGTCACATGCAAGTGCATACTGGAGAGAAGCCGTATGAGTGTAGTTTATGTGACAAAAGATTTAGTTCAAAGGCCTCTCTGAAATCGCATGCAGCATTGCATACAGGTGATCGGCCGCACGAATGCAGCACTTGTGGGAAATCATATATTTGCAAAGAGCATCTTAAAATACATATGGAAGTGCATTCTATGGAAAATAAGCCAGTTGTATGTCCTCAGTGCATGAAGTCTTATGCATCTCAGCGACGTTTAAATGCTCATGTAAATCGGCGGCATGGTAAACGTAAATCACACGATTGCATTGTTTGCAACAAACAATTTTCATCTAGGAGCCTCCTGCAAAATCACAGTAGAGTGCACACTGGCGAGAGACCTTTTGTATGTGTTATCTGTGATAAATCGTTTGCTCATACTGCCAATCTCCTTGTTCACTCTAGGATACACACTGGAGAAAAGCCATACAGATGTGCAACATGTGGTAAAAACTTTAGTCATATTTCGCATATGAAAAGACATGCTAAAACACATACAGGGGAAAAGCCATTTGTGTGTTCTACATGTTACAGGGCATTTGGAACTAAAGGTGAACTCTTCATGCATTTGAAGTGGCATGCTGGAGAGAAATCTCATATCTGTGGCATATGTAATAAATCTTTCGCTTCTGAGGGTCGTTTGAGACGGCATCACAAAGTGCATGGGCCTACGCGACCAAATGGCCAGTATGTTTGCGTTACATGTGGAAAATGTTACACAAAAAAGGACAGCCTAAAATGTCACCTGAAATTACATTCTGGATGTCTTAACACATGCAGCATATGTTCAAAAGGCTATACTTCACTGTTTGTTATGCAGCGGCATATGATTGCACATTCAAAGGTGAAGTCCCATTCATGTCATATATGTGAGAAAAAATTTACCTACAAATTTGAGCTGACATCTCACGTGAGAAAAAAACATTATGGGACTGTTGAAAAGCGTTTTACTTGCACATGTACTAAAGCTTTTTATGAAAAACAGGAATTGCTAAATCATCTGACGGTACACACAAGAGAACGACCATATGGATGCAATGTATGTGGGAAAACATATGCCACTAGGCATGAAGTCACAAGACATGCAAAGGCACACTTTAGAAAGAAAGGTATGATTGAAATGAAATGCGATGAAACTAGAAGAATAAGAAGTGAATTGAAAGCAAATTTCTCCTGTAAGGAGAATTTACAGAGAAATTCATCGCATGTTGAACAATTACGGAAAGCAAGGATACCTATTGTGATTTCTTCGCAACGCGACAGTGAAATGAGGTCAAGAAGTGTTAGATATTGTACAAGAAGTGCCAAGAGAGATTACTGTTCTGACAAAGTTTATAAATTAAATAACGATGGGGCTACAAGTTGGCTGCGAGACGTGATACATTCTGAAGAAACACAATCTCTTTCTTTAACAAAGCAAGACGTTATTACGTTGCATGGATGTGGTATTTGTGACGAAATGTTTGAAAGAGAAGAGACGTTCTTAGAACATTGCTCTCAACATATCAATCAATCCTCAGAATCAGAGATATATGTTGGATTTGAGTGAATATCTTGAAGTTCACTATTAAGCTTTAAGAAAATGGACACGCCGTCGTTAATTTATAAATATTGTGATAAAATGTTTGACACCACAGTTTAAATGATTTGAAGAGATAGAATTGCTCTTCAAGAGATTGTCCAATAGAGAGGTAATAACGATGAGAGGTAACCAAATGGCGAGTGTGCTACTGACAGGACTATCTATATTTGGTGCAGTTTATAAAAGCTGTGCCTTAAAACCAGCTTTTAGTCTGACGGCAACCTGTTGTTGTTTGACGTTGCTTTCAGTATACTGAACCTTATAGCACCCTCCTGTAGACACGACATGGTAGCCAAACATAGTCTTTCATACTCTTTTGAAGTGCTGATTCATAGTCTTTGAAGTTCCCTTTTATAAGTAAGTAAGTAAGTAAGTATATACTTTAATGGACCGCCTGCAAACGCACTGCAGGATGTTATGCACAACAGGATGGAGAAGTCCATAGCAGGTAAATATTTTGGGACATCTTTTATGGATGGCCCTTAAGTATGACTTTTACAATTAAAAATACTTTATAATATAAAAAGGACCACAGTTCTGTATTATTTTAACTTAGAGTTCTGTAATGGTTTTGACCGATTTTCTAGAAATCATGCATTTGTAGTTTTCTATTAGCCGTGCTTGACTGACCTGATGAACTAATTAACATATGTTCATAATAGCGATGACTTATGCCTATCTTTTGATCAATTAGAGCAAAACTTCCATTGAAAATTTTCTATTTTTGCATTTTTTATGCTTCACCTGAAATTTGTATTGTATGATTTTTCCATGATTATTATGTCAATCATCATATTATTGTGAATTATGTTTTCATGATGACATCTTGAACAATGTCGAACGTTTTTGTATATTTCATTTTCTTTGTGTAGAACCTTTTGACTTTACATTTACATGGTCTATGTCATGCTCTTCAAAGAAATTGTTGTTTAATAAATGCTGATTTATAAGTGAAAATATTAAGTGGTTTGTAGCTCAGCGCATCACCAACCTTTTATTTCTTGTTGTCTGTTATACACTTCAACTGAGTTGAAGGCTAGAAGCCTTGAAGGGTGGTTATCACCCCCCTCCCCAGCTGATATTGTGTTTGGTTTTGGATATCCTATCTAGTAATAATTATATGGATTGATTCAGCGTTTATTTCTGAACAAAATGGTATAATTATATTAAGTTTTAAAATACATGGATTTACCTGTAAATTATGCCAATTTTACACGGACACTGGCCCAATCCACACAACTTGTAGTCTACTTTCTGCATAGAGAAATAAATTATAGACCGAAGATTCTGTGCGTTTTTAAAATGATATGTAGACAAGAATATTTTACATGTATTGAAGCCTAATGTGCAACAATAGGTCTACAAACTAGTAAACAATTAAACTTTTTTAGGCCCATAGCGCACCTCATAGGTAAACTACACAAAGCGCTCCCGGTGATTATAGGCTAGATTTTCAAATGCGAAGTATAGCGCTATAAGCCTACAATTAAGTACCACAGTTTGTATGTGCACTTCTAATAGCGTCCCTTCAAGCTCGCTACTCGGAGGTGCTCCCGACTATACAGAGCGGACACTGCATCGGAGTTTCACGCCAAAGCGCTGAGCAATTCTAGTGAAGGACTTGCCCAAGTCCCTAAGCAACGACTTGGCCTTGAGGTGGATTCAAACGTGCAACCCTACGGCTGCAAGGCGACGAACATGCCCACATGCTGTTGTGTTGCGATTCGGGTTCTGCTAAAAATAAAGATAGCCCTCCCACTTCTGGCTTGGCCGAACCAGGAGTGATCCAGTACTTAGGCCATTAGTGTTAAGTTACCGAACCCACTGCTGCAAAGCCGACCTGCGTGTCGTGCTATAGTGGGCCGTATTTCGTATAACCTGTACCTGTAATCATTCTGCGGTGTGTGAGATTGAATCATTAAAAGAAAATATGGTAATTGGGTAGTTTAATTAGCGTCTCAAATTTTTTGGACAATTTCTTTGCAATAATAACTCAAAGACATATACAATAACACATATTTAATTGAGGAAATGCTGGAAATCATAAAATGTGAAATAAAACCAAACACAATATCAGCTGGGGAGGGGGGGGTGATAACCACCCTTCAAGGCTTCAAGCCTTCAACTCAGTTGAAGTGTATAACAGACAACAAGAAATAAAAGGTTGGTGATGCGCTGAGCTACAAACCACTTAATATTTTCACTCATATGACATGAATGGGTTCTTGAAAACCTCAAGGAAGTCCCAAACGTGGTAACTCTCGCGTAGAAATGGAAGCTGGATGAGGATTTCTTATGGCTAAAATGGTAGCTGGATTGACGAAAAAACGCTTCAGAGATGGAAGCTGAATCAATGAAGGTTCTGCAATAGTAGTTGAAATAAAAGCTGGATAAAAGTTTTCATAGATCTAAAATAGAAGCTGGATTCTCAAATAGAACAATAAAGAAGTGGAAGCTGGATGAATGTTTTTATAGATCTAAAAAAATAGAGGCTGGATTTATGAAAAGAACGATAAAGAAATGGAAGCTGGATGATGGTTCCAGTTTTGATAAAATAGAAGCTGGATTGACGAGAAATTCCAAGCCTCAGCAATAACCTGAATAATTTGGAACGCTAAACTACCCAATTACCGAAAATATTATTATTACTACACCGCCGCGTCCCACAATAAATAATTTATACTGTGATAGCACTGAAATGTATACGCCCTGCTATATTGTACAATAGTGTATCTATGCATTTATATAGCCAAGGTATAGGCTACTTACGCGGCGAGGTGGATTCGAACCTCGAACCTTCCGGCTTCAAGGCAACGACGCCACCACTACACCACCGCGCCCCACAACTCTTGAAGAATATAACCATTCACAGACGCTTTCAGCAAGAAAAATTCGGGGGAAAGGAATGTTTTTAAAAGAACCAGAGACTGATGGCAAAGTATAAATAACAAATTAATTATTTATACTGTGCTGATAAGGAGAAATTAGTAATTGGTTTAATCCGTAGTGCGGGTGGAAGGTCATGTAGAGCAAGAAGCACCGAAACGTCAACTTTACATTTTCCTATAAACCGCAATAGTTATAGAAGTAGGCCTATTATCTATTCAAATAAGTATATTATCTATTCAAATAAGCTCCTCGTGGACCCTTACTCACCAACCATTTCTTGTGGTCCGTAGCTCATGCAGCCGAGGGATCGAGCGCTTAATTTAGTCGTTATCGCGGCCTGGGTTCAAGCCTCGCTCAGGGCAAAAAATTATTTGAATTATCTGTTAGCTGCCAGTGGCGCTTTCCGTTGTGTTGTTTGCCTCGGGTCTGTTGAAAAAAAGATCGCCCTTCCACTCCTGGCTTGGCCGGGTCAGGAGCGTTTCAGCACTTAGGGCATTAGTGTTAATCTACCGAGCCTGTTGTGTAGCCGATCTGCGTGTCGTGCTAAGCTGACCGTATTTCGTATAACTTGTACCTGTAATCGTTCTGCGGTCTGTCAGATTGAACGTTAGTAAACGAAGATTATTATTATTACCAATTACTATTACTCACTTGCTTTTTTGCGGAAATGAATAGTTATTGAGGATGTGTGTCGGAGCACTCTATGATCTGATCTCTCCCAATATAGTTCAATGGTACTGTTATGTTGTTCAGGGATGCCACTCCTAGCTTTTTCCACCTAGATCTAGGTTTTTTCGGTCTTGTCTAGGTTTCTAGCTTTTTTTGGTCAGGATCTAGCCTTTTTTTCTGACGGCGGTTTTTTCAACTTTTTACATACAAAATTATTATTTTTTAAGTGAAAATGCACAAAAGATGTGAAAAAATTCAAAACTTTTGTGAATTTTGACCCAAAATTGGAAATTTTTGAGCGAAAGACTAAAAAAGTAGGTCATCAGAAATTTTTTCGGAAAGAAAAAGAGAGCAAATTTTAATCATCGGACGACTAAAAAAAGGTCGTCAGAAATTTCAAGCCGAAAAATTGGAAAAATCCATGTATTTTACAGGAAAATCGTCAATCTAGCCTTTTCTAGCCTTTTTTGCGACCGGATCTGACCTTTTTTCAAAATCCAGAGTGGCATCCCTGATGTTGTTTACAATCTGCTGTCCGCACGTTGAATTAAAACACACATTGCTGTCTTTACTTAGACAAATCCGGCCAGCGTTTTAATTCTGGTATGAGTCAGTGTGATCGGTTACTATTTATGTATTGTTAATTATACTTGATTTGGTGAACTGTATATTGGCATTATTGCATGGTTTTGTAGATGAGCGACAATAATGTTTTTTCGTTAGTCAAGGATTTCCACAACGTTCACACGAATGTGTGCGGTTGCATTTATCCATTTACCAATACGTACAGCGTCCTAAAATTATTTAGACCTATTTTAGTGTGCATCTACTAAGAATATTTTGGGTAGAGGTAAATGACGGCTCAGTAGCAAGTAAACATGGCCGTCACAGATAGGAGCAGAATAGAGCGGCCTGACCTACGGCGATATATAGCTGTATGAACTATTCAAAGTTGCTGTCAATGCAGAAGCCCCTGGAAAAGAGAAATGTCTTTTCTGGAGCGAATAGACATAGACGAGGTGGAGACCCCAGACACATAGGCGCAATCACGTCCTAAAAGTTGGATGGGACCATAATGAATCACGTTCTAAAAGTTGGGGGGGACCATAATAATAAAGCTAGGGGACCACTCAAAAGTTGGGGGGACGCGTCCCGTGGGTCCCATAGGGTGGTTGCGCCTATGCCCAGACATCAGCTTTGCTTACAAGAGGGGAAGGTCATTCCAAGCAGAAGGACCCACAGGATCAAATGCCCAGTGTTGGGTTAGAGCGGTCCTGATCAGAGGACAAATAGATCTGATTTTTCCTTACTACTTAGAGCACAGAAAATGAAGAGAGAAAGCAGATAAAGAATTTCACAAAGTCAGATAGATATAATTACGTAGGCAAGGACCGACACAATTTAAACACCAGAAAGAGAATCTTATAGCGAATATGTGAAATTATAGGGAGTCAGTGTCTAACTTCAGACACGTTGGTAGAGATATAAGCAAACCTAGGAAGATGTGTGATATGCAAGCCTGGTTAAAGCATTTAAAACTGATCGAAGAGGGAAAAGCTCAGCTTCAGCCAGACTATATGTACTCGTTTGCGCTTATATCAGTTGTTATAAAACAACTAGTTGCCGACATCTATTAATGCAATTGACATGAAATCGCAAGATGCTTCCGCCTGACGTATAAGTTTGTGTAAGTTGAGTTGTGTTGGATTTTGTAAATTGAATAACTTACAATGTCTGACATGTACCCAACCAAAGATACTGTGGCAGTATTGGAGTCATTGGCATATGATTTAAGGAATTCAGTTTTGTATTTCCACTGTTATTTCTTGGTAGAAGGCACAGCAAGTTGCCAGAGTAGCTTACAGAACTGTCGACATAGGCGGTGCCAACACTTCCATGTAAATGACATGTTGGCTCAGCTAAATTTGACATTCTGGATCAAAGCTGTGTGTTTAATATGCATGAGCAGCCCAAATACTCAACCCTGTTGAATATTTAAAAACAGAAACTGTCTGTTGTCAAAGTCATGCATTCCGAGCATATGGTCACTGTTATAATTGTCCATCCATCGTTGAACAAACAGAGCCAGTCCATGGGTCATTCAGCAAAACTCTGACAGATTCTGATGCCCATGAATGAACACGATGTTCAATAATTTTTGTTCTCTGGCAACATAGGTAGGCCTAGTTAAAATGTTATTAGGAAAGTATTTTCTATGTGTAAGTGTGTATGAGCACTTGTTATAGCGCCGCTTCAAGATGCTACTAAGAGGCTCTCCTGAATACAGCACGTACACTGAATCGAAATTCATGTCAAAGTGCGTTAGCAATTGTGAGTGAAGGACTTGCTCAGGGTTCCTACACACCGTTTTGAGGTGGATTCAAACCCCACCTTCAGGCTCAAACGCACCGAACATACCCCTCCGCCACCACTCCCCACTATATATGCAATTACTTGTTGTATGACTATGTGTGAATATGTATGTTTGTGTGCAACTGAGCCTTAAATATCACCTTTTTATGACCTTTGAGAAGGGTGTATATACTCAATCGATCTTCTGGATTTCAGTGAATTGTGGACTGCTGAAAGACAGCATTCACAATGTCAATGCTGAAGTTATAAAAATAGATATAAGAAATTTGTGTAGAGTAACTGTTCATGATTGAGAGAGTCAAGCCAGCTGAAGTGCGATTTTTGCATATAAGAAACAATTATTTAAGCCTATTAATGTTTTTGACTTTTGTGTTTTCAGTGACGAGACTTTTGGACACAATAAAAAAGTGTTTTGAAAAGCATTTCACTGCATTGGAATGCTTAAATAGGAAGAAAGAAATATCTGTGATATTGTTCTTCATTTCGATCTTCTTGTCGTCTGGAGATGACGTCTGAGGCTAAACCTTATGCATGCACTTTATGTGACAAAACATACCGTGCTGCAAATGGTCTTGATATGCACTTGAAAGTACACACAGGAGAAAAACCTTTCAAGTGCACAGTGTGTGATCGAGCATTTGGTCGTAGGTTTATTTTGAAATGTCACATGCAAGTGCATACTGGAGAGAAGCCGTATGAGTGCCGTTTATGTGACAAAAGATTTAGTTCAAAGGTATCTCTGGAATCACATGCAGCATTGCATACCGGTGATCGACCGCACGAATGCAGCACTTGTGGGAAATCATATATTCGCAAAGAGCATCTTAAAAAACATATGGAATTACATTCTATGGAAAAGCCATTTGTATGTCCTCAGTGCATGAAGTCTTATGCATCTCAGCGACGTTTAAATGCTCATGTGAATCAGCGGCATGGTAAACGTAAATCGCACGATTGCATTGTTTGCAGCAAACAATTTTCATCTAAGGAACTCCTGAAAAATCACAATAGGGTGCACACTGGCGAGAGACCTTTTGTATGTGTTATCTGTGATAAATCGTTTGCTCATACCGCCAATCTCCTTGTTCACTCTAGGATACACACTGGAGAAAAGCCATACAGCTGTGCAACATGTGGTAAAAACTTTAGTCATAGTTCGCATATGAAAAGACATGCTAAAACACATACAGGGGAAAAGCCGTTTGTGTGTTCTACATGCTACAGGGCATTTGGAGCTAAAGGTGAACTCTTTATGCACCTAAAACGGCATGCTGGAGAAAAACCTCATATCTGTGGCATATGTAAGAAAACTTTTACTTCAGAGCCTTGTTTGAGACGGCATCACAAAGTACATAGGCCTACGCGAGAAAATGGCCAGTATGTTTGCGTTACATGTGGAAAATGTTACACAAACAAGTACAGCGTAAAATGTCACCTGAAATTACATTCTGGACGTCTTTACACATGCAGCATATGTTCAAAAGGCTATACTTCACCGTATGTTTTACAACGGCATATGATTGTACATTCAAAGGTGAAGTCCCATTCATGTCATATCTGTGAGAAAGACTTTTACTACAAATTTGAGCTGACATCTCATGTGAGAAAAAAACATTATGGAACTGCTGAGAAGCGTTTTGTTTGCATGTGTACTAAAGCTTTTTATGAAAAACAGGCATTATTATGTCATCTGACGGTACACACAAGAGAACGACCATATGGATGCAATGTATGTGGGAAAACATATGCCACAAGGTCTGAAGTCACAAGACATGCAAAGGCACACTTTAGAAAGAAAGGTATGATTGAAATGAAATACGAGAAAACTAGAAGAATAAGAAGTGAATTGAAAGCAAATTTCTCCTGTAAGGAGAATTCACAGAGAAATTCATCGCATGTTGAACAATTACGGAAAGCAAGGATACCTAATGTGATTTCTTCGCAACACGACAGTGAAATGAGGTCAAGAAGTGTTAGATATTATACAAGTGCCAAGAGAGATTACTGTTCTGACAAAGTTTATAAATTAAATAACGATGGGGCTACAAGTTGGCTGCGATACGTGAAACATTCTGAAGAAACACAACCTCTTTCTTTAACAGAGCAAAGCGTTATAACGTTGAATGGATGTGGTATTTGTGATGAAATGTTTGAAAGAGAAGAGACGTTCTTAGAACATTGCTCTCTACATCTCAATAAATCCTCAGAATCAGAGATATATGTTGGATTTGAGTGAATATCTTGAAGTTCACTTGTGAGCTTTAAGAAAATGGACAGGCCATCGTTAGTTTATAAATATTGTGATAAAATGTTTGACACCACAGTTTAAATGATTTGAGGAGATCTAATTATTCTTCAAGAGATTGTCCAGAGAGAGAGAGAGAGAGAGAGAGAGAGAGAGAGAGAGAGAGAGAGAGAGAGAGAGAGAGAGAGAGAGAGAGAGAGAGAGAGAGAGAGAGAGAGAGAGAGAGAGAGAGAGAGAGAGAGAGAGAGAGAGAGAGAGAGAGAGAGAGAGAGAGAGAGAGAGAGAGAGAGAGAGAGAGGTGACCAAACGGCAAGTGTACTACTGACTATCTATATTTAGTACAGTTTAGTACAAGGCTTACAAGCTGTGCCTTAAAACCAGCTTTGGCCTGACGGCAACCGGTTCTGTGTTTGACCTTGCTTTCGGAATACTGAACCTTATAGCACAGTCCTGTAGACACAACATGGTAGCCAAACATAGTCTTTCATACTCTTTTGAAATACTGACTCATAGTATTTGAAGTTCCATTTGTGCACAACAGGATGGAGAAGTCCATGGCAGGTCAATATTTTGGAACATCTTTTATGGATGGCCCTTAAGTATGACTTCTATTTATGCATTTTTTTTACTTCACCTGATATTTTATTGTTTGATTTTCCATGATTATTATGTCAGATTGTCAATCATCATATTATTGTTAATTATATTTTCATGATGACATTTTGAACAATGTGAAATGTTTTTGTAGGCCTATATTTCATTTTCTTTGTGTAGAGCTTTTGACTTTACATTTACATGGTCTATGCCATACTCTTCAAAGAAATTGTTGTTTAATAAATGCTGATTTATAAGTGAAAATAAAATATTAAGTGGTTTGTAGCCAACTTTTTATTTCCTGTTGCATGTTGCAGTTCTACTGAGTTGCAATTGCGTGTTACTTATAAGACTTACAAAGTTATGAGCCTGAGCATAAAACTGAAATGCAATAAGACTAGTATATTATGGCCTTCATATTGTATAGTACCTCATCGCTATTCACCAGGAACAATGATTCTCATAATTATCATGACCTTCATATTGTCACAAACCTAGGCTACCAAAAAATTCTAGCCTAGTGTTAGCCTTCAGGCTGCCAAGCTTTTTCTGCATTTATCAGAGGCTAAGGGGGGGAGGCTAAGCCCTCCAAGAGGGCCCAGATTTAGCTTTTCTCATGGCTTTTTAGCGTGCAGTTGTACACAAATGTGCAGTTGTAAATGGATTTGTGCAGGTCTAGAAGCAGTTCTGTCGCAAGTTATGTGCAGTTGAAACTAGCAAAAAAGGTAATTGTCATCCCATTGGAAGCAATTTACCATGTAAGATGGGAAAGGAAAGAGGGAGTTGTGCCGTTCTAAAAATTCCTTAAAAACAGCCCTGGCTTTTCTTAGCGTGTAAGTGGTATATTTTCCCGGGCTTAGCCCCTCCCCCCAAAGAAGGCGCAGACTCATAATTTTTCTGCGAAAATGGCTCTTTTCGCGAACGAAACTTCAATCGAATGATTAAAAACAGGGCTTTTTTTAACGTGCAGTTCTACACAAAATGTGCAGTTCTACATGGATTCGTGCAGTTGTAGAAGCACTTCCGTCACGTTCCGTGCAGTTAAAACTAGTTTTAAAAAAGGCCATTTTCCTCAGCTTGGGAGTAATTTACCATGGAGGACGAGAAAGGAGAGAAGAGGATGTGCAGTTCTAAAAATTCCTTAAAAACAGCCCTGATTAAAAAAGGTCAACTTTTTCGGCCGAGAAAAATATTGTCGGCCCCGCTCGTTCTGGACTGTTCTGGACCAGGTCTACGCCCGAACAAATTAAACCCAAGTTCTTTTTTTAGCCCCTCCCCCGAGATGGGAAACCAAACTCCACCCATATTTTTTTTATGACATGGTCTACCAAGGCAGGGTGGTTATCACCCCTGCTGATTTTGTGTTTGGTTTTAGATATCCTATCTAGTAATAATTATATGGATTGATTCAGCGTTCATTTCTGAAGTAGCCTATTAAGTTTTAAAACATATGAATGCATGTAGTCTACAATTATGCAGTTGTAACAATATTAACAATCACACAGATAAGAGTTTTAATATAAATTTTGGGTAATCCTTCAGTTTAGGTAGTTTAATTATTTCACGCTTATTAACACGCTATATCATATATGTATTGGTGTTCTAAATAAAATTATGTAGTCTATTGTTTGTCACTTCCTGTCGTCGTAATTTTTCGGAAGAAAGTGTCATGCCTTAAATTGGAGCTGGATTGATTAAAATGTCTTGCCTTAAATTGGAACGAAACGGAAGCTGGATTAAGGTATTTATATCTCTGAAATGGAAGCTGGACTAAGGTATTTTTATATGTGAAGTGAAGCTGGATTAATGAAAAACGCTTGAGAAATGGAAGCTGGACGAAGAAGGTTCCTTATAGGTGAAATAGAAGCTGGATTGACGAAAATATCGTTTGAGAAATGGAAGCCGGATTAATGATAAAACGCTTCATCCAGCTTCTAATTAAGATCTAAAATCCCTTGATCCCGCTTCCATTTCTTAAGCTTTTTATCATCCATCCAGCTACAACTTTGCCAAAAAAAATCATCCATCCAGCTCCCAGTTAAGGAAGAACATTCTCATCCATCCACCTCCAATTTAATCAAAAAGATTTTCATGAATCCAGCTCCAATTTAAGACAAGACATTTTCATCCATCCAGCTCCAATTTAAGCAAGGATATTTGAATCAATCCAGCCCCAATTTAAGCAAGGACATTTTAATCAATCTGGAGTTTTCTTACAGACAGTTTCAGACAATTATCCCATGTGATTTTCAGCTGAAATAATTAAACTACCTAAACTGAAGGATTACCAAATTTTGTACTAACAACAGACAGCCTGCAGTAATCGACGCGAATAATAGCCTAAAAAGCAAGTCAATCCTACGGGCAGTGTTGCCACTGAGGTTTCTGAAATAAACCCAGACTTCCTTCGAACAAAACCCAGAAAAACCCAGACAATTCAATAAGCTATTTTAGACCCCTTTTGTTCAAATTCAGTTGGTTGTTCGATTGAGGATTAACTAAATGTTCGTCAAAAGAGTCGAATAAAATGTAATTACAACTTTTAAAATATCAATTGTCAAAGTTGTCATAGACTCGGGATCCATACTGACAATAAGCTTAATCAATATATTCGTATGCGCAGCGGGTCGAGTCAAACAAAATTGTAAGCACATAACACACGTGGCTTAAGTTTACAAAGTTTTAAAGTTGTCCGAGGTTTCCAGCCAAATTTTCTTAAAGCCAAATTTTCTTAATACACCAACAATCCAACGTTTTAACCACCTAGAACATTAATAGGCCTACTCTGCAGCAACTCAATTGGCTATTATACCACTTAGAACCTTAGAGGATTGACCTGACCTACATGTAGGCTACAATGTATAAATGTATATGCATGTTATAGATGTAATACGGCTTAACAAGGAAAGAGACGATTGACCTGACCTATTTTGAACTGTCAAAATGGTTTATTTCTGTGCAGAACTATTCTTCAGGTTATAAATTATTTGCGAATTGACAACATGAAATCTTGATTGTTGAGTTTAAAATTAAAATTAGTGGAAAAAATTATGCATCACAACCATTTTACATTAAATTTCACAGAATATTCATGTGTAGTAAGTGCAAAATGTCAACTCACCAAAATAAACCCAGATTTCGCCAAAAAAACCAGAAACCCAGACGAAGGCGAAAACACCCAGATCTAGTGGAAAAATCCCAGCTGTGGCATCACTGCCTACGGGGGAAATCTGGGTTCGACCTCGAACGGTTCGATCATCGCTCGATCTCCATGCCAGTGTGTTATCCAATGCGCCACCGATACTCCCAAAACAAAACATATAATTGATAATTTACTGCACAGTGCCCAAATGGCAAAATTAAAAGTTGGCAGCTCTATTTAAGCCTTAATCTGAAATACTGAGATTATCTCATTCTCAGAACAGGTAGACCGAGATATGAAATGTTCCAACTTCCAAGAAAGGTAAGATTGGCGCTACAACAACATATTGCACGGTTCTGCACAAAGATTTTAAGAGGTAGGAAATCTTTGGTTCTGCAAGGTTAATTTCCGGTTTTCGTAAATAGAGAAGGGCGCCGTGTTTATACAGGTAGAATTTTTTACTTATGTTATTATTTGATTTGTATGTTCCAAACCCGATTAAATTTAAACTTACCATTGATGGCTATTTTGAATATCGCCATTCCAGATGTAAATAGAAATGCAGTGCATATGTTTCGTGGTTCAGTTTTTTAAATACAACGATGGAATCCGACTTAGCAGCTAACTTTGTATGAATTATATATATATTCGTTTTAATGAGAAAAGACACTCTGACAATAACGCAGAAATGTTAACATGAGAGATAATGAATAATTAAACTCAAAAGTTCAACTAGTTAGGCTTAAAGTAAGCTAGTAAATTTTTTATATAATGATCGTGGTATAAATTGAGAATTGTCCTTTAGTGGGAGAGTATATAGTTGTGTGCTCTAGGTCTTAGTTGGTGAGAGGAGGGGTCGGAGAGAAGGTAGGAGTTGGTGAAATACATGTTTGGGGTTGTGTATAATGAGAAGAGGAGTTTTGCATCAGCTGTGTATTGGTGAGATCTTGAAAATAGGATCAAGATCACCAACTTGACGTTTTCGACATAGTTATCTTCATCATCTCATCCGCCCCATATCTTTATTGGGTGTTTAAAACACTTCTCAATGTCCATCTATTTGTTATTGGCTTTGCGTTGTCAGATTCTGTGTATCCCTTAAATTTCAGATAGGTCATCCTGATCGCTCCCCAAATGCGAAGTAGTGGGAACCAGCATATTTACAGACCCTTCCCAATCAAGAGAGTGACATAGTTAAAATCCAGAGGGTCAGACGACTTTGAGTGGTGGGCGGTGGTTTCGAGTTGAAACGGCGATGGTCGCCGATGGAGATAAAGGAAAATGGGGGGAAATTGCATTGAAACGGCGAGGGCAGTGAGGGAAAGAGGGGGAAATTGAGTTGACATGGCGAGGGAGGTGAGGAAAAATTGGGGAATCGGCATAGGATTTTTGAAATTTACCTGGCTAGAATATTCTCAGCAATTCAACAAAAATATGTTCAATTCCATACTCAAGGTCAAGTGCGTTGGCTGCCGTGACCTTAATAGCCAGACTCTTCTAGAAGCTTCTGATGCTCAGCATTTTCTGTAGTGATTTCAGTCAAGTAGCAGACGGACGTCTCTGGCTCCGAAACTCACCATCGCCAAACCTACCTGTTGTTCATGCTATTTTGTCTTGACTCTGCTAAGAGGTTCTTTCTAGATCTGTTTCATGCTACATGTATTTTCTCTTCTTGTGATGTCATGTTTAAAAAATTTAACTGTTATAGTTTGAATTGCATCATCTTTGTTGTCATGAAATAAATGACAGATTTTATAATTTTTGCATGGATTATAGAATTGTGTAGACATTACGGGCATCTAATTTAGAGTATGGATATATATCTGGTAGATTACTAAGAACGTGTGCATTTTACATAAATACATGTACTTTGGTAAGCAATAACGGAATGAAGGACACAACAGGATTGCTTTGCGAAGTTTCGTATATATTTATTATATAGACAAATTGGAACAATTAATTTGAGAGTTTAAGAAAGCTTGTTGGTATCTCACTCCTTTTTGGTTCTATAGAGCTGAGGTGCAGTAATGAAGAACGAATGAAAACATGGATACTTACATGGAAAATCAGCTGACGGCATTACACAATGCTGGCGTTAAGTCACGATTTCCAGAGAAGTTCATTGGCTTTCTAAGTGGACTCCTTGTTCTAACGTTTCTGCCATATCTACATCTTGGTCAGTCAAGATTACATCTGATTTATTCACGTTTAATAACGATTAGTCTAAATTTCTTGAATTATTTTATGCAATGCTAGCAGGGCCGAATTAACAAACATGGAGATTCTGTTCAGTAAAACTGTGGGGTCCCAACCTTACAGACAAACGGCACTTATAAAACGTGTTATATTCATGCGTAATTAATTCATTCCTTCCTTTTGACAATATTCCAGCTTAGTGTTAATACAAGCCAAGACATCTTTTACAGTTTAAGAATATCAGAGTGATTCATGTCAGACAATTTTTTTAACCATAGGCTGGGCACGATTGAAATTCGCAAAAACCACGGCACAAGTGACAGAGCGACCCAGATGCTTCAAGGTGTCATGATGTGGAGCAGACATGCACAGGCCGGTCAGGACAGACCGATGGAGAGTGTCGGGGGAGAGCGTTGGGACACATACGGGCATTGACCCAAGTTGTCCTTCATGCCTCTCTCCCAATATTCCCTTCATTTAGACAAGGCGGTCTAACTGCTCCAAGATGTTAATGGTATGGAGCAGACCTGCTGACCGGACCGGTTGAAGCTGGGCAGCATGACGCGAGACAGACTCAGACAGAGAGTGGCGTCGGACTCTTACGGGCATTGAGCCCAATGATGTTGATGATGATGGGCACTTGTACAAGTAAACAATGCAGAAGCCATATATTCCCAAGAAATTCTTGCCAGGAAAATATTCCGGAGGTTTTGTGATAGGACAACGATCACCGAAAAAGTGTTTTAACCATGCATTTCCTCTGCTGTAGTACCGCCATATTCGAGGTGCTTAGCTGATTACGTACCAACATATATTTTTGAGGTTATGCCAGTAGTACACATAATTCATAAAAACAAAGAGTGTATACTGTATAGAGTGCACAATAATTATAATGATGCCATTTCATAATGCGTCGCACATAGCACTTGAGTTCCGATCAGGTAAGGATTGCGCTTACAATGATTTCTAACTGATTTCAGGTTCAAGCTGCTTGGTAATAAAAAAAATCATATAAGGACCCACACATGCGAAAAAGTTTCATGTGTCAAAATCAGTAGTTTTCTGATAATTTGACAATTTGTTCTAAGATTTTTAATCATTTTTACTATCAGAATTAACAATAATGAGAAAATATTCCTATTGCATGTGTGTGGTCCTAAAGTGTGGAGGGCCATGCTCTGCGAAACAATATTAAACATGTCTCATTCCGGCCCTGAGTGCAAGGCAGATTAAAAATGTGGTTCAGTTAATAAAATTTCAGGCGCTGCTAATCACAAAATTTTATAACTTTTTCTGTATGTTTCAGGATTTTTCTATTACATCTGGTCGCCTGACAAACCTATCGTTGATCGAGATAAATGTTCGTGCGACTGCTTTGACACAGTCTTCAGAGGTGAGGTTTACTTGGCATACATGTAGTTCATGGTCCTGTGTTCTCACACGTCGACATGGACTGGACTTGGATTTACTTGTAAATCACCGACAACCACCGTAGCACCACGCTGTCTCCTCGGCTTGACCTCCCCGGATTTTGACCTGGCACCGGAACGAAAACGGCAGCTCTGGCTATTGCGGACTTGATTTGATATAGCACCGGTGAATAAGCTGGTCTCCCTGACGTGGCTTTTGTGGGCGCTGAGAAATTCTCGAAGATTTACGTTACATTACATTACATTACCTCCATGGTACAATCTGCCAGTGAGATATAAGAAGGAAATGCAACGCTGGAGTACAAGTGTCCTTGCTAGTTACTTAAGGTGGCTAGTACCTGGGTATATAAGTGCTTTGATACATACATAGTACTATGTATGCATTATATACAATGTCGTACATGCATAATAATGCTTGTATGTATGCATTCTTATATTGGATTTAGTTAGGATTTTGTGTTATTTTTGAAATATTTGATTATTAATTGGCTCTTATAGATGATGTACGCTTATTGTACCATATCTGTACACTAAAATGTGAATAAAGCATTTAGTCTATTAAAGAATATTCTTATCTAGATTCTTAACTTGTTTACTAGACCTACCTCAGAAAATTACCTACTGCCTGGGGTTAAAGTTCAGCCAGAGCAAGTGCTATTGAAATAATGACTGGAATACTTTCAAATGACATAGAGCTCAACCAATGGAATCCCATATTGGGCATTAGCATTATTTGTCAACACTGTTGCCAACTAATGCGATATTGCGTCTCATATTAAGTTCTATATTCTGTTCTAGTCCGGCTGCTAAATGTGACAATATAACACATTGTTTAAGTTGATTTTGGCTACAGTATTAATATTTTTTTTTCACTAATAAACTTTTGTAAATCAAATATGCTTTTCTTTCCAATTAGGCAGGTACGAATGGCCTCCAAGTGCCTACAAGCACGTCTACTTCAACTGTACATCCAACACATTCAAGATTTGGCTGATCGTCGTATTCGGTCTACTGGCGCTATACGAATGCCTACGTTACATTGCGCCACTGGTGCGGAATCGGAAGCTACGTGCCTCCATGTTTGTCCTCTTTCTGTCGAGCCTCTATCCTCACTACTACGGCTGGTGGGGCCTGATCAGCTACCTCAACGAGGACTACTATCCACAGTGGTATCACCAATTGTTCTTCTCTGCTACGGAGATTCTATCAACTGCCGTCGTAGTGCATCTGTGCAGTCGTGATAGCAACATCCAGCCGTGGAAGCTGCTGGTTATTCTCGACGTCAACCTCATGCACATTGTTGTGGGTGCGCTCGACCAGTTCATCGAGAACGTTCTCTACCGGAGAGGGCAGCACTTTGAGGCGGTCAGGGACCTTGGACTCATGGCGCCAGACGTGTTTCACGTACTGGTCGCCTATTTCGAGCTGTCTGCTCTGGCCGAGAAGCAGCACACGCGAATTGTGAGATTGTTCTATCGGGAGGAAGTGTACGTGTCGATTCTGCTGCTTGTCTTGTTTTCGATACTTGGGAAAAATCTCTGAGAATGTGTCGAGTACATGTATTCATTCGAAAGGGTGACTGTTACGGATGTCATCTTGTTTTTAATACTTGTGCAAGTCTGCTAAGTACAGTGGATTGGTGTCTGTGAAGATGTTTGGGCAAGCTGGGGTTGATGTCTGCCAAACACTGGTTCATAGCACATTCTGAAAGAAGTGAGAAAATATTTTGCGCGATGCAATACGTTTGCGGAAATTAGCGGAACAATAAGGTATTCTGATTTTGAGGGAACAAGAACAACTTTGGCGGACACAAATGAGCTGTTGTGGTGCTAACTCTTGAGGAATAACTTCAGCCTTTGAGAATCAAGAAGATTTTAAGGGACTTTGTTGCAAATAAGAGCATGTGTAACATTGTGTATGTCTGTTATTGTATAGCCACTTTATTCATTATGTGAAACATTGGTGAAATCAAATTAAATCAGACTGGTGCTAATTAGATTTGCGAATTTTAGAATTATCAATCAATCAATATTTGTTGAACCCAAGATATATAAATTTTTACTGTTAAAACAGTGTGCAGTAAAAAAATCCGTTTCATGTGCTGAGGACCTTGTTTCCTCCGATTATTCAGCGTCAATCACGACCACGTCCGCATAACTTTGAGTTGCCACCGAAGGACGATAAAAACTTTATTCCAAGAGCCCTCTATAAGTGCCTTCTCAACAAGCGACTGTGTAACCCGTAATGCTCCCTTTCATGTTACTGAGTTGTGGTCTTGTCAACCTGTTTTTTTTTCACATTAAACGAATATATATAGTGCATTGATAGAATAAAGTAACAATAAAAATATTAAAACAGCAGATTTTAAATAAGTTTAAAGGGGAATAAAGGGCACACCTGAAGGGACTGGTCCCGCTGGTAGGGGCCCGTTAGATAAGTGAGTGACTGAGTGAGAATGAATGGACTGTCAGGAGCCAGATGGGATATCATGTATTTTGTGCGCTTAGTGTATGAGTACGCACAAGTCCTTTGAACTGAGGTAGGCTAGATTGGGAGCATTTTGAATGTCACTGGGTATATTATTCCACACTAGGGGCCCCTGGTACTGTATGGGGAATTTACGAGGGTTGGTTCTGGCATGCTGACACATTAAACACGATTACTTCTACTTCTAGTAGAGATAGCTGATGCTGTTCAGAATTATTTATTAAATAATTCTATAACATTACGCTGATTATGATTTTAAATCTGGTGACGAGCAACAGTAGATTATTTTCCAAGGCGCACAAATATTATTTTGTGACAGCATAAGCATAGAATTTTTTTGTCTAAGCAAAGATCTTAGAATCTTCTTTGGTCCAAGGACATCGTGATACAATCATGTTGGCCATACCCATACGTACAGACACAAAGATGGCGCAGGAATGCACCTGTGAGTATCGTATTCACAGCTTTCCCCTACTTCGCTTTTGTGGACGCAGTAGATGAGTAGAATTTCTCAGTCTACGATTTTTGATAGATGAGCGACGCTCATGCTGTGGAGTCGGTTTGCTCCGTGAGGCACTTACCTTGTGAGAAATATTCCGTTGAAAGACTTCAAATCAAGAACGTTCAGATCTCGTACAAATTATCGTTAGCATTTGTTATTGTTTCCGGTGAATTGTCGCAAGATGTCGATGTTTGCGGGTAGAGCGTTGTTACAAGTAATTTTATTTTATTTCCACACTTTCTGTAATTACTATAGCCTTGCCAAAGAGGATATTTAATGCGTGGTATTTTGATAACTGTTCATTGAATGATCTCATTTCTATTGCCTGAATGTACTGCGTTTAAGCAGCTCTCCCAATGGCTGATGACAATTGGAAACAAACGAAAGAAAGTGACCAATTCGAACAGATAATATATTTGAATATAGTATACCTCAGTTCGTTAGTTGTCTGTGGGATTTATGATTGTAGTCGAAACGGTTTGAATTGGCCTTCGTTTTTTTACCTAGACAGAGTATTTGCTTATCAGCCACAAATAAAGACCCGATAGTACAATCATGGAAGTACTGTTAAGTAAAATTGTTTTGGGTTTCCTGTTGTCACTGCTTGCATATATTGTGTAAATTGTTTTTGCTTGAAGATTGTGAACAATAAAGTGTATTTGAAAAGTAAATTGTTCAGCGGCGATCAAATTAATGGATTTATATCTTTCAAACGAGTCATGTTAGCAAACCCACTAAAGCGAAAGTGGCACAATATTTTGGATTTTACTCTAGCTTACCAGATTAAGCAAAGGTCTGGATAATGGATTTAAGCTATTAAGTTAGTATTCGTTTGTCCTGAAACGCGTTATATAGTATTAAACGATTACATATATGTTTTAAACAAAGTATAAAGGAGCAGATTGTGAAGTCATATATGTACAGTTAAATATTACTCAAGAATATATTTTACTAAAAATACATTGATTGACAATACCACTGAAAGTGGTAAGCAGTTTGGATTTAACAATAGGTTGCATAAAAGGATGCCTCTCTTGGAGGTCTGAAAACAGGGCAAATCTGTTTGCACAGGTGTTTGACCTTATTTTGTAGATCATGCAGTTTATTGCTTAATATTTTGGGATCATGTTGATGTACAGGGATGTTAGGCATCTGTGAGCAAATGCGAAACACAATGGTGGTCAATGTTGAATATGATTGCTAATTAGAAGAGTACCTGATATCACATTCTCAGAGTCTTTGTATTACGTTGTACGCAACTATACATATGGACATTTGCGAAGCGTCTTGAAAATAACAATAAGTTGTGTACACTGCACAGTGAGTTCTTATTGTGTGTTGTTTCCTAAGGATCCCGCTGAACCTATGCAAGTCGATGTTTGCTATGAAGAAAACGACAATGTTGGTGCAGGCGTTGGCAGTGTTGAAAGCACCACACTGGTATTTCAATCCTTCATTTCTATTGCTTCAAATTTGTCCATTCTTTAAATGTGGAGCATTGTGTAGCAGAAGTTGATTAGTGGAAGACCTCTTTTTTCTTCAGTTAAATAACTATTTTCCCACCATTTATGGGTAACTTTTCCTGGTTTAGCCATTTGATGTCGATAGGGTTTAGTTTTCTTGCATTTTGATTCATGATCATTGTTAACATGCTCAAAATTGCTCATAAATCACTTTTTGCCCTAAGTAGTTTTTGTGGAACTTGTTGCTAATTAATCAGCCCATCGTTCCATACGTTTTCTTTTTAGCCGTATGGGGCAGGGGCTGGAGAGCTTTTAGTAGTCGCCTTGAAGAGGCGCTATATAAATCCTCGTATTGAATTAATGCATAATATTGATTATATTCTATTATGGAAACCATTTCTGATGAAGACATTTCATAAATGAAGATCTGTTAATTCGCACTCTTTCTTTCTTGAAACGAAAGGACCTGGAGCAGTACGCCACCAACTACAAAGGTTTGGCAAAGCTCTTTCGACTGATGCACATCGCCAACCACTGTCCGTCGCTTCAGATCGAGGCTCTGCGTTTGGCGCTGACGAGTGTTATGTTGACCTACAACACGAGCATGTATCAACAGATACACAAGAAACTCCAGGAGGCTGTTAACAAGTAAGTGCGATTCTTATATATGTTGTTTTCAGCTGTAAAGGAGAAGCTCTAGGTAATGGAGCATATATTTACGGATCTTTGTTGTAAAAATTGCAAAAGTCCTGTTGTCAAGTGCCAATGCCCTGTTCTCAAGTGCCAATGGCCTGTTGTCATGTGTCATTGCTTTGTGGTCAATTGCAAAGGCCCTGTTGTCAAATGCTAAGCCCTGTTGTCATGTGCCAAAGCTCTGCTGTCCTGCGCCAGTGTGCATGGACTTCATCAATAGAACTTTCTGTCCTAAAGATTTGATTGAATGATTACTATAAAAAAACTCGGATAAAATGCATTTGTGACAGCAATAATCCAACGAAAGAACACCTTTCCCATCGGCTTATGTGGATTTATAGCAATGCGTTACAAGTGCATTTCTCATCTTTTTTTCTCTGCTGTACCATGTTCAAATGGAAGTCTTTTATCATGTTCCAGTGGTTAGTCACCTGTATAATATACTTTTTCCAGCCAGTCACGTCTACCAGATGCAGTGGCGGGCGTGGTCTACAGCGTTCCTGCTCTCGACACGCAGTGGATTGAGTTGACCTCGAAGAAGGCGGCTCTTCGACTGGAAAAGCTGGATACCGATCTCAAGAACTACAAGAGCAACTCCATCAAAGAGAGCATCAGGTTGGAAGCTGCATAAGTTATGTGTTTTACACGCAATTGTGAACCTATGGTAATGCCACCTTTTATGGAAGCATCACCCTTTGGTGCCATGTCCTATGCATGTGACATGTTATAAGAAAGCCTTGCAACATATTATGGCCCTTTCGTGTATTATGCTTGCAAAAAATAGAGTGATAAATCAGAATGACAAAAAATGTGGGATTTTTTGCAACAGCGCCTTGACTTATCTGTGATATCATTAAATGGTGTGGGATTTTGTTGACTGGTGTGTGATATGGTTGACTGATCTGTGGTTTGTTGACTGGTGTGTGATATGGTTGGCTGATCCGTGGTTTTGTTGACTGGTGTGTGATATGGTTGGCTGATCCGTGGTTTTGTTGACTGGTCTGTGGTATTGTTTTAGGCGAGGCCATGATGACCTTGGTGATCACTACTTGGAGTGTGGTGACCTCAGCAATGCACTGAAGTGCTATTCACGTGCGAGGGACTATTGCACCAGCGCCAAGCACTGCGTCACAATGTGCATGAATGTTATCAAGGTAAGTGTAGAATCTTCTTTCTTATCCTATAATTGCTGTGCAACAAATTTCATGGTCAGCATTCTCCTCAATTTAACCTTACTAGTTTATGTGTAATCTAAAGCGGCTTCAGAAAGAACTTGTTGGTGAATTTATGGATCAGAATTTTATATTTGTTTCACTTTCTTGAATGTTGTGCACAGTAACTGATCTCCTGTGGATATGTTTACTCAGTTAATATCAGAGCACGTGTGTTAAAATAATATCGGTAACAATGCAGAAGACTTTCAACTAGTTGTACAAAAGTGTACATAGCCAGCTTGAACTGCTTTTGTGTAGAAACCAAAATTTTTATGAACTTGTGTGTAGCATTGATGTTTAGCAGCACAAAGTTTAACTGTCTGGTAAGTTGATGCATTTCTGTTTCTGCTGTCAAGGTCTAATCAAAAAGCTATTGTGCAATAATTGAGGAACAAACTCATGGATGCTCATGTGTGTCTCCATGCGCCAACACCAGTATTGAAGTGATTTTGCAACATATTGAATTGGATACATCATTTTGAAGGTCTTGTATCAAGCGTCAAAATGACAGAAAATTATTTGCCCTAGCTTTATTCTAACTCAGGGTGTAAGGCAAAAGTTATCCAATTAAATTAATTAATTAAATTAATTGACTGAGGCAATATGTCTATCAAGTGCATCGAAATGGCTTTAAAACTTGTATTTTTTAGCAAGAATACAGATAAAAAGTTAGTGTGTCGTGTAAATTCAGGTTTGGTCACTAATTTTGCATGGCTTTGTTTACGTTACAGGTCAGCATTTACCTCCAGAACTGGTCACACGTTATTTCATACGTCAATAAGGCCGAGTCAACTCCTTTTTTCTCCGAGGTAGAGACTTTTGATATCAATAAACTATGGCATAATCATGTCTAGTGATAGTACCATGATCTCTGATTGTCTGTCATTATGAGCATGCTGCTCTGTACTGAAATCTCATGTATATATGTTGCACACATCAGGATTTATATATGTGGCTCTTCTTTGGGAACAGGCTACTGCTCCAAGAGGGCCAGCGGCTTTCAATAGTATTATCATGAGCATATTTTACGCATACAAAGTGGCATAGAAATGTATTAAAGTCTGCATTTAAAGCATATAACTATACGGGTAACATAA
This sequence comes from Lumbricus terrestris, assembly GCA_949752735.1. Lineage (NCBI taxonomy): Eukaryota > Metazoa > Annelida > Clitellata > Crassiclitellata > Lumbricidae > Lumbricus > Lumbricus terrestris. The sequence continues at coordinate 55,177,394 of OX457041.1, forward strand.
TTTTTTCCTGGCTTAATGTGGCCATGTATTGTTGGGCTTTGTAGGCTATCTCTTCAAATATTTTGAGAGCCACGGCTGATTTAATTTAAAATCTACAAAAGTGGTTTGAAGATTTAATGTTCTCAATATCACTTATGAAGCAATCCTCATGGCAATATGAATGAAAAGGTAGAAACTTTGACATGGGAAGACCTCCCCGTAACTTGACCACTTCCTTTCTAGAACTCCTCAGACATGTCTCTCTGAGTTTTATTTGGCGGCGCTGGGGTTTGGAGCGCTTCTGATTAGTCCCCTTGAAAAAGTTCTGTACAGATTAATTTAGCGAAATGAATGAATTCATGAATTCAGTTTTATGTCAGTGACTATATAATGATTGTAGAAATTGATGTTTTCAGCCGGGTAAAGATGGCAACCAGCAGCTGTTGACAAAGTTGCGAGTTGCGGCAGGATTAGCGGACATGGTCTGCGTGAAGTTCAAGAACGCGGCCAAGCTGTTTCTTCAGGCCAACATTGACCATGTAGACTTTCCAGAGGTAGGAACAAAGCCATTCCTTTGTATAGTGTTCTCATTAACTCTTTGACTGCTTAACTTAACATCTGAACATACACACAATGTAGGATGCGTTAAGCTATGAAATGCTGTTGAAGCTATCCATAAGTACTAATAATTTTTCCTTGATGCTCAAGAACTATAACACCGCCTAGGGTTGCACAAACGGGATGTTTATATTGTGTATCAGGTGACTACAGATATTTCTATATGTATACATACATGTACGCATACATATGTACATACATGTGTTTATGCATCACGTTTACAGGGGTTTTCACCTTCTTTTCAGACAACGAAAATCTTGGTTCATATGTGAACAGTAGGGTAGCTGTGGGTCACACGATGTGGGTCTTTGTCCAAGGTATGCTTCGGATCACTCAGGGCCTAATAACTATGGTGTACCCTTTGAGATATTGTGCTGCAATGTTTGAAATTATTGAAATAAAATTTGTGCAAATCTGATATGATGTTCAGAATTGCTCGGTTGTGTTCTGAAGTTAAAAAGCAGATCAATGAGTTGACATTGGTTGATGGTAATTGTTATCTCTGTGTGGATTTGTTTTTCTGCAGCTGCTTTCTGCAAATAACATAGCGACTTATGGTGCACTTTGTGCTCTGGCGACCTTCGATCGTCAGGAACTTCAGCGCCTTGTCATATCAAATAGGTTGGTTTGATTACTTATTAATTATTAATAACATAATTTTATTTGCCAGTTGCTTCGGTGCCATGTATTAAAGCGTGCTTCAGTCCATGGACATGTGTTTATTGCGTCATGGTCCAAAGAAAGGATGTTTTACATGAATTAAGAGGTTTGACTTGTGTTTGATGTGGGTGATTCCACGTCAAATCAACCAACATGATTGACATGACCGACTCAGCTTTACTTGAAATTTGGCACAATTGTTGGGCTAGATGAAACATGTATAAATCCAAGAAAAAAATTTTTTGGGTCAATTATGACCCGAGATATGGGTCGTCAAACTTTGACCCAAACCGGTCGACCACGTTCCTTTGGATGTCTGCATCTCAGCATGTATGAGAGCTAGAAAGGTGTTCTTGGTGTCATTATTTAGCTCTTTTGATGGCCTATTTGAGTAGATTATTTGAGACTGTTTAAAAGTTTAGCATAGTGACCATATTTGACAATTTAGCACTTTGACCTTGACCTTGACCCTTTCGCCCTTTTTTAAAAATCTGAAAAAAATCACACTTATAGGCTGAATGACCTTGAACATCCTCTGAAAAAATCAGAATGGGATCTCTAATGGTTCTCTCGCTATAATTATTTTACCTATAATTCTGTGCAAATTTCAATAATCAGTCTTCTGAAACTGGAATCACCCATATGTTGAGCTCGAATTTTGAGTGGAAAACACTAGAAATATAGGTAAAATAATTATAGCGAGAGAACCATTAGAGATCCCATTCTGATTTTTTCAGAGGATGTTCAAGGCCATTAAGCCTATAAGTGTGATTTTTTTCAGATTTTTAAAAAAGGGCGAAAGGGTCAAGGTCAAGGTCAAAGTGCTAAATTGTCAAATATTGTCACTATGCTAAACTTTTAAACAGTCTCAAATAATCTACTCAAATAGGCCATCAAAAGAGCTAAATAATGACACCAAGAACACCTTTCTAGCTCTCGTATAAGCTGAGATACAGACGTCCAAAGGAACGTGGTCGACCGGTTTGGGTCAAAGTTTGACGACCCATATCTCGGGTCATAATTGACCCCAAAAAATTTTTTCCTTGGATTTATACATGTTTCATCTAGCGCAACAATTGTGCCAAATTTCAAGTAAATCTGAGTCGGTCATGTCAATTTTTGTTGTAAATTTGGTTGAATTGACACGGAATCACCCATGTGTTTATTGTTATTTTCAGCTATGCCAGTCAATTAGCATAGTTGCACTCTGGAAAATCATAAATATTAAATCTTATCTATTTTATTGTTTTTTATGGTTATGGTGGCTGTTGGTTCGATGCTCAGCTTGTAAGGCAGTGAGTATATTTATGTATGTATGTATGTATGTATGTATGTATTGTATGTATGTACGTATGTATGTATGTATGTATGTATGTGTGTATGTATATATGTATGTGTGTGTGTATGTATGTATGTATGTATGTATGTATGTGTGTATTCAATTCTCCCCTGCGATGATTTATGTGTCAGGGCCTTGAGCAAATGCTTCACGCACAGTTGCTTCATGCCTTAGATATATGAACCATGCACAGCATAGAAATTGTTGTGTAATAATTACCCAATAGTGCACAAGACGTGAATTTATATATTGCCATCTCTTGCATTTCAGTTCGTTCAAGCTTTTTCTGGAGCTGGAGCCGCAGCTGCGCGACATCCTACACAGCTTTTACGAGTCGAAATACGCCAAATGCCTCAAACTCCTAGACGACATCAAGGTGAGAAAAAGCACTTTCCCATCATGATGTCATCATTCGAAATAGTTTAGCATCGTCTACAGATAGAATAAACCGACTCTAGATGTTGTAGCATTGTGTTGAATTATGAACATGTATTAAATTGCATGGCGTAGCTCTGATGGTGGGTGTAATATTACGGTGTTATCACCGTTTGTACAGCACCTCTCGACAGCGTGACTTCTCAGATGCACTTACATGAATAGCACGAGAGAGAGAGAGACGGAAGAAGTCACTGTCCCATGGTGCTTAGTTAGAGATCTTTTCTTTTAATGTGATGAGTTCAGGATTCCTCTGAGATGATTCCTCTTTAACGAACCTTGGAACAGTTCCTTGGCTCACAATTACTCCTCGGTGCCATCGACTTGGTGATTAGGTAGTCATATAGGATAAATATTTAATATGTAAAAATACTGAAAAGTAATAATAATATTAAGTTCCTGTAATGATTGGTGATTACCTTCTCAGATTAAGTCTACAGCTGCTGCACTGTTACAGAATTCTCAAAATAAGTGTCCTTTTTAGGTATTCATTCGAGTATTTATATAGCGCCTCTTCAAGGAAACTACTCAGAGGCGCTCAAAAGGGTATGTATGTAATGTGTATGTATGTATACTTGTTACAGCACCCTTCAAGAATTCATCAGAGGTGCTCGCGACTATACTGAATTGGAGTTTCATGCCAAAACACATGAACAACTGTGAGTGAAGCACTCAAGGTCTCTACTGCGGCTTGAGGTGTAATTGAACCCGCAGCCTTCCTTCCGACTCCAAGGCACCAAACACGCCCCTACACCACCGCATCATAATTATTGAACGAATGAATATAAATTTCATGAATAAAATAAAATGATAATAAACGACTCCAATAATAAATGAGACAATATAGAGATGAAATATAAATGTTCAAATGACAATGATGCATTGTTGTCTTCTTTTGTTTATGTTGCAGAACAATCTACTTCTGGATTTATATCTCGCTGCTCACGTCGATGAACTCTACAAACAGATCCGAAGTCGAGCTCTGTGTCAGGTGTGATGCCGAATCTCTCGTGTCTTATTTAATCTTTTGCTGACCATAGTTTATTAAATGGTATGGGCTAAAATATCTAAATCTTGGGCTAATGTGATGTGTACATGGGCTGCTTTTGTTAGGCAGAGTTGTTAAATCTTGAAGTGTGCATTGAAAAAATTAGCAGCTGGCCACTCTATTCAATACTGAACCATGTATTTGAATTATAGACACACCGCTAAACATTTAGTGGTCATGATGCACCATGTTAAATTGTTCAATTTGTTTGTTTATTTTAGTATTTCAGTCCGTATGTTTCGGCCGACATGCACAGAATGGCGCAGGCTTTTAACACGACGGTTGGAGCCTTAGAGGACGAACTGATGTTGTTGATCATGGACGGGCGCATCAACGCCCGCATTGACTCACACAGCAAAGTAGGGGTTGCTCCGTTCCAGAATTAAAGCATTCATAGGATAATTGTTATGCTTTGGCAATTGTTAAGTGTTGCTGTCTAAAGATGTAGCAGCGGTTGATAGTTATATTAGTTGTGAACGAGGGTCAGTGAAGGATTGACTCATGACTCTTGTACAGTAATTCAAATACTCTGGACATCCATGCTTGTCCTCACTTGTCAAGGCTGAGAACGTTGCATTGCTGACACTGAATATTTTCTGCCTCAGGGAGGTACTTCTTCGTATATAATGACCAATCTAATTCGTAGCAGGACTCTGTTGGGGAATTCATTTGCATCTCTTCACTGCTTAAAGACCTTTTTTGTTTCGTTTGCCTGTTATGCTGAGCACTTGTGAATAGCTCTGCTGTGAGGAGCACTTTACAAATGTTCATATTAGATTAGATTGTTCTGCATTGTCTTTTTCTTTCTATTGTCTTCTTCCTCCTCTCTTCCTTCCTCTTCTTCTTCTACTTCTACAACACGGCTCAGAGCACTGTCTGATTTTAATTTCAATACTTTTTGTACTTTTTAATTATGTTCTAATAATGTGCCGTGTGATCCTAGGTCCTATATGCCAAAGACACTGACCAACGAAGCCAGACTTTCTCCAAGTCGATTGAAATGGCGAACGAGTTTCAGAGGAAGGCGAAGGTGAGTAATCGGTGGAAGAGACCCTTCTCCATTTCTGTGGTAGATACCAGCAAAACACGGGCCTCGAATTTGAAAGCAGACTGCTGAAATTTTACTGCTCACATGTATGCACGCGTTAACGACTGAGGCGTGCAGTATTAGTTGCATTTAATGGTTGAAGCACTGATCTATTCAGTCATTGATTTTGATGCATTTATTTAGCTCTAGTTGATTGATTGGTTGATATTTGATTTAATCATTTATTGATTGCATTGATATACTAGTTCTTTGATTGGTTAATGATTGATCAAATCATTTATTGATTGGTTGGCATTTGATTTAATCATTTATTGATTGCATTGATATACTAGTTCTTTGATTGGTTAATGATTGATCAAATCATTTATTGATTGGTTGGCATTTGATTGAATCATTTATTGATTGCATTGATATACTAGTTCTTTGATTGGTTAATGATTGATTGAATCATTTATTTATTGGTTGATGCACTGATTGACTCATTCATTGTGTGGTCCTGATGCAAAGCAGTCTGATTTGAATTTTAATAACAGGCTTCTAATATTTATTACTCGAGTGCTTGGTTTGAAGTTTATGCACTGTGTCTGTATTTATTTTCCAGGCTTTAATCCTGAGAACTGCAGTTGTCAGAAGTCAAATAAAAGTCATGGTGAGTCAAATAAAAGTCAAATAAAAGTCATGGTTAGTCAAATGAAAGTCATTAAGAGTCAATTTAGAAGTCCTGGTGATTATCAACTTTTGTGTGATTCTTTACGCAGATTTTTTTTAGACTAAAGCTTTGTTTCAGCCCAAAAAATTGTAACCGAATCAAACTGGTATTATGTATATATATATATTTATATGTTATTTACTAGTACTTGGAGCATAGTTATTATTATTCAATTATGCATGTCAATTTGAAAAGGAAATATTCTAATATTTATTGTTATAATTACGCCATGTGTGACTGTTTTGTGTTTTTGTTTTACAGGGGACTCAGGGTTCACTGCGCGATGGGGCACAGGGCTCCGAGGTGTCGCAATTTCCCGGGGAAAATTCCCAGTCGCGATTCTTGCGACTTACTGGTAGTGCCACCGCCTAGCATCTCGTCTCGCGTGCACGGTCCTGCGTACTTGCTTGGCCGCTTGCTTGTTTGTCACAACAACCACATCTCTGGACTGATTGAATGAAACATCCGAACTGTTGTTCAGTGGATTTTGGAGAAAATGTTTCTAGATGTTAAGCTTGGTCGTCGGAACTGTTGTTACGTTCTTTGGTGTTGCCGACGCTTGCTTTAGGTCTTTGGGTTTGTCGATTGCAATGTGTCGTTAATGTCTCTTATGTCACCTGCATTCGTTGGAATAATTTCGATATAAATACGTTCGACCATCCAGTCTGCTTTGAAAGTGTCTTTGTCAAGAGTTGGTGATTTTTTTAGCAATGGTATGACCTATCCCACAGATATAAAAAAATTGGATTTATACAAGTGGCTTGTGGGAGACCTATAACAAGTTGGAAAGTTAGGCCTTGTCCAAGTTTTTCAGATGGTTCAGAAACTGCTTGTGATAGCATTATGGTGCTGGGTATTGTGGGCGTGGATAGAGCGACATTCGGAAAGATATTGAACCGTAAATCAATCATCAAAGATACTTGAGGTCCAACTGAAATAAAGTCCACACTGCATAGATGTGTCCTTTATTATTGAACTCCGCATGCACACCAGTATGAAAATTGCAGAAAATAATTGATGGGTCAGACGTTGATTTATGTTGAGTTGGGTGTGTGTGCACTGTGCACTGAAGACTATGGGTCCTACAAAAGGCTAGAGGTTGGTTGAGCCCAACGTCCATTGCAATAATTCTCATCTTGGCACGCACATACATACATGCTCATTAGTTATTAGTTATTCTGTCAAGGAATAAATTCGGAAATTCAGTGATGTGCTATTGCTAATGGTTTGTGGAGGGGATACGACATGGAAGGCTTGAGGCAGGTTTGAAGTCTATAGGTTATTAAATTCTTGGAAAAGTTTGATTTTCATGCAAAATAAATTAGAAACTGCTGAACTGTTTATTTTTTAAATTCAATCATTCGGTATTGTTAAGTTATAATATTCTCTTTATTCAACAATCCGGTTGACAGCACGCAACCGGTTACAGTGTGCAATTATGCAGTTTAAACAATTCACAAGAACGGAGATCACAGAGTATACAAATCTAAACTATGCTACCTGAGCAGACAGCCTGCAAATGCTGCAATACATAGTTCATAGCTTATGGCGGGGATGGGACTATTGGTGAGAAATAGCTTCTAAAGGAGAGCTGACACTGTGCAACTTTTGAAGATAATAAATGTGATGAGATTGATGTCTGCATAATATTATATTTGGATCTCTCTCGGTTGGCAGTCCAGGATCCATTTAGGGCATTTAGTTAGAACAGGACACTTGATACAACCTATTCTTAACTTGATACTGGTGTCATCTGACAAAGTAATTCCTTTGCACTTGGCCAGGGAGAGAGAATGAGAGGATCTAGATAAGGGAGGTAGTGTTGTGGGAGGGAAGACATGCAAATCCTTGCGATCGTCTTCCTGGCCAAATGAAGCTTGCACCGTCTGTGGAGGCATTAAAATTGAAAATCTCAAGGACAGATGACAGCATGCTCAAGACTCATTGATTTATGAACATACACATCCACTTAAGTTTGGCCTAAACTGCTACAGTGCTGTATAAATCATCTTCACTCTTTTAATAAAAATTGGTTTGAGGGTGTTTTGTGCATTGCCCAGTTAAGTTAGTTAACTTGTATGTGCTCCTAGCAATTGTCCTGGGTGTAGCCACAGTATGAATTCCAATTTATTTTATATTTATACTGTGGTGTAGCCTACTAATATTCTGCAGGTAATGCACTTAGTAGATGTGTCTGGACTTTGGCCTTTTGAGTTGTTTCTGTGATCAGCACACACTCTACTGCTAATTATGTTTGTGTTTTGAATTGTTTCGAGATGCGGAAGTGACAGTTAGGATTTTGTTTTCGGATAAGTTTTTATGTGATGATTTCTTTCTTCAGAAGTTTCACGGTTGCAGAAAATCAAAACCAAAACTATCCCGAGTTAAGTTTTAGGTAGATTTGACCAGATGTGCTCCTACAGTAATGTGACCACACAGGGCATTCAACACAAATTCCCTTGTGACAGAATACTTCTGGAAGCCAGATGTTTGTATTTGGATAACGTGCTGTGTGCACTGAATGCAATCAACACGTTGGTGGTCGTATGAAGTAAACATCTAGGCAGTTGTTAGAGACTTAGAGTTTGGGTGAGCAGTGGGAACGCTGAATGTGTGGGCAGTGGCAATGCTAAACAAGGTTTTTTGGAACCGATGTGTATTTCCATAGTCCATGTGTGGTAAGCAGTGGGACGCAAGCCAAGAATTCCGCATCTCTTGCCTTGAGGCAAAGGAGGAGTAGGTATAACTGCTGTCCTCTAACTACGCTCGCGTGAACGAGGAGCACGCAGAACAAACCAAAGGCATAATATTTAAGGTCTTTCATAATTATAGGCATGACTAGTCTGCTAAGGAAGAATCGTGTTTATTGTACACCATCTCTGTGTAATCTCAAAATCTGCATAAGTCTTTCTCGTCAGTTAGAAATCGATCAGGTTGAAGCAATAATAGCCTGAATAATTATTATGGCGAGCGTCGTTTGACTGGCTATATAATATATAGTCCCAGTCAGCACCGGATTTTGGCCCCAGACGGTCCCCATTTGGGCAATTTGGGCATGGCCTGGGCTTCGGCGGATTTTCCTCTGCCCTAACAGGGCCCTAATGCTCGTACAATATTACCCCTAAGTGTGTGGTTAGCGAAAATTGTATGTCGATAAGTATAGGACTTGGCCTATAATAATGCAGGTCTTATAGGCTACCGATTGATCCGATTTATTCTGACTTTATCTGGTTTGGCCTAGGCTAATGATGACTTAATTGGCTACTGACTTAGGCCTATTTCTGGCGTAGGCCTATTCTATTCTGACTTGACTTAATTCTGACATTTCTGATTTAATTAGGCCTAATGATTGATTTTGTAACTTAGGCTGATTCTGACTTTATTAGGCCTAATTATGCCTATGGTGATTAATATGACTATCACTAGGCCTAATTGACTTCTGACTTCATTTTTTTTATTCGACTCAATCCTGCCTTAGCTAATTTTGATTGACTTTTCTGCCTTAATTTTCTGACATAACTATAAATTAAATGACTATTAGGCTACTTGACTTCTGAATTGATTTTGGACTTGACTTCTGACTTCATTATTTCTGATGGGCCTTAATATTATTCATGGCTTAGCTATGACTTACGCATAGGCCTATTCATTTCTAATTGAACTGTCTATTAGACTATTAGGCCTACTACCTAATTCGGTTCTGACTTGACTCAATTATGACATGGCTGATCTGAGTGCTGCAGGCCTATATCTGACTTGAATAGGCCTATTATTCTGACTTCATTATAGCTCAAATAATTCTGATTTGTAGAATCTGGGTTGATTTTCAATTTGACGCCTGAATAGATTTCTGACTTAGGCTAATATCCTTTTGACCTTAATTGTGACTTGCCTAATAGGCCTAATTCTTACTTAATTGGATTGCATTTAGACTAGCATTCTAGCTTGACATTTGATTTGAATTAGGCATAAACTAAACTAAGCTTTACGTTACTTAATTTTACTCATTGAGAATGAAGAATTGCTAATCTATAAGCCTAAATGTAGGGGTCTAATCTATAACTCGACTACAGAGTAGCCTATTCGGAGCGAGCGGGAAGACACGTAGGCCCACCGGTATTGCCCTACTGTCCTCTCGACTCGGATCTAGTTGCCGAGATGAGGAGAGCCGATTATGCGTGAACAGTTTTGTGACTCATACGATACCGCTTCCAAAGGGAAGCGACATATAGGCTAGCGTATACGGAGCTAGCCCAAGATCTGGGATAATTATGTAGATGCTGATGGAACGAAAGGAGGAGGAGGGGCAGGCACGTGAAGGCTTTGCAGCCAAAGGGTTTGCAGCCGAGCTGAGTAGGAGTAGAGGGAAAGAACTAGGGCTTACAGCAGGGTGTGCACACACTACACATACATTCAGACTTTGACCCTTGTGCGTATACCTCGAGTAGACAGTAGCGAACGGATAGCGTCTGGCGCAACGTACGCGATAATATAACTGCCACTGCTGCTGCAACTGACAATGTTTAATGAAGAGTATGAAAATGTAGGCTTGTTTGGAACAAGCCTGGCGCTGTGGAAGTCGTCTGTCACTCAAGTGCCATGGAGAAGATGGAAATTAAGGGAAGTATTGTAAATTTGTAATTGTGTGTATTATAATTTGCTGATAGGTTTTCCTAGGGATATTTGTAGCTATAAGCCTATTAGTTATTTGTGTCCATTACTTCTTAGTTGATAGTGATGCCTTTTAATTTTTTGAAGTTTATAATCCGAGAATAGGCCTACCCTAGCATCCATAGGAGTTTTCTTTGGCATAGTATTGGTAGAAAAAGTTAAAGGATTTTACTAGCCTATCAGGTCAAGACATCTTTAAATCAGTTGCAACATGACTTGCAGAATATTAATTTTGTTAAATTTACTTAGTAGTTTCTACATCCAGACAGTGGAAATTTTAATTCTGTATTCTAAAGCTTTATATTGATTTAGATTGTCCTTATGTGCATGCATGCATGCAATATTTATAATTTCTTCATGATGATCTTCAATCATGCCCATTGTGGCGTTTTGCATTTTAGATGACGTCTGATTGGTGGCGTGTCGGTTGGTGACAAAACCAGAAGAATATTAGGATAGCAGTGCCTTTGACAAGAGGTCTGACCAAACAAGTCACAATGCATGGAAGTTTAAAATGGTATGCTTTCAAGGATATGCATTTGAATGCTCCTAAGAGATCACTTTGAATAACATTTTTGCATTTATATTATTATGTAGCTTGCAACAATACATCTTTGCAAACTTTAGTGGGTTGAAAAGAATAAATTGCTCTGTATCATCATTACCGGTATTTCTCTCTTTGTTTTCTTTGCAATTCTGAGAAGTAAAATCTCCTGAGGGCATATTATCTTCTATATGGGTTAACCCGTCTCAAAAAGGACGGTGTATTCACAATGCCGACCGATTGCACAGTTATTTCATTGCAAAAAAGCAAGCTTTGTCTGATCATTTCCGTCCAATTGTTTAGATTTTCCACTTTTTGAAAGAGCTTAGAATTTAAAGCTCTATAGGCATATTTATGGTTCTTTCATTTTCAAATAAATTTTCTCATATAATTTGATTTCCCAAAATTGTTACCTAGCTTCATTTCTACTTGGGTTCATTCAAAATACAGAGGACCCAAAAATGATGACAACGTAACTTTCAATTTCTGCACCATTTCAATAAGGGTCTATTACAGACATGGGTGCCCAGATACATTTTTGCAGGAGGGACAAAATACAATGGCCACAGATAAATTTTTTACCAAAATATTGAAATTAAGAAAACGGGTACCGGTTTTTGGAGAGAAGTTTATGTGAATTTCTCAATTTCACTTTGTTTATCATTAGTATCATTCTTGAGTGCTTTACTGGAAAGTAATTTGTTAAAACAAAAAGGAGCAGAAAAGAAAGAAGGCATTATTTTTCCGATGTGTGACACACTGACACCCATGATTACACATCTACCTCAATGGTCTCTTCCTTGCAGATTTGTATGCAAGTCTTGCAAGACAGTAAACTTCGAGAGACAGCGGATTCCGAGATCGAGGCAATAGGCTCCGAAACCGAGACACAAAGGCCAAGACAGTTTGAGACAGTTTGAGACAGTTTAAGAATCAAGATTGAAGCTTTCGGCAATAAGTCCTCAGGCCAGGATACATTTTGGAATAAACAGCAACTCATGAACTTGCCTATATACTATAGTCTATTATGTCTGTGTTTAGCCGTCTTCGATCCGAAGGTTGGCCGTGCCATGAACCGTATGTCAACAAATGTATCTTTCCTGTGTCGTCCTCAGCAGTTCAGTCATAGTCAAGCCTGTCCAAGAAGACATAATGTTTTCAATCCAGGTTGTTCGTGGTCTTCAACGTGCTCTCGATCCAGAATTGTACCCTGCACTATATCTTTTTCCGAACAGTTTCCACTTTCCTCAAAATGTGGCCCAAGTATTTCATTTTCTTTATTTTGATGTTGCTTAAAAGCTGACGTTCTGTGCCAATTTGTTCCAGTGCCCATTTCATTCATTGGTTTTCTTTTCCACCCATGCGTTCTTAGTATCTGCTTCAGTACTTTCATTTAAAATCCATTTATCCTTATCTCATCAGATTTCTTGATTGTCCATCCTTCACAACCACAACTTGCAACTGGCCATATCAGTGCCTACAAAAATCTTATTCTTGTTGTCACTGGTATACCATGGCTTCTCCAGATGTTTTTCAGTGTTGCCATGATTCATTTTCTTTTGTTCAATCTAGTCCGAATTTCCTTATTGCATTCTGCATCCTCTGTGCACAGTTATAGATACCGGTACACGGTAAGCAAATGTATCAACTTGTTCCAGTTGCTCACCCTGAATCCTGACACAGTATGTAACACCATCCATTCCCATCACCTCTGTTTTGTTTCTATTAATCAACAATCCAAATTTCCGACTAACTTTATCAAGGCGATCAACCAGTTTCTGCAATTCTGCCCCTGAACTGGCACATAGGACAATCTCATCTGCATATCTGAGATTGGAGACTTTCCTACCACCGATTTTCATCCCTTCCCTAAAACCCTTCAGAGTTTCTTTCATGACCATTTCAGCTTGCTGTTAAACAAATATGGTGAGAGGACACAGTCCTGCCTGACCTCTTTTCTTATGTGTAACAACTGTGATTGTGTGCCTGCAATTCTTACTTTGGCAAGTTGATTTCCATAAAGTTTCCTTACTAGAGTGATGAGGTGGGCTGGATATCCCATGTCAATCATGGTCAACCAAAGTTCATTATGTGGGATTGAATCAAATGCCTTTCTGAAATCCACAAAGCACATGAACAGAGGACAGAGGTTGTTGATGCTCTCTCGTGTGCCTCTTCCTCACCGAAAACCTGCCTGTTCTTCTGCAATCTCGCTTTCGGTTTTACTACAAATTCGTTCCAATACATAATGCCTATTAGCTTTCTATTTACCACACTGGCAAATGATAATTTTACAGTGCAATAAGTGCAGAACTAAGGACAGTTTCCATAGGAACTATGGACACAGCTTCTAAAAAAAGACTTTCGTTGCCAGAAGATTCCAAAAAGTTGAGACAGTGCCCTCGACACCAAGACCGAGACAATCAGTTCTGAGACTTCAAAAAACCTGTCTTTAGACATCTTGAGATCGAGTCATTGTCTCAAGACCATACAACTGCTTCCTTGTAGATTAAGTTGTGCAAGAAAGATACCATGACAATCTATTTTTATGGCAGCGGATATGTATTGCATTTCATATTATATTTTATTTAATCTCTTCAATCAATTAATCTTTATTGCTTTAATTTTGTTTCAGTCTTGGCTTCAGATGCAATCAAAAGGGATGCTTTGTTCAAACTGGAAGTTACAGCAGAATTGTGAGAGCAATAAGCTCTTAGTTTTATAGCGCAGGGAATCGTCCTTGCAGGCATTCTGCAAAAACTTTATCCTTTTGGTGAAAAAGAACCTATGAACAAGAATAGTTCCTGTCGTCCACGACCCCAGCACCTGCCACACAAGGAGCGAAAACAGAATTCATGCTTATGGAGTCCGTTTTGTGACATTCAGTTTCTCAGAAAGCGTTTTTTAATCTGTGCAGCATTGTGACAATGAAACTTCATCATGTTAATTTTAGTAACATTCATATTTGGCCACAATTAATTATTTGTTCTTGTTGTATTTATAGTAATTAGTTACAGTGATGTTTGCTTTACTGCAATTGTTGAGTCATTTACTTTTGTTTCATTGCACTTTACTGCTCTCATTATTTTTACTTTGTTGTCGTAATCACTTTTTAAATTTTATTGCATTAGTGACTATTTTGTTTTCTTGAATTTTAATAGCAGAATTACCCAACAATGTCAACTTTGACAGTCATTCAATTTCGATTCAACATGAACTTTTAAAGTGGAATTCAACAATGAAATTTGTTACAACTTGTATCATTGTAAATAAATTGTTATTTTGCAACACATTTACTATTATTGTTAGTTTATTTCGTTTTCTTTTCAGTATAATTATTCTTGCATTTTAGTTGAGTTAGAATTATTCAAGAGTAAGAAAAAACCAAAATTGAGATGGCTTAATAAAAAGCTTTTTCATTTTTTCTTTTAATCTCACATGTAGAATTGTAATTGCTTAGAAGCAATGGAAAATTTCATTGCAGACTACTTGAGTTGTAATTTTAATATACACAATCTTTATTTTGTCGTTTTTTTTCACTCAGAACCTGATATATTTCTTATATGGTCAAATATGTGCAGGTCAGACTGAAAGTATTTATTCATATATTCTCTTGAATTTAGGTTCCTTTATTGAAAGACACCAATTTTGGACATAAGCAAAAGCATTTTTTATTAAGCCATCCTAATTAACATCTCCAGAGTAGCATAGTGTTTTTAAAACACACCAGCTCATTAAACAAGGATTCAAAACATACTGTCATACTTTTAATTTTGGTTTATTGTTACTCTTGAATAATTCCAACTCAAATAAACTGTAAGAATATACTGAAATGAAAGAGAAATAAACTTACAATAAAAACAAGAGTGCAAAAAATAGTTTATTTAAAATCATACAAGTTTTAATGAATTTCATGGGTAAATTCCACTTTAAAAGTTCATGTTGAATCGAAATTTAATGGTTGCCAAAATTGACATAGACTAATTTGGGGCCTGCTTGGGCAAACAATGCTGCCCTTTTGGGCAAACATAGGGGCCAGTTTGGCAAGCCCAATTAGGGGATGACTTGGTTATGCTCACTGGCCCCAGTTGGGTGCCAAATTTGGGTCCTTTTGGGGTACCTAATTTGGGGCCCTTTAGGGCAAGTATTGCATTGCCCTTAGGGCAACCTTTGGGCAAACATTGTTTGCCCTAAAGGGCCCCAAATTAGGTACCCCAGAAGGCCCCAAATTTGGCACCCAACTGGGGCCAGTGAGCATAACCCAGCCATCCCCTAACTGGGCTTGCCAAACTGGCCCCTATAGGTCCCCTAAAATTTTGCTGTCTGGGAGTCGAGTCTCGTATAAGATTTCAAGTGGGACATCAACAATAATTGCAACACGAGATCACAAAACTGCGATTGTGCTTTGCATGTGGGTCCAGATTTATGGGCTTATTTGACAACAGTCATGTCAATGATGTCATGATGTCACTGAGCAATACAAGCAGTCCTTCATGTAAAACGGAGAGGGAGAGTTCGGGCGGCGTAATATTATATACGCGGTTGCTGCAGAAAGTGTAGTCCTAGACCAACGTGTTTAGGCCTATACTTTTATAGTTTTACATGGTCTACAATCTACATGTTTTCTAATGGATTGTAGGTCTAAGCAATTTAAATTTTTATAGGCTTATATTATTATTATAGGATTATTACATGGTGGGAATGAGGACATGCAAATCCTTGCAAGTGTCTTCCTGACCAATTGAAGATCGCGCCATCTTTGAAAACGTCTAGGACTCAAGTCCAGTGGCGGTGCAAGGATTTCAGTTTTGAAGGGCTGAAGCCCATGGACGGAGACTTGGTCCAGAAGTTGAGGGGGACGAATCGCGGAGACAATTTTCCATTTTCATTCGCCTAAATTTCTGGTGACCTTTTTTTATAGTCATTTGACCTAAATCTCAAGAAAATATTTAAATTTCCCTGCCCCTTAAAAAACCTGATGATCTTTTTAGGATGTACTACGTGGGCTTAGTCGGAATCTCGTGAAAATATTTTATTTTCCTGTCCAAAAAACCTGATGACTTTTGGGGGGGGGGGCTTAGCCCACTAACCCCCTTCGTGGTGCCGCCACTGCTCAAGTCATGGCCAATGTTTACAAAATGCATGCTGGTGTCTAATTGATTTTTGAGCTGATGCACACGTTCTATTATATGGCCCCTGTATACAACAAGACGCTGTATAGATGATATATCATCTTATTGTTTTTTATTTTAATAGGAAGGATGTGATGGTGTTATGATGGTGTTATTTTCTATTTTAATTAGGCTAATGTTGTAGGCCTACGTGTGTTCATGGCAATTGTCATGGCTGTGCTAACATTCTACAAGCAATGATCGACACTCGTTTCTGTGATTAGCTCGCAGTCTACTGTTAATCAAGTCTGGGTTTTGAGTTGTTTCGAGATGTAGAGTTCGTCGCGGAAGTGAGCATATGGCCTATAGTGACAGTTAGGAACTTGTTTTCGGATAAGTCATGTGATGATTTCTGACTTCAGAGATTTCTCGGTTGCGTAAACTATCCCGAGTAGTTGATCAGTTGTGAATTGATTGGGTCAGATGTGCGCTGACAGTAATTTGACCACACAGCGCATTCATCACAAATTCTCGTTTGAAAGAGTAGAACTTGAACCCAGATCTATGTAGGCAGGGCTTTTTTTAACGTGCAGTTCTACACAAAGTGTGCAGTTCTAAATGGATTCGTGCAGTTGTAGAAGCACTTCCGTCACGTTCCGTGCAGTTAAAACTAGTAAAAATATATCATTTTACTCAGATTTGGAGTAATTTACCATGGAAGATGAGAAAGGAGAGAAGAGGATGTGCAGTTCTAAAAATTCCTTAAAAACAGCCCTGTATGTAGGCCTATTTGGATCACATGCTGCATGTGTAGGCTACTGTATGAAGTCACATTAATAATTATGTTAGCGGGCGTAGAGTTTTTTTAGACATAGAAAACGGCATCTTTGATACTCGGTGAGACCATGGACTAACTATTTATTAACTTAAAATATAATATGGTTACCTTATATACCATACGTCAGGCTACGTGTGTAAACGCTACCGACACCTCTTCGTATAGCCTATAGTAGGCTAAGTTTGAGCCGATCGATGTAGATGGGATCATAGGCCAATAATGCAGAGGATCAGTTTTAGGCTCACCTAGTCCCACTGACTATTGGATGGGCCCTACATTCATTCGAGAATTTATATAGCGCCGCTTCTAGAGTGTTTAAAATAAGAAGTGTCTGGACACCCCTTAGGCCTACATTTCCGGGCTGTGGTTGCCTAATAAGTTACAGGACCGCGTTCAGGTATGAAAATAAGCGCATGCATAGACGCTGTCCTTGACCGCATATTTACAGCCAAATTAAAGCCCTTCAGGCGCCCATTTTTTCACTGGTGGTTCCTTTAAAATTGCATGCTTTGATCTTTCAGTATCTATAGACCTAGAAGGCAATGCATGCTTGATCCCTTGGCATGGCTGGCAAATCAGAGCAGCGTTACGCCACAGGAAACTTCTGGAACCTTCAAAAATACTTTCTGCAAACATCAGCATCGTTGCTTGCCCTCTATTAGGCTATTAAAGATGTTAATCGGTTGGGCTGTGAAGATCACTGTCCGCACTCCAGGCGAGCACTTGTCTAGTTAAGCACTAGCAGGCCTAGATCTGTCCTCGCACGTTATCAGAAGAAATGAATCATGAATGCATGGCTTAGGACTCCGGGTTATAATCAATAGTTGCATAAATACCTTCTATAGCCAGGCGCGGATTTAGAGGGGGGCGGAGCCGGCGTACGCCCCCCCTAAACCTGCAGCAAATGTTCTCAAACTAAACTGACCTAAAACTAATATAATTGCAATTTGGGAATAGGATGTTTGAAGTAGCTGGACCGGCAGAATGGAGCTCTCTTACCGGAGCTCTCTTACCTACTTACATAAGTTGCTAGCAGACGTTGCCCACGCACCAATGACCAATGACTTTAATAGAAATTGGTCAATTTAAAAATATGTCGAGTGGTCCGCCGTCAAAACGGCTTAAACAAGCAGTTTTATCATAAACCGACTGGCGACTGCCGTTGGTAAGACATAAGCCTATCTTAGGCCTAAATCTCAAAAGATGGCATATGATTATCATTATAATTTTGAAATTCGTCGTGCTGATTATAGCCGCCGAAAGCGTTCAGCTGCCGATATTATGGACAAAAGCAAATCAAGGATATAGAACTAGGCCTACTCATATAATCATTCTCTTAACGCTCAATGGCGTGCGGTCCATGGATGAGGCGCATCCCTTGCTTATATTGAATCTATTTTTATACAAATACTAGTGTATTCAATTTCTATCATTACTATGTTAATTATCGTATGATAAATTGGCATCGACTATATTATTTTTATTTGGGGGCAGAAAGGGGGAGGGGCAAATTCCCAGGGGCCCGGTGGTGTGAGGGGGACCCGGAGTGCCCGGGGAAAATGTAAACAATATAAGAAGTTTAACAAATACGAAGACATTCTGCATGTAGAATTGCGAGTTTGAAAATTATTATTATTATACATTTATCAATGATATTGCAATATTTCAGCATTTGCACCAGAACATTTAGGCTACCATTTCAGAACAACATATAGCCTAGTGTCATTAAATCCCAAAGAAGATGGCAATTGTCTATTTTCATCAATTTCAAAACGAGCAAATTCTAGTCTGCGATTTGTGAAGTCGTGTTTCCGAAGTACAATGAACGAGGACAGATTTAATGCACTCATTTTATTGTTTGTCCACAAGGACATCAAGTTAGACATTGATGACATTATCAATGCCTACGCCAGAAAGCATCAAGGAGAATGACACTGCTTAATCCACTGGCATGTGACACTTAATTATTTCCTTTTTGGATCAAGGGTTGCATGATCAAAACCGATAACTGATTTATAATCGTTTCACTGTTAACCTTCAGTGAAGACCAGTGGTTTTATATGAGAAACTATATATTTTTTTAAGTTCCTTAACATTTTCTATAAAAAGGATCATTATAGTTTTGCGTGATCTAATTTCATATATATATATATATATATATATACGGGATTGGATTGGTAGTATTTACGCCCCCCCCAACCAGAAATCCTGGATCCGCCTCTGATAGCTCGCCTTGCTATTTGTAATATAATATGTACAGTGCTTAACGTGTTGAAAATGAAGTGCACGCCATGGACGCCCGTCACTTCTTCTCCAGACTCGGCTGTCCAAATAAGTGGCAGGACGGCGTTGAGATTTGAAAATAATCGCCTGGACGCCGTCCATGACCGTCCAGCCACACTTTAACCTCTAAATATGCATGAAAATCGCTAAGCTGTTATTAATCAATCGAAATTTTGAAGGTTCGCGCAGTCCGTTAAGAAATCAGACACGGGCATCCGGTCTCGTGTGCACGACGAGCTTGTATAAACAGGGTGCGCCAAAAAAGACCCCCCCTAGGTTTTTTCCCCAATATCTTGGCCAAAAGTAAGAATTTCAAAATGAAATTTTACAGTCGGTTTTGGATGATTCAAAAACGTCAAAAAAGGTGGGTGTCCTCACTAAAAGTGATATAACTTTTGTTCTGTTTGAAATATTTTGATGAAATTTCGGTCATCTTGTGTAAATATGAATTGTCTATCAGCCTGTAAAAATGTCATTTTTAAATTCTTAATTTTGGCCAAAATATTGGCAAAAACCTACTTTTTGTTGCGTTATGTTTTTGAATCGTCAGAAAACGGTGGGTGGCCTTCCTAAAAGTGGCATAACTTTTGCTTTGTGTGAAATATTTTGATGAAATCTGGCCATCATATGTAAATATGAATTGTCTTTAAGACTGTAAAATTTCATTTTGAAATTCTTACTTTTGGCCAAGATATTGGGAAAAAACCTAGGGGGGTCTTTTTTGGCGCACCCTGTACAGGGTGCGCCAAAAAAGTAATCCCCTACGGTTTTTCGCCTATATCTTGGCCAAACATACAAATTTTTAGATGAAATTTTACAGTCTTAAAGGCAATTCATATCTACGTACAATGGTCAAATTACAAAGAAATATTTCAAACAGAACAAAAGTTATACCACTTTTAGCGAGGCCACCCACCGTTTTTTGACGATTAAAAAACGAAACGCAAAAAATTTAGGTTTTTTGCCAATATCATGGCCAGACGTAAGAATTTCGAAATGAAATTTGACAGGTTTATAGACAATTCATATTTACACATGATGGCCGGATTTCATCAAAATATTTCAAACAGAGCAAAAGTTATACCACTTTTAGTGAGGCCACCCACTGTTTTTGACGATT
This sequence comes from Lumbricus terrestris, assembly GCA_949752735.1. Classification (NCBI taxonomy): domain Eukaryota; kingdom Metazoa; phylum Annelida; class Clitellata; order Crassiclitellata; family Lumbricidae; genus Lumbricus; species Lumbricus terrestris. Next base: position 55,197,797 of record OX457041.1, read on the forward strand.
CAAAAACGAAACGCTACAAAAAGCAGCAAGAACACGATTTTATTAAGTCTCATCTCAAATAACTGTTGTCAAATGAACTTGGTAGTGCTTCACAACTTGTGTTCAGTGTGTCCACCACCAGTGCCAAAACTTCTGTTGAGTCTCTTTGCAAAGTTCTTGATGGAGCTGTTGATTAATCTGACAGATTCCTTATTTACCGATTTTATTGTCATCTTCCTAAGTGACTTCTCAGTGACGTGCAGCTACGCTGGTACCCTGTTCCTTTTTTAAATAGTTATAATAATGATCATCTGGCAATATCAAGGCTATCTGATACCAACTATTTGAGATGAGGCTAAATAAAATCGTGTTTTTGCTACTTTTTGCTGCGTTACGTCTTTGAATCGTCAAAAAACGGTGGGTGGCCTCCTTAAAAGTGCCATAACTTTTATTCTGTTTGAAATATTTTACTGAAATCTGGCCATCATGTGCAGCTTTGAATTGTCTTTAAGCCTGTGAAATTTCATATCGAAATTCTTACTTCTGGCCAAGATATTGGCCAGAATAATGAAATTGGTTTTTTGTTACTTTTCTGTTGCGTCGCGTTTTTGAATCGTCAAAAAACGGTGGGTGGCCTCACTAAAAGTGATATAACTTTTGTTCTGTTTGAAATATATTTTTAAATTTGACCATTGTACGTAGATATGAATTGCCTTTAAGAATGCAAAGTTTCATTTAAAAATTAGTATTTTTGGCCAAGATATGGGCTAAACACCGTAGGGGATTACTTTTTTTGGCGCACCCTGTATATAGGAACCCATATAGGCATCGATCATAGCTTGATTAATTGATTGATCTTGATGATTGATAACTCTATAGATTTTCCGGTGCGAATGCATAAATGCCTTATGCATGTGAGCTGTATTCGCAACTCCTACGTTTTACGATACTAAGCAAAGATATTATAGTCATAAGGTCTTTGACTATAGTATAATAGGCAATGCACAATTTCTTATAACACAGGCCTATCATAAAGGTTTCCAGCTGGCTGAGTATAGCCTAGGCCTACTGTTCACTCGAAACAATCACGGTGCGTAGCCTAGGGCCGTATTTGGCACGGGCTCAATGAACCGTCTGTCCTGACAGCGATTGCATCAGGCACCAAATTTGCAGTGGGAGTAGATCGAAGCTAAAAGCCTAAAACCCATCGTTTTTGCACTTAAGCAACTCATGGCTCAAGAATTCCGCATCGCAAGTCTTGAGACAAAGGAGGAGTGGATAACAGTTATTAGAGCGTTTTTAACTTCTGTAACCTTGGCCACTCCCTATAGTAGTTCTGCAAACTTTTGGATATAAAACTTAGCGGGTTTGTTATGGAGCGAAACTTCTTTGCATTTGGTTTCATTTGCCCCACTCAGTTATAGGCCTTGTTATTTGTTGGTCCACAGACTAGGGTTATAGGTTATAGCCATGCTATTATAGCCAAAATACCACTAACATTAATAGAGCGCTTTATTTATTCTGTGCTTATAACTTATAGGCCAGCTATATCTACAGAAGCTAGAAAAAATTTGGTTAAGCTGAAAAATCACCTACCCTTGTAGCATGGGCGGGGTTAAAATTTGCAGGTTATTGGGGTTTCAATTAACCCTCCAGTCTTTCTTTGATTAGACCCGTCATAGTTAAGTCCTCTTTGCAAACCGCAAATCTGCATGCATCATATAATTATGGCCTGACCCCTAGTTACTTTTCTGCAATTCTCATAGGCCTACTGTATTAGCAACGACTTCTCATGTAAAAATTATGGAATATCTGTGGACCTAGTAAGCATACCAAGAGTTCGTTTTCTTTGTTCCCGTAATTGAGTTCAAAGACCTGCTATGCAAGTATTAAGACTCCTTGCATGCAGTGAGGTTCACTGCCTGAGGCCATTCTTAGCCTGAGGCTATTTTCTTAGCTGAATTAAATCAGTCTTAATCGCATCTGCTCGCCTTGTCTGGCTACCAATCGGTCAAAATCCGATGTTGCCTGTTCTGCTGCCAAAACCGATCGGAAACCGATCTCTGACGTCATTGACGCGCCCGTCCATGCATCCATGGCGTCTGCTTGCTCTTCAGTTGATTGTGATGAGCCGTTTTATGGACGTCTGTAATATTTTATCGATGCCATAGATGACTAAGTTGAGCAATATGCTGATGTATACGCCCACTTTGTTTGTTCTCGCTGTTTTTAAGGTCATTGCAGCAGCACAAAGGCCCTACAGTTTCATTCGGACTATTTCTCGTATAGGCTTGATCATTTCCTTTTCAGATTTCATGTGCTAACCTATATGCTTAAAAAATCGGGGTTGAGACAACTCTGAGTTGAAACGCTGACTTGGCTGCATATAAGTTGATTATATTATTTTAACGGCAATGTGTGGACCGATAGGACGTGGAAATCATAACACCGTAAGTAGCCTATATCGACATGCCGCAGTATACAGGCCACACGCAGTATATATGCATGGTTAGAACAGAAGTCCCAGATACGGATGGCTGTGCACGTGGTTGTGCGCAGAGCTGCTCGGACGAAGATAACAGAAGCGGATTTCCATATTTTCATCATCGGGATATCCGTGTTGTAAACAGACTTATTACTGACAAGATCTACTCGCTATCATGGCAGCTGCGGAAATCACCTTAATTGGATGGATCCGATTTGACCAGGGTCTATGACAACAGAGGCCGTTACCCTGGACAGAAATTTGCTCGGCATATTACAGCACTTAAGAGCAAGGTCTACTGAACCAGTTTTTTTAATTAGTCTACGTGTTGCGTTATAATGGAGGCGGATTTTGTAATGCGAGGCGTTGTGTTCTGAGGATGAATGGCTTTGAAATAGTATACATGAAACTCGGTAGGTCTACCGTGTGCGGCATTATAGCTGATCGCGCATTAGCAAAAATTTGCTAATAAGGAAGTTTCTTTGTATATGTGTGTGTATGCATGTATGGGTGTAGTTTTCTTGTAGTGGCACTAGGCCTGTATAAATAAAATTATACTAACTAGGCTATATATATAATTATATATATTTCTTACGTTCGTGTGCGTGTATGTATGTTACAGTATATGTATGTATGTATGTATGCATGTATGCAGCCTATGTGTGTATGTATGTATGTATGTATGTATGTATGTATGTGTGTATGTATGTATGTATGTATGTATGTATGTATGTATGTATGTATGTATGTGTGTATGTATGTATGTATGCATGTATATATGTATGCATGTATGTATGTATGCATGTATGCATGTATGCATGCATGTATGCATGTATAGATGTATGCATGCATGCATGCATGCATGTATGCATGTATGCATGTGTGCATGTATGCATGTATGTATGTATGTATGTATGTATGTATGTATGTATGTATGTATGTATGTATGTATGTATGTATGTATGTATGTATGTATGTGTATAAGGCTAAACCTACTTGGCCAAGATATCAAAGGTTCTGTTATGCTAATTAATTCTGTTACTGCTGCTAATGCTAATTCTAATCATGAAATTTGAACTAACAATAATTGTAACTAACTCCAACGTAGATACACAACCTTTATTAACCTTGACTGCCGTCACAATATGCACTGAGACTTTCGTCCCTGAACAAATAAATTCTAATGATCGTGACTCCACATCCAATTTAATTAGACTAATTTTCCATCCCAGTGCAATAATAATAATATAATGTACGTAGGCCTAGATAGGCCGACGAAAAAAAACATCGATTTACACTGCTGATGGAAAGACCAGACTATACGAGGTAACTTAATTGGAACACGACCTCATAAGCCGGGAAGGGGGAGGGGGTTGAAACACGGTCATTCCAAGATCATTCCACTCAGTAGAGAAATCTTGCAGTCACCCCATCACTTCCCTCTGTAGCTCAAGGTCATGTTCTTTTTTCATTGTAGAAACGGTGACAATGGCTTAGACTAAGTCATAGACTTAGGCCTACCGATTTCTCTTCACCCATTGCGCAGTCATGAGCTCTATATGATGTGACTCTGCTGCGGGAATGGTGGTTAGTGACCAATAGAGGGTTACTGACTGGTGGTTACAAGTTATTCATAGGTCCTACTACAGCAGTTTAACTGTGTAAATTGCCGGCTTGGTCTGTATGCAGATATATATATATATATATATATATATATATATATATATATATATATATATATATATATTAGGGTGGCCCACAAATATAAAATTTAGAAATTCAATTCTCCACAAGGTTGCTCTTGTTCCATATGCTATTAGTGATTTATTTGCCAAGTTTGAAAAAAATTGAACAATGTTTACTGGTACCAATTTTCTGAAAGATTTTAAATAAGCATCGAAAATTTAAAAAAAGCTTTTCGACCGTACTTCAAGAAGGCGTGCAATTATCAGCTTCAAACAGACATTTTTGTAAAAAAATGTGTCTATTAAATCAGTCTATTAAAGCTATTAAGCTAATGTAGAATCAATGACAGTCTTACAAAATTGAAATATGAAATATAACATGAAAAATTGAAGATTTCCTAATCATTTTCAAATTTCAGATTTAAGCTTAATAGGCAGGCTTTAGATATTTCTTGACTCTGAGTAGTAAGAAAGTTAAACATTTAAAAAGGGATTTCCTTGTTGTAAGCACCTCAATTATATTGTGATGCATGGCTGAAGGATTTCCCATCCAGGCATTTCATGATAGCCCCTAACTAGACCTATGCTTTCTAGATTTCGCCAACATGTGATAAAATTCAATTTTTTTCTATAGTTAGTTTTTGATGAAATTATAAATAATTATTGTTATTAATGACATTTTTATAATAATTTGTAAGCTATTTTATTTTCAACAATATTTTGATAATTACTTAGTGGCTGTTGTATTAATAATCCAGCGACGTTCCTAAAATTTGCCATTTTCCCGCCATCAATAGCCAAACTTAGCATCAGGTAAGCATAGTAACAGGGTATGATTTAAACAAACCGGACTTCCATCTTATTTATTATGCAGCCTGTTTATCTTTTACAAATTTTACTCATTTATTCTGAACAGAATGGTTACTAAGGAATTTTGCATTCCAAATATCATGCAATCTTTGAATGTATTTTTCACAGAATCTAAATTTGAACAGCTGAATCATGTTTTGACTCAACTTATAGACAGGAAAATGATAGTGCAATAAAGTTTGTCATTTTAAAACAGAGACTTGACTCCTTTAAAATTGTGTATGACAGTAACATTTGTAAAAAATCGAATTAACCCAGGTTTCAGTCAGACGGTAGGCTAATTATTACCATGCAGTGCTAAATCTAGTTTCCTGAGGAACTTTTTATCTTTCCGGTAGAAATTTCCGACCAACGCTGTAAATGCCATACTTTAATATGTGATGACCTTTTTTGTTTGGTAAAAACTTCCCCCAAAAATGATAAATTTCATACTTTTAAAGATGATGACTTTTTTAGTGCATCGATGCTCAGCTATCAGGAAATGTTACATATGAACATAATTATATAATAGGTCTATATACCTGTGTCAACAAGACTTGTCAAATTTATGGGGAGGGGATGGAAATTTGTGACTGTCTAGACGAAGGCCGTAGCCAGGATTTTATTTCTGGGGGTGTTTCTTCAGGTTCCCGTTCAAAAACACTGATATTTTGTCATCCGACCGAAATCTTCAGAAAAATGCCACCAAATCATTCTATTTTTTCACATTTTTCTTTTCGGGGTGTGTTTTCATGGTTTTATTTCAAGATTTTTACATCATGTGCTACAGTAAATGCATTCTATTATTTTTTACTTTTCCATTTCGGGGAGTATTCAAGCACCCAAAACACCCCCCTAGCTACGGCCTTGGTCTAGACACAAGAAGGTTCTTGACAGGCATCCCTGAGAGCCAACTGTTGGGAGCATCTGGATGATGCCATCATAACTGCGGTTTTTGTCATATAATATGAACCATTATTACAGAAAGTCAAAAGACCAATATTAATCTTATATCATTTTCATGAAGTGCTTAACAAATTACTGTAAAAAAATACTTGAATTATCTAACTTAGCATAAAGAGCAACTATAAGTGAACAATCCAATTGTGTGTGAAACAAATTTCAAGTGAAAAACTTTAGTTTATGAGTTGGCAGGCAAATATATTTGAAATTACCTCCAATTGGCAATTCTCCAACCGTTTTCTAACACAAAGAACTTGGAACAAGCCTCTATTTGTGTATTATCTTATAATTCTTTATTTATTTAAATACAGCAGATATCTTGATTATGATTTAGAAAGATGGTAACTTGAAGTACATGAATACTGCTGTCGATTCATAATGTAGCCTTGCCGTTAAAATTTCCGATGCACATTTTACGTGCATGTGTCCTATATAAAAGCTCTCGAAAATTGTTACCTCTAAACATGCTCAGATCTCTTCAATTTTTTCAACTCAAAGTCTTCTAGTCAAGTGGAACAAGGGCAGCATTGTGGAGCAGCATATTTTGAAAATAATATTTTTCCCTTGTAAGTTTGGGCCACACTAATATATATATATAATAGAGCCTATGTATAATAAATTGTATATAAATTACAATTTAATCAGCATAAAATCTATTAGACAGATAGATGTAAATATGTAGCGTATACAAGTATATACATACGCCTATCGGTCCAAACGTTTTTTATACTGCCACCTGAACTCGTCCTTCCCTCTCTAGTATATGTTAATGATGCTTGTGATGCTCGGTGACCTGACTGTCAAATGAGTCCATAAATTTTGGCCCACATGCAAGCACAACAACGTCAGTTATATCGTGTTGCATTTGATGCAACGATCGACATGCATAACCGACTCAACTAAACAGTCAAACGGTGACTTCTGTGCTAGCATTGCTGCACAGCGTAGGCCTATCAGCGGAACTTGTTTGGATATTCTCGACTTTTGTTCAATTAACAACTGTGATGTCGACCTCTTAAGAAATGCTCGTCTCAGGTGAATATCGAATTAAATCGAATTGAGAAACGACACAGGTAGGCTAATCCCCACTCTTGAGTGTCAGCTGCTCTTATACCTGCTGATTTAGTAATTAGCCGTATACTATTCTGTACACAGGTGCGGACGCGCCGACCTTTTGGAGAAGTTTACCTCGGATATATAGTGGACTTTGGCTTAAGAAAATATTGACTCTGATTCATGTGAAGAGCGGAATCTTCTTTACCTAGCTACGCTACATATATACACTGTCACCGTTTCGTTTGGCACATCAAGTTCAACGTCACGGTTTCAGTCTCAACCAAGCGTGTCGATCGAGAAGCCCAGAGCGGCGGTCGGACAGTCCTCCGCGTTGTTAGTCGCTTCTCGATGACGGCCTGTAACATGCCTAAACGCAATAGCCCGTAGGCTGCTGCAGCACGTGCTGCCATTCTGGGTCAGTCATTGTGCAAATTAACTTTAAACGTTGACTCAAGACTTTCAAAGGAAGCTTTTCAACGACAACCATGTTCAGGCTGAAGCTGATTTGTTGAACAATGATTCGATGATTCGTGATTTTCGAGTGGGACATGATTATTACTGTAATACACAGGTGTGGTATATCACTTACACCGTATCACTTGAGGATTTCTTCTTTGCCTGTCGTGTTCACGGTTTATCGAAGCAATCGGATCATTAATTATTTCGGAAAGATTCTAGCAGATGCGAAAGACTGCTGTAGTGTTTGCGAATACTAGATAGAAAGTGGATGACAGAAGAGTTGTAGAAGACAGGTGAATATTCTAGAGTAGCCATGCTGATGTGGAAGACTTTAAATTATGTCCTCGGTGTGTTCTGCTTGCTGGTTCATGTGAGCACAGTAAAGGGACAACAGGTGTGCAGAAATACGAACATCGGTCTACGCAATTGCTCGATAGGCATCTGCTACGCATGCACGATAGCCACACCGGGCGATTATGCGAGTATTCCAGGAAACGTGGTCGCCATGCAGTTGGCCTTCTCTTCGGGAAGTACCGGCCTCGGTTCGTCGGCCAAACTGCCGACTCTTTCCCATCTCCTCGAACTGGAGATGTCTCTGTCGAACCTCGGTCAGTCGCCTCTAATACCAAGCGGGTTCTTCTCGTCCGTTCAACAGCTGACCACGCTGACCATCTTTCACGATAGTCACAGTTCGGTTGGGGTCAGCGCTCGACTGGTCAACGGATCCTTCTCCGGACTGTCCAATCTGACCCGATTGGTCGCTTCCGCTGTGGGAATCGCCGAACTTCCGGTCGGGGTCTTCCAGGACCTTGTTCGTTTGAGAATCCTCGACCTGAACCAGAACCACCTGACGAGAGTGGCCGCTGGGACCTTCGCTCAACAGAAACAGCTGGTAATGCTGTCGCTGGCCAGCAACCTGATCTCCAGTCTCGTTAATGTCTCGTTCGCAGGACTGGAATCTCTGGAGACGATCGATCTTTACAACAACGAGATCCGGATTCTCGGAAGGAGCCTGGAATTTCTGGCGCTCACGAATCTGACGAGCATCATTCTGGGTTCGAATCAGATGACTCGCATTGACCCCTACGTATTCACAGGACTTCGCAGGTTGCAGAAACTCTCTCTCGACAATAACAACCTAACTAACCTTACGACAAACGTCTTTAACGATCTGACGAACCTCGTTATGTTGGACCTGGAAAGAAACGCACTTCAACGCCTTCCGGCCAATCTATTCACCCACCTGGGTTCTCTGGAGACTCTCTTCCTGAACAAGAACTACCTGCAGAGTGTGCCCGCCGATTTTTTCAATGGTCTTCAGAAGCTGAAGAGGCTGCAACTCGAACAGAACTCGATTCAGGTCGTCGAGGATCGTGGTTTCTCGGGACTGGAATCCCTGGAGAAGTTGGACCTCAGCATAAACCAGATTGCGGTCGTGGAAACGGACGCCTTTCCGTCACTGCGACGACTGCAATGGCTGAGCCTTGCCATCAACAACCTGACATCGCTGGACTTGGGAACAACGAATGGCTTCGACGTCAACGTTCTCTCGCATCTCGACCTGTCTCAGAACCCGTGGAACTGCAGCTGCACCAACTACTGGCTGATCCTCTGGCTTCGGATGCAGAACCTCACCCACATCGTCGCCAATCCAGACAAGACGAAATGTCAGTCGCCGGCGGAGTGGCGCGATCGAACGCTCCTGGCGGCCTACGACGACGCTAACCACAGCTGCCCGTTTCCGTTTCCGGTCGAGACCGTGACGGTCCCTTTGGCCCCAACCGGAAGTGCTAGGGTATCCGACGAAAGTGTGCTATCGCAGGGAGCAAAGATCGGAATCATCGTAGGATCGGTATGCGCCGCTGTCCTCATCATCCTCATCGTTGCAGTTATCGTGCACTTCCGGTTGAAGCGCATGGGATTCTGGGACCGGCAGAGGTCGGCGTCGGTTGATGCGGTTAAGCATCGCGAAGCAGAGAAGAACGACAGCGCTGCGTCCGACCTGGGACTCAGACCGGAAGCGAGTTCGGACGGCGGCTACGAAAACCGCTGGGTCGTATCTGACGACGGTTCGAGTCAAGGTCAAGGAGATCCTGCTGCAGGGGTGCATTACCGTGGGAGTGGAACGGGGGACGTGGGTTTTGCGATACTCTCGAGAGCCGGATCGCCGCCAGATTTAATTGGTCAAAAGGAATCTTACGCCTATGACAATCCAACTCTGACGGACGATGGAAGACATATCTGACGATTACGTGTGTAATGATTATTATTGAAATTGAACAGTTATATAGCGCCATGCAAGGAGCAGCATTATCAGGTATGCACTATATGCCGCTTGGTGTCAAATGTAAATATAAAACCAGGGTTGAGGGGTTCGAGCTAAGAACCTATATAGTCTCTCTTATGGTCTGATGGTACCTGTAAAGTCCTTTTTTCACACCTGAACTTCTCATGAATCATATATGGCCTAATTTTTCTACAATTTCATGCTGACTTAGCCTACACATTTTGTCGAGGTCCACCACTTCGCCGTAGTATGCGCACCCGTTCGCAAATCGCCTACTTGTATTACGTACCTCTCCTCCTTCTCCTCCTTACGTTGGCAATTTATGGATGGCCCCCTATACGAACGTATGCTGTCCCGCCAGCAAATGGCAGAGGGTTCTTACAAATCGGCGCTTCCGGGTATCATATTATGTATAGGCCTACGTCTGTTTAAAAGGCGCTTCATAAATGTACAGTTACATGACCATGATAGTTCATTTGACTGAGGTCACACTTTTTCATGGTCAGCTTACATGTAAGTTGGGATCCTGCATGTATAGTGGAGTACGCTGAGTCTGGCCAACAGTGAGTTAGTCCTTTGAGTCCATATATAGGCCTAGGCCTAAAGCTATAAGCTATAAGCTCTAGTATTATTTACCCACATGTATTTTCATTCTCAGTCATGTTCTAGATACAAATATGAACATATCAGAATTCTATAGCTTGTGATGTTGGGCGCTCAGTAGGCCTATATAATTATATAGGAAGATAATAATTATGTACGTAATCATGTATGCTAATTATGTATGCTAATTTTGGTTTTAATTATGTATGCAGATGAACCTTTGCAAGAAAGTAGTCAATTTATTTGTCAACATGATTTTTATCGCCATAGTAACATTATTATTTTAATGATGATCGCAATGTTGACGAAAAGATTTTTAAAGGCATTTTTGTCACAAGCATATAGGCCTACATAATCATACATTATTATCATTAACAACATTTATCAACTTAACAATTATTTTTATCTTTATCATCACTCTGATGACTTCCTTGAATCACTGTAGACCTTAAACATAATTATTATCTGTGTATATAGCCTATATTTGTGGTGTTTTAACTGGAATAATCAAGACCATTGTTTTAATTTTACTAAACTGTATTGCACGCGCTGTTATTGTGGGCTTATACAACATGGCACCTTTTCCTTAGGCCTATATATAATTTTTGCGGCTGTGTCGGTATGTGCGTTTGTGTGCGTATGTGCACTGTGCACACACATAGCCCCTCCCCCTATTGATAGGGCTACGTATTTTAGCAATTTTAATTTATTGATTTATCGTTTAAAATTTAGTCAATTAATGTTGACTTGTTCGAATAACTTTTAGATATATTTAATTCGTCAGACTGTGATGAACAACGAACATTGAACAATGATAGCTTATAAGGTGAAACATTGAAGATGAAAATGAAGCAGTCATTTCTCGTCTACGGTATAATACTGCTGATGGTGAAGTCGAAGATGACAACAAATTGAACTGAATTGTAAATCGATTATTGGAAGTTTATTTTTTGGAGATTAATAGATTATTATTTGTTAAATCAGTATTGTAAATACAGGCCTATGCCGTATTCTAAAGTGTGCTTGAAGAGTAGTGTTATGCAACACATATATATCTATATATTCACATGTGTGTATGTGTGTATGTATGTATGTATGTATGTATGTATGTATGTATGTATGTATGTATGTATGTATGTATGTATGTATGTATGTATGTATGTATGTATGTATGTATGTATGTATGTATGTATGTATGTATGTATGTATGTATGTATGTATGTATGTATGTATGTATGTATGTATGTATGTATGTATGTATGTATGTATGTATGTATGTATGTATGTATGTATGTATGTATGTATGTATGTATGTATGTATGTATGTATGTATGTATGTATGTATGTATGTATGTATGTATGTATGTATGTATGTATGTATGCATGCATGCATGCATGCATGCATGCATGTATGCATGCATGTATGTATGTATGTATGTATGTATGTATGTATGTATGTATGCATGCATGCATGCATGCATGCATGTATGCATGTATGTATGAAATTGTATGTATGTATGTATGTATGTATGTATGTATGTGTGTATATGTGTGTATGTGTGTATGTATGTATGTATGTATTTACATAGCCATTCTCATGCACATTCCAAAATTATCACCTTTGTGTGTACCTGTAACCGAGAGGACAGCAGCAAACTGTATACATACAGGTGGCCAACATCTCTAGTCTCGGCTGGCTCGAACTCTAGAGCTGTGGTATGACCCTGTGCATTGTGCAGGCCTACTGTTGTCTTGTTATGTCTGTATGTTATAGCCTATAAGTTTGACTGCATCATGCACATAATATATGCATATCATATACAATATATGGTTTGCATAATTATAGCTTAAAGTGCTCATGCGCATATATGTTATATAGGCCTACAATTGCTATGGTGTTGCATTGTTGAATGTATATAATTATAATAACATAATATACATAACTTTTATATAAAATTTTCATTGCATATTATATTTATATAACATATATTAATACGTTTATACTGTTAATAAATGTATTAAATGCATGCATAATTTTGTATTTCATATACCACATAATATGATGAACATATATTATACATTATATACTATAAACCAGCGGCGCCCGCAGGATTTTTTTCTTGTACGCACAGAAATTTTATTTTCGTTAGGTCGCCGAAAAAACTGATGACCTTTTTTTTTTTTTTTTTAGTCATCAACCCAGAATTTTTCAAAAACATACCTTTTCTATCCGCCGAAAAACTGATGACTTTTTATTTATTTATTTATTTTATTTTTTTAGTCATCAACCTAGAATTTCCCAAAAACATACTTTTGGGTCATCGCGCCGCACTTACCTATGTGCGTACGTCTGCGGGCGCCGCTGCTGTACGCACTTGCGTAAGTGCGTACGCCTGCGGGCGCCGCTGCTATAAACCTTAAAACTTTATGCAAAAATATGTTGTTATGTTCAGCCTATGCCGATGGATGTTCATTGATGCATGTGCTTCTATTTTTGCTTTTTTATCAGTAGGCCTACTGGACCGTTATTAGACCTACCCGGTAGGCCTATTTATTATTGTTATTGGACTGTCAAGCACATTGCTGCAGGCGGCCTAACACATGCGGTATTCATTGCAAAAAGTTGTATTGTGCAATGCGCCAATTCATGCATGCGAACGTCGTGCACTCAAACATCCAAGATTATTATATTTACAAGCTTAATATGTCACTGAACTTAATTGAAGGCCTTGATCTGAACTAATAGTATACTTTGTCAGTATATGGTCACAATAATGGCTGTCACAGAGTGGTGCTATAATGGAATAAAATTGTCTGTTCATTATTTTTAGTATTTTGTTCATTCACGAAACTACTGAGAAGTGCTTCCGACTCCAGCACGATCAAAAAGAACCGTTTTCAAGGACTTTCATGTGTCAGAGAGAGATCCAGTAGCGGCGCTGGGGGGTAGGGGGACTAAACCCCTCTAAAAAAAGACAATCCATTTTTTTCATGTAAAAATGAAATATTTGCACGATTAACCCCCTTTAGCCCCCCTCCCAAATTAACCGTAAAGGTACGCACGAGCTCTGCCAGACAGTTTGGCAGATATGAAAAAGGACCGGTTTCCAAGATTTCGACCAAAAGACTAAAAAAGGTCGTCAGAAATTTTGACGGCTGAAATGGATTTTTTTCAGATTTTGGCCGATGACAAAAAAGTCGTCAGAAATTTTGGCGACTGAAAACGGAAAATTTTCTCCCGCAAATTCAGCCCCCCCCTAAAATGAAATCCTGGCGCCGCCGCTGGAGAGACCTATTCCAGACGTTCATTTATGTGAAGTTTGGGTGTGACCTTGCTGTGTGTCATATCTCATAAGAATGACTAGGCCTATATGACTGTATGGGGGGGTGGGGGGGTGGGGGAGTTTGACCCGAACCGCCTGAAATTTCACGCTGACCTATAATATCGAATATAATTATTACCACAGGGAACAGGATCAGCTCAATATTAAGATTAAGGCCATTTTTGTAGCGCACACCTCAGAAGTACCTGGTATATAATTATAGCACCGCTTTGCATGATGCATGGTGGTATACTAACAAACGGCGACTGAGAAAACCCCTCCGCTGCATGTTGAGAATTGGCTGGGGTGTTTCGACCCCCCCCCCATGGCCAGTCTTTCCTAGAGCCCTATAGTAAAATCTGTTTTTCACGCCCAAATTCCAAGTTTATCACAGTCCAACCCACCCTTTAGTTATTTTTCCACAACTCACACTGCTCCGCTGAGCGTATACAGGGAGCGACATATATAGTCATGCAGAGTTGCAGACCCGTCACCAGAGCCCTGCGCCGGCCGCGCCGCGCCGCGCCGCGCCGCGCCGCCGCCGCCGACACTTTGTGGGCGCCGCCGCCGCCGATTTTTTCGAGTCGGCGCGCCGACGCCGCCGCCGCCGAAAATTTGTCGGCGCGCCGCCGATGCCACGTGGATTCGGTTATTTCTTTTCGTTGCATATTCATCCGTTGCATGAAAAATTGTTGCGTCAATGAAAATAGAATCTTTCTCTTATATACTTTGATTTTTCTTGGCAACACCGTTTTTGCATCAATGCTATGAAACTAATGGACAGAGTGAATGAAACATCTAAGAAATATGGGCTGGAAATAAATAGTAAGAAAACAAAAGTGATGGTGGTGAGCAGAGATCAAGAGAGGATAGCGATCACATGTAATGGAGGAATCTTGGAGCAAGTGGAGTCGTTCCGTTACCTAGGCGTCATAGTGGAGGAGAGTGGAGATGGAGGCAGGGAGATTAGAGCCAGACTGGGGATGGCGCGAACGGCCATGGGGTCTTTGACTACACTGTGGAAGGACAGAGCCATTGGAGCAGGGCTGAAGCTAAGGCTTATGGGGTCACTGGTGTGGCCGGTGGCGCTGTACGGCTGTAAAACTTGGACGCTAAGGAAGGAAGACAAAAGAAGAATATCAGCGTTTGAGATGACAACATATAGAAAGATGCTGAGAGTCAGCTGGAAGGAGTTTAGAACAAACGAATCTATACTGGAGGAGTTGCAGCCGGAGCGGCGCCTGCTGGAGGTGGTGAAAGGAAGGAAGCTGAACTACTTCGGACACATGATTAGAGCCAACAAGCTGCCGGCATTCATATGTCAGGGCTATCTTGATGGAAAAAGGGCTCGGGGAAGGCCGAGGAGAAGATGGATGGATGACGTGGAGGAATGGACGGGGATGGTGATGGCCGATTGTGTGAGGACCGCAAGGAACAGAGAGCAGTGGAGGAAGATGGCGTCGTCGACTCTAATCCTCGATCCGCAGCAATGAGGATGGTCATGTCGGACGAAATGCTTCGTTCCAGTGGCCGAGGGCAACGACGACGACGACGACGACTATGAAACCTATGATGCTACCTATTCGTTTGGACTTTTCGAACAGTGCGCTTAACGTTTAAACTTTTGAGGATTTTGTGATTTGATTTGAATTATGGCATCAACAAAGGTAAAAAGAACTCCAGGTATGCCTAAGTGAATGCTATGCCGTTTGTGCGTTCCTTCCTGATAGTCCGCTGGGATGGAACAGAACCGTCCGCCCTCTAGTATTAGGATACACGTTACTATTATGTTGCAAAGAGGTGGCGCTCTGCAGTTTTATGCAGGCGATTGGTCGTGTCTAAACTCCTACGCTGTACGTGACCTATGTGAAATTGGTGATTAATTAAGCTTTCGAACATTAATAGGCTTGTCTATATGCACAGTGGTGTAATGTTAGACAATTGGACAATAGATCCTATTTTGTCAACAATTTGAGCAACGTCTCATAAATGGGATCAGATTAGGAAAATAAAAACATTTTCCACACAAAACAAGTGTAACTTAGGGTGACTTGGCCTGCTTAGATCGAAAGACTTGTACATAGCAATTATTGGATTTAAAGAAGATGCTAAGAGTTTCGCGTGGAACTCGTTCGGATTATTGGCCGAAAATCAAAAGGGTGGTGAATTCTGGTCAAGTTTACTACTCAGTGTGCGTTGACAAGGGAAAATTTAAAAAACTGCATGAACCCTCATCTGTGGATAAGATTGCATGATAACTCCCACTTTGTGGCAGATAAATATTTCTATGCAAACACAGTATACGTATTTATGTATGCGGGTATGTATGTATGCATGTATGTATGTATGTATATATGTATGTATGTATGTATGTATGTATGTATGTATGTATGTATGTATGTATGTATGTATGTATGTATGTATGTATGTATGTATGTATGTATGTATGTATGTATGTATGTATGTATGTATGTATGTATGTATGTATGTATGTATGTATGTATGTATGTATGTATGTATGTATGTATGTATGCATGTATGTATGTATGCATCTATGCATTTAACCTATGTATGTATTTATGCATGTATGTGTGTATGCATCTATGCATGTTTGCATGCATGCAGACATACAATTTCAGCAGGTCGCGTCAAGAAAAATGGGCCTCTATAATTTCTGACGGGTCATAAGGCAGGTCAAAAGTAAAATAGGCAGGCAGCGCAAACAGTCCTTTAAGTGTTATTAGTAGGTTACGTAAGCTGGCGGCCTGAATTTGAAAACGTTGTCATGTGTTTTTCTTAATAAGCCTTTGCAGAGTTTTGTAATTGAACGTTAATTCAGGGAATAATTGTTTCTAATCAATGCTGACTAAAGACAAGATAATTGCCAAAATAATGGCTGAACACGCTTATCTTGATAATATAGGGTTCTTGTGTAACACCTTCAAAATAATTATGCGACGCTGGAGCAGTAATTCCACGACGCCGCGCTGCGCCGCCGACGCCGACATTTTGAGGGCGCCGCCGCCGCCGATTTTTGTTTGACGGCACGCCGCCGCCGCCGACCAAAAATGACCGGCGCGCCGCCGCCGACACTCTCATGTCGGCGCAGGGCTCTGCCCGTCACCCGCATTAAAAATTTAAGGTAGATGCTAAGGGTGCTGCAGCACCCGGGTCCGTCGTTTTGAGAGTCAATCATTTGCAGCAATTATTAAATTAAGGTCTTTAGTGGGTATAGGCTAAGTTGAAGCGATCGTACAGGTAGGCCTATGATTTGCAGTGGTCCTATAGCCTAAACCTACACTTATGCCTACATGTTCAATGGTTGAAAATTATATTCTTAGAAATCTGAACCAAAACTAAAAAAGACCGCGCATGTCATGTTAGGTTAAAGTACATTAATCACAGCCCTATACAAAACTTCTTAAGCTCAAGTGACAATGGCCCGTTTGATGTTTATTATAAGCCTGCAGTGTATGCCTATGAGCATTGTCATGACTGAACGAAAAGGTAAATGTTTGCTTAGAACGTCGGTCCGATTTCCTTAGACTATGGGCAACGTGATTCATTATCATTCAATAGGCCTACGAACCGTTTCTTACGATCTTTCGCTTCAGTTTGTTTGATTATAATAGATGAGACATAGGTCTAGGCCCTAGGCCTATAGATTTTTCGGTCGACACATCGATAGGCCTACTTAGTCAGCGTTCACAATCAATCATGCATGATTAGTATGTCTATGTCGATGCCGCTCCGTGCGGCGTGTGTAGGCGTTGGCGTAATAGTTTGCGCTGCCTAATCCAAAAGACAAGAAATAGAAAGAGAAAAAATGTTAGCTTGGTTAAATCTTTTAAGTCTAGACCTACTGTTACTATATGCAGTTTTCAATGTTTTAAGACTGGTCACAATTTAAGCTTTTCCTAGGATTTATGCAATTAGATTTATACGCTTCTTCCATCATGCATGGTCTCTTTAAATTTTATCCCATGCGTATAGCGTATAAATCTAATTGCATAAATCCTAGGAAAGGCTATTGTAACTAATTAAGCCATTTAAATTTAGCCTAACTCGAAAAAGTCTACAGACTAGGGCCTATATATGCTTAGGCTTGTCAACATCGGAACTTGGATGGGATCAACTCTCGGGCAGGCTCTGGGGGACACAAGGGACAGGAAGAGATGGAGGAAACTCGTCCATGATACGACCAACCCTCGGATCGAGGAAGGTTGACGACAAGACAAGACAAGACATAAAGGTTAACGGAGTGGGTGCGGGTGACAAGTTACAACGATTTAAGAAAACAAAATTCGTTGGGCATATCGATGACCAAATTAAGCGTCACTGTACAGTACACAGCCTACATTTGAGTGCTGCCGCTTAATAATTATTGGAATCTCTCTTTCATTTTCAACTAATCAAAGCTCAGTGAGGTCAAATTCGTTGACCCCATTTGTCGCTTGCATCAACACCACGAATAATTAGTTGCCACAAAAACAACGTAGGCTAGCTATTATCATAGGCTATAGGTAACGTTTGTTGAGGTTCCAACTTCATCTACGCCGAATTATTGCCAATAGGCATAGGCCTATAGGCCTAGGCCTAGCCTACTTCGATCTTGAATTTACGTTTTAGGTTTTTAGCCCAAATTAAGAATTTAGTTAAACATCAGTGTGTATACGGCATAGGCTACATGACATGTAGCCTATGTCAACGACCTCTTGAGGCTCTTGGTGTAGGTTATGCTTATATTCAGGGTTTAAAGTAGTAATCGTAATCTCCTATAGCTATATATATAATTTCTAAAGCGCCACTCGAAAGCCAAGCGCGAAGCACCGGCTTATTCACGATCGAACGCTGCTTTGAGTCAAAAGGGTTGTCCGTAAGAGTAGGCCTAGTCCATGGGGTCGAGGGTGGGTGGGAATGCATTCCGGTCAGTCTTGGCTTAATTGCCTTCCCACAGCGTTCCAGGTCATAATCAGCGCTTTTGGAAAATGGCGACCATTTTGGACGCCATCTTGGTTTTGAGAAAGAGTTCTAGAGGTATATCGTTTTGGGCTTTGGGGATGTCATTCCCCTCATATTTCTACACCTATCCTGAAAAATTCAGCGTATTATGGTCATTTTCCACATTCTGAGCTAATGTTCCTGGAATACTTCCAGGGGAAAAGAGTTTTTTGCATCAAATTTTTTCCAGCTGGCATCACATTTTTCTTAGAATTTCTTCCTGAACTGAAAAATATAAATTTTTGCTTGTAGCACCAAAATGCACAATGTTACGCTAACACCCCGGACTATTCAGTGATGTAATAAGTTACAGTTGCAATGTGGACCGTACGGTATTGAGCGCATAATAGGCCTTATAACGAGAATAATAATAATAATAATATTTTTTCTTTAATTAAACGCCTGCAAGACGCACTGCGCTTTACATTTACAAATTATGCAGTAATCTTAATTAAACTTAACTACTAACTGAACAGACCGCTTTGTAATTACACGGCGCCGATGGCAGCCTACAAAGCTAATCCGCCCAACGGGGGGTCGAACTCACAACCTCTCGCACTCTTGGCCAGCGTGTTAACCACTACTCTACCGGGCCCCCCTACTTTTTGTGTGCGATGAATGGTTTCAGCCAAGATCATAAAGTTTCAGAAACCCTACCACGGAATAGAAAAACATCCAGTAGCTACTAGCTATAGCTATAATCATTAGACAATTAAAAGTGGCGTATGTGGTGATAGTGCTTTACAGGTTCCTTAAAACTTTTTGTTTCACCGTGGTTTGACTGGGAGCGCCACTGAGTGTTTTCAAGGGGCGCTATATAATTCTTGAAATTAATGAAAAAATGAATGATACGGTGACTATGAATATTCAACAATCTCATAAATATTTATGAAAATCTTCACGGATCTTGTGAATATTCAACAAATATATTCATTGGGTATTTTTATAGTGCGTGTTGTGACAGCGTATCACGTTTTGCGGCCTTCGTCTATTTAGAGAAGTAAATAAAAGCAGAAAATATACATTTGGAAGATTTCCAACGGAAATCTACTGGCATTTTAACCGGTTCGCAGAATTGAGATATTCGGATCGATCGTACTCTAATAAACACACTTCGTTACATTCACCAGACCAGAATAACCGATGATAATATTTGAATGAATTGGGTCTTTGTTTTCGTAATGTGGAGATTTTCGTTACCACGGATTTTTCAAAGAAGTTTTGATATGGTAGGCTTGAAAATGGATGATGCAGCTTTTATTGCTGGCCGTTTCGGCGTAACTATAGTGTCGGGGACGCCTAACCTCAGCCCAACCGACCCTCACGACGCCTAACCTGATCCTATTCGACACTTCGGTCCCCGATACTATAGTTATGCCGACTTTTCTACATCGGCGCGCAATAAGCGATTCCGTTAACTGCAGATATGATGATATATTATTCGTTTTATTGAGCTCTTGCTGGCATACCGCAGCCAGTTAAAAAAAATTATGGAAACAAGGATTTACATTTTCATATGTGTATTGGAGTAGGCCTACTGTTCATTCATTCATTCATTCATTCGGACATTTATATAGCGCTCCTTCAAGAAAAACTACTCAGAAGCGCTCCCAACTCCAGCGCGCACAAAAAGAACAGTTTTAAGTTTAGTAAGGAAGGATCCTGGTAGAGTTCCAGGGTGTAGGCGTAGCTCAAAAGGAAGGCCATTCCAGACCACTGGTCCAACCACAGAAAAGGCTCGATCCTTCATGGTAGTAGTACGAGCAAAAGGAACTAAGAGGACTCCCCTATCAGCAGAGCGTAGCTGACGACGTCCTTGGATACCCAATGTAGAGCTGCATACTAACAAAGTTAAGCTAATACCAATACTTTTGGTATTTAATTATATATATAGATCTATTTTCCTTGTCAATCAGTAGTGCTATGATATTTTGTTTGTTTTTTACCTTTGATTTTGTGACCAGGTAAAGCAGTGTGGTACCCCGGAGTGCACAGCATCATCACTCTTAGTGGTTTGGTTTGAAGGTGTTTTGGGGTCAGGCCTATGAAGACCTGGTTCAGTTGATGAGAGACTTAAGAGATTATGACTTAGGGGCCTAGTTTCGGTTGGTGAAAGAATTAAACAATTTTTTCAATTGTAAATTAAGTTTCTACTTGTAAATTTGGATGAACATTGTAGGTCCGAGAGACGATTCGTTTTGGCATGCTTGAAAACGATCAACACACAACTGAACAACTACAGACTGAACCAGGTATCAGATTTGACTTAGTGTAAAGGTATGGTCAAGTATAAAGGTATTGTAAAATGCTTGGGTATGGTAAAGTATAAGGATATTTTAAAGTGCTTACTTGGTTATTGCTTTCCGTTGTAAATTGTGACCCTGAAAGGCATCATCTTCAGAGCGAATCCAACACCAGAAAATGACATTTAGATGTATGATTACAAAATTCTGCAATTACTGTTACTTCACTACTTCTCCGTCATTGACCCGTAACTTTGGAATGGTTCCATGGTGCTGCATATATTCCCAGGATCCATTCTGGTACCTGGAATGGACTTCCTCTGACTCTCCACTCCCTTTCTAAGGTCCTTCTCAGGGTTTCCTCTCTCATTTTAAGACAATTTTATTTGGCCACACTGAGGTTGGGAGCGCCTCTGAGTGGCCTCCTTGCTATACAAACACATTTAATGAATGAAAAATGAATTACCAGTATGCTCTAACCAAAAAAGTTGTCCTTTTTGCCATGCAGAGGTCAGGAGAACCTCAGAGTAGTGGTGGCCCTGTAGGCCCTTGACCCTTGTAGGTATGCTAAATAGATCTTTGTGATGAAAGAAATGAATGAATGAATGGTTTAAATATCTTTTCTGCAAAGAGATTTCCTGTTCTCTGTTATATTCTGTTCTTGTCTTTTGCAAACATAGAGCACGTTCAGACGCTTCGTCATCTGCATGCGACCCTCGTAGTCTGCATGGAACCAGAGAGCGGTCTGGTTGATCATCTGCTGAGCATTGGCGTCTTCAGCCACAGAGAACTCGAGTACGTTCATTCGGATGAGACCGTGTTCCAGAAGAACGGTAGAATCTTGGAGTTCATGTGCGAGAAGAACGAGGAGCAGTACGCCAGGTTTCTTGATGCCCTACACTCGACGAAACAATCTCACATTGTAAAGTTTATCAACGGCAATGGATGTAAATAAACAATGTTGCTTTCTGCTTTGTGAAATTCTAAATGTTCGGTTTCAGGTGGATTATAGGGTTTTTAAGTAGTTGGATGAATGACGTTTAAACAGGGCTTGTGCTACATTATGTGATTCTGTTTAATTTTCCATTATTATTTGTTGACTTTTGAGAGCTCTAACAGCAATTGCATGTAAGCCTATCATCATTTGCAAGCATGTAAAGGTGTAAAGGTAGAGAGTTAGATGGAGCTGAAGACACGTGCCAGCAACTGTGAGTGAATGCGAGAAATGTCAGGATGTGTACCAGGAACAACATACTGTATAATTGTACAAACAGTCTGATACATATGTACACAGTGCTTTTGAAAGGTACTCTGTACATAGTACACTGCACATGGAAGACAGGATATACGGTACTGCAAGTGACGTCGTACTAGCGTACATGTAACCCAGATTCGTAAGAGAGTCTGTGTAATTGCTAAGGGCATATACACTGCTTTGCTAAGACAATTGTAACATTATACCCAGAGTTTTATACAAGACATATTTTTGAACAAACAGTTTCTGACATGAATAACACAAGTTAGATAGTCGTAGGCATAGTATTTAACGACAAATATTTAAGGCTATATGTAACTGTGTTGTTGCCAACCTGGTGTTGTGCTTTCTCTGTGGTATGTAATGGGCTCCCACAGTGTCCCTCTGTCTATACACCTTATGACTGTTTTTTTTGCTCAGATGCATTTTATCGCAACCTTAAAACCGACTTTTCAGCTGAGGTTGAAGTGGGAGCGCTCCTGAGTAGTAACCTTGAAGGAGCTCTATATAAATCTCCATAATGAAAAATGGATGAATAAATTAAATTGATTAATGGATTAAATCAAATGATTAATTAAATCAAATGAATTAATTAATTAATTGATTGATTGATTGATTGCAATTTTCCAACAATGAATTTATTCATTTTGTGTGTTTTAGTTATTAGCCCCGATTATCCCGATGACAGACCGTTGACACAACAAGAGATTTCCATGATCACAAACAATCTGAACGACTTGGTTCGAACGCTCGAGCCGTACGCCGTCACGGATCACCTTTTTGCGATGGACTGCCTGACGAGGAGAAGTATAACGCTGATCAAATCAAAACAGACGAGAGAGGAAGTGACGAGACAACTTCTTGACATCTTGACGCGGAGAAGCAAACGGGATCTGAAAATGTTCTATGCAATTCTTAAGGAACACAGACAAGACTTGGCCGCTTCCTTACTAGAACCAGGTGAGATCTGCTTGCTCAGTTTTTCTGTTAATTTGTTTTCCGTAAATGTCTGTGTCAATTTCGTGTTGCTTTGTTGACCGTGCCTCACTGCTGGTAAGGGTAATGCTCTTTTGTTGAGATGCCTCTGTAGTTGATATTTGGTGTGCAATGCTACTTTGGAAACTACACATTTTACTGTTACTTACAATACCATTCGTTGTATCAGAGTCTGGATATCCTGAGTGTATGCTTTATTTTTTTCACAAGAAAGCTTCTTCGTCAGTATCAGGGCTTTTTTAACGTGCAGTTCTACACAAAATGTGCAGTTCTAAATGGATTTGTGCAGTTGTAGAAGCACTTCTGTATAGTTAAAACTAGCAAAAAGGTCATTGTCCTCCGATTGGAATTAATTTACCATGGAGGATGGGAAAGGAAAAAAGGAGTTGTGCAGTTCTAAAAATTCCTTAAAAACAGCCCTGTATATATCCTTTTGGAAAAATGCTGAATTTTTTTCTGAATGAGTGACTCAGAATGCTGGCCAATGTACTTTGGTAAAATTGCTGTCATAGCAGAAGCATACTTATGTTCTGTCCAAATAGGGTACTTACTTAGTCTCTGTTTTTTATGATATGATTTGCTATTATTATCCTTTGAATTCTCTTTTAGTTCTTTCGATAATTGGTTTCATTCCTGCTTCACGACGACACGAGATCAAATACGAGAGCAAGTGTTTTGTGAGTGAACCTATCACTGATTTGTTTACAAGTTCCCTAATTATGAATTAACTGTTGAATTCTTTCCATTCATTCTTTTATTTTCTTCTGCTTACAATTTTACAAGTTACCCTTCGTATGCGGGATCTGAGGATAACTCATCAACCAAATGCAACAGACAGATGAACTGGGTTCACATATGGAATACACGATGCTGTAGCGATTAGTGTTCTGGATTCCTAACCGAGGGTTTGAGGTTCAGAGCCCTCACGCAGCTGAAATTTGTTTAAGATTCCTACTCCATCTGTGCTTCGAATCAGTTCACACGTGATGAATACTGTCAATGAGAAGATAGGATGGCGAAGGAGAGGATTGGCAACTTGCCCTCCCTCATTTGTTAAGGCTAAGGAAATTGAAGTTGCTAAGACTTTATGCACATTGCTTTGAGTTGCCTGATGGACTGATCTTTGTCTTCCTTGGTTGGTTGGTTGGTTGGTCAGTCGGTCGGTCGGTCGATTGATTGATTGACTGACTGATCAACAGGTGAATATCGTAATTAATAGCCGTTAATTGGTTTTAAATTTCCAGATCAACGACCTACCTCCCGAAGTCTTGCAGAGGATTCTAATAAAAGTGTTTTGTGTGCAATTATCACGGACTCCCCGACTAGTCAAGCAGTTGAATACTGTATCTCTAACTGTTCAGCATCTTGGTTATGTTTCATCGTCCTGGCAAACATTGATGTCGAATGGAAAATTCAAAACTCTGATTACGCGTCAGATTAATGGTAGGACTTGTTCAGTTGCAATTACTTTGTGTTTCATGTATCTGTAAATTATCTTATATGCAATTACACAATTTGCAGTTTCCAAAACGGTTATTTAACCAGTTTTCAAGCTGTTTTCTTTTTTAAGTTATTTAATTTGTTTGCGTAAATAAATAAGTAAGTGTGTTATTTATTAAGCACATAGCAAATGCTCGGTGCTTTACATATAATATACTAAGAATAATTGCAATAGCCTACTTATATAGAAATGATAATTAGGAGAATGAATAATGTAAACGGAAAAAACGCGAATCTAATTGAACAGTAACCTTACAAGAAGCTGTGCATGGTGAGGGAAACAAAGTCACTTTGTGTGAGATTTAATCTAACCTACTCCAAAAATTTCCGTAGTGTTGTTATCTTGCCACGTTCACCTTTGAGTCCGCTTGTGATATATGTGATTTTTATGTTACATCTTGTGAGTACAAATGGACTCTAGTTATATATATATGTGTGTGTGTGTGTATATATATAATTTATATATTATTTGATTAAGCTGAGCACTTAATATGAAAGTTAGCTGATTTATAAGAATAGTAACATTTTGATGGATTGGGCATTTGATCATGCAATTTACTTGGCTTCATTTTGAAGTAGTGCACCTAGGCTGTATTTATCGTATTGCATCATATCATATATTTGTATTGTATATTTGTCACAAGTATCGACTTAATGGTATTATTGTTTGTTAAATGTTTCAGCTGAAAAGTCATGTGATCAAGAATACTCCTGACCAGGGCCTCTTCTAGATATATTATTACAACTCAAGGAATCTCTTACTGCACTTTCAGGTGTGTTACCTATGACTACCATTCTGTAGTAGCGTGGAGTAAGTCCTGGACTAGAAATTCCTTTGCTTTAGTGTCAGAAACTAACATATACAATAAATGACCTGGATGGATTCTTTTGTAATGGATAGAAACGGTGAACTGAATTTTTACCCCGGTAACAAATAGTTTTGTATTTGTTTTTTGTCTACCGCTGTATATATGTAAATGTAATCGGATTTTTATATAGCGGCTGTCTTATGGCCTCGACCCTGAGGGTGAGATCCTTCACCACCGCTCGCCCATTTGAATGGACGCCACGCCATTTAGGTCCCCGTGGACGGACCGTGCTAGCCCAAGATTTTGAATCTCTGAAATAGCCACCTTCGGGAATCGAACCGCAGCCCGCACGCTCTCTTCTGCAGACGCGCGTCCGCCAGCTCTCTTACCGATGTAGCTAACATGGGCTAACTTATATGTTACATTGCAAACACATTACTCAGTTCAGCATACATTTTCAAACTGCATGTATTTCAAAATAACTTATTTACATCATATTGGTGAGAGGTGTAAAATGTGGTATGTTGAATTTACAGGATCAGACAAATTCAGGTCATCGAAATGCGAAGCTCTCCGCCAAAGTGATTGCAGCGACAAGAATAAGCATATTTTAGATCATGTCAAAGATGATGAAGGAAATTTGGGGCAAAGAGAAAATTTACTTATCCTGTAATTAGTATACCTAGTCATTGACGACTGAACATGCACTTCTGTAATTCTCAATTTAGATGCTGAATCTTTCGATGTGTAATAATTTTTTTGCTGCACGTTTGGGTCTGCTGGACCAGCTGTAAAGTAAACTTGTGCATGTTTTACCAAATCACAGATACTTAGAGCAGATTGTGAAGAGAGTGTTTTAACAGTTTGAAAATATCTTGTTCATTTTCATCATTGCTAACCAAGTTCAAGCTTTATGTAAATTGATATGTCAGTTTTGAACATGGAATACCACTTTAAGTATCACGTTTAGTACACGCTGGTTGTTAAGTTATATATTACATTGTACCGGTATATGCAATATTTTTATATAATGGTGCAAAAATTAAAAAGTTAAAATATTCTCTTTGCTACTCCTTTTGCAAACTCACAATGGTACATAGCACATCGTTCAATTACATCCAGGGTTTAAAGTGTGGCTGGACGGTCATGGATGGCGTCCATGCACTTGTTTCAAAATCTGAACGCCGTCCAGCCACTTATTTCGCCAGCACAGCCTGGAAAGGTAAGGACGTCCAGGCACTTCTTTAGGAAAGGTCAGATGCGTCCAGGCACTTATTTTTCCACACTTAAGCACCGATTACATCGAAGTCATAATTGGTATTATATATGGCACCGTCATTCGGCCATACCGCTACAAGGGCTCCTGTAAAATAAAAGGTGCAGATTAATCACAAGTTGAATGAAGTGACTAAAATATTAGCCTCAGGCAAATAATTTATACACAGAATTCTGGCGACAAATACCTTTCCAATCAATGAATCACAGCGTGGTATCTACATTTTGTGGGTCATGCCTAATTAGGGAGTACCGTATCCAGTTACTCGTTCCAGCGAAAGAAGATATGGAGGCCTTGAGGACTTGCCCAGGGACCAGGGTCACCGAGGATAGCAGCAAAGAGGGATTCAGCTGCCTTATAACACGTACAACATATCATTGGGGCCGTCCGTAAATGACCACGCAATTGTGGACGTTTTTTTTTTAACCCTTCCTGGTAGTACGTACATTACCGGGTCTTCTGATTCACTGATTGTCAAAATTACTAGTACGAGAACAAGAACAGTTCCAGACTCGGTCTTGCTGGCAACAGACTGGATTTATCTGCCGATATGCAGTTTTTGCTATGCAAAGTGCTCTGACCTTCAGTCTCATTTCGCGACAGTTGGTCTACTCGGAGTCTCAGAAACAGCACTCATCTGTTACTGGACTCATCTCCGTCATAGACAATCATTTCAGTGTCTTGTAGCATTTCCTTCCCGCTTTCCATCGGGCTCGCCTACGAATATTTAGATTGGATGAATTGGCGCTATAGAAGCTATTTTTATTATTATCATCATCATTATTATTACTACTATAACAACTATTATTAATAGAAGCAGCTCGAGCAGTGGTAGTGGTAGCAGTTTTAGTAGCAGTAGTAGCATAACACTATAATAATTATTGATGTTATCATTTTTACAGTATTATTTCAAGATGACGTTAGGCACCATTGATGAATGACGATGAATAGCGCTAGAAAACACTTGGGCTATTTTTATAAGCGACGCAAGCGGCATGTTGAATTGAACGTTACTTACAACTGATGCTTTAAAAGTAAACTCCAGTGTTAATTTAAAATAAAAAATACAAATCGAGGTATTAAATGCAGCATTGCATTTTATGCTATGTGCACTTACTAGGCTAAGAACGTAATAAAGGTAACTTGTGGAGAAATGTCTAACCCGGTCAATTGAGAATATGCGACTGCCGTTGGTTTATGTAGCGCATGTGTAGCATAGCACCGTAACGGTAGTTTGCGATCTTGCCGAATTCGTCTCGGTCAGGACATGCACTTTCTGCTTAGTGAAAGCAAATTTAATTTAATTTCCGTTAAAGGCGTTGGTTATTTAGGACTATAATCTATGGATGTGTTCAGTGTTTTAACTTAAGCTAAATCTCCAGCATTCGCAATCGTGAGACATTTAGAGCTAAGGCAAGTGCAGTTGTCTTTTTACCTGTGTTTACTATTTAAAATAGCATTTGTTTGTCTAGCTAAGATCCCAGCTTTATTTACCAAAAATCAAGAACTGCTTTTAATCAAGTTTTGTTCAATTTTAAAGACACCAAGTTGTAAATATGCAAACTGTTCCAATTAACTATTTTTTAATAATTTTTTTGTAATAGAATCAAAATGCAAATGGGGGATTCAGAGCGAATTTCAAAACTTGTGGCGGACACAGTTTTGATGCTGTGCAAGAATTCTATCCACTTCGATAACGAATTGAAGGTGAAGGGACTTATCGCAGTGGTCAGTGATGCTACTAACATTTTCCTTGTCGAGATCAATGAGACGTTTGGATGCGCGAATGACGGCGAGGTCAATCCAGGAGCATCCGAGGTCCCTGTAAGGGTTCCAACAAGGCGGAAACTCGAGATGCCAACTATGCCCCCTCCGAGGAAAATGATGGCACTTATGGCACCTCCATCGTGTGGTGCTTCATCTAGCACAATACAGTCACCAGGTCATCAACAGCAGCAGCAGTTTGCACTCGTAAGGTCGAGTCCAGCAAAAGGACCTAGGACCTCGTTACAGACAATGGCATCTCGACCTAGAATGTCAAGACCTGTTTTGGCGCTGCCTACCGCAGCTCAGCTAAATGCAAAGAACTTTGCTGCTATGCAGCGTAGACCGATGGCCGCAAGGACGCAGATGCTCAACTCGTTTCGTGGACGTGCCCCAGGGGCTGCATATCGTGGGCAGGGAGTTCGTAAGGCATCTGGGGCTTTCTTAACCGGGAGGCAGATTCAAAGTGGTTCGATGCCTAGGCAGGCCGTGGCAGGCAGGGGACGTATGAGAGGTACCGGTATGATGAGAGGGACGGGTGTAAGAGGTATGCGACAGGCTCAACCTGTTAGAAGAGCTGTAAAGAAAATGAACCCCCGTTTAGCCATCAGAAATGTAGGGTCACAGATCGTGATGCCATCACCCCAGTCGATGGCTTCGTCGCCCATGGTGAAGCGCGGGGTTCAACAGTCGCCTGGTAATCATCAGAGACAGCTGATGATAGCAGGTTTGCAGGGAATTAGGAATGACGTCACTGGCTTGCAAAACCAGTCGCCTAGGATGGCTGCCTCCAATCTGCAGTCACCAAGAATGTTGAGCCAGATGTCACCTGGTCAGAGCGTTCAAACACCGGACAGCCGCATGCAGATCGCAATTGCCCAGCCGCCACGATACTCGCAGGCTCTGGCGTTGGCTTCACCAAGGATGGGCAATCCACTGCAGTTTCCGTCGACTCCGACGAGCCAACGAATGGAAGGGCGTGCCCGAATGCAGCTGGCTGCAGTATCTTCTCCACCACGATATTCCCAAGCCCTAGCACTGCCCTCTCCTCAAATGGCCAGTCCAGCACAGTCTCCCATGACTCCTACCACCCAACGAATGCAGGGGCGTGGTCAGATGCAGGGGCGTGGCCAGATGCAGCCGTCTCCACGATACGCTCAATTGGCACTGCCCGCACCTCAAATGGTCAATCCAGCACAGCAGTCTCCCTTGACTCCTACCACACAGCGAATGCAGGGGCGTGGCCAAATGCAGCCATCTCCACGTTATTCCCAATTAGCACTGCCGCCTCCTCAACTGGTTAGTTCACCGCAGCAGTCTCCCTTGTCTCCCACTGCCAGACAGATGGAGGGTCATGGACGATTGCAGCTCTCTGCAATGCAATCTCCGCGACATTCCCAGGTTCTGGCGCTGCCTTCACCTCAAACGGTCAACCCACCGCAATCGCCCTTGACTCCCACGACCCAGCGCACACCAGGACGTGGACGAATGCAGCTCACTACCATGCAGTCTCCTCGTCTGCCACCGGCATGTCTTCAATCTGCCATCTTGCCATTCCACGGCAACAGACCGGCTCTGTTTGTGTCATCTACAGCACCAGCGACGCCGCAGCAGCCGAAAGAAGCAGGGAAACAAGAGACTTCGACTACTGTTCTATCGCCCACACGTCTGGTTGTCATGTGCCCAAGTCAGGTGGTTCCTCTGACAGCCTCGAGTCAGCCTGGAACGCTTCCGCTGTCGTCACAAGTAACTGGAACATGTGGTTCTGGTGGTGGAGACAGATCTATGAGCACCCCTAGTAAACCTTTACTGACTGCAGCTCTGCTTCATTCGTCCGTTAGTGGGACTACCCTGCCTACGGTCGTGCAGTCCCAAACAATGGGCAGTCCGAGAATGAAGGTTCAGGCAAAGCTGGTCAGCACGGCCTCGCAGGGAATTGCCGAAAAGCTGCCGATGTACGGCACCGCAGCCGGTCAGACCCTTCAGCTTCTTGCATCTCCGACCAGAGTGGTCCAGATGCAGGCAGGCAACACTCCGGGGGGCTCTAACTTGCCGCCTGGTACCCTGCTGAGCATTGGCCACTCCACTGGATCTGTTCCATTGTCATCAACTGCAGGCAACCTGCGAGTGGTTGGGCCAACCAATCCACAGACGCCTGGGTCAACGTTTCCTCGCATGATCATTGCACAACCGACGTCCGGAGTTTTGGGGCAGCACGGAACAGTGGCAGTTCTAAGAAGTCCACAGCAGAACCGATCGGCTTCTGATCGCATGTTGTCACCTTTGAAGAGACCGGACTGCACGGTTCAAAACTTCGTGTTGCCTGGTGCCTTCAGTTTGACGCAGATGACAGGGAACCAGTCGGCCCAGCAGACCGTTTCAGTGGCGTCTGCTGCCCAGCCGCCCTCCTCCGTATCGGCTCTCGCGATGGATGCTCAGGCAGAGGCATCGCGGTTCGCACAGTTTTTAGTTGGACCGGTGTCTTCACCGGTGGTGAAAGTGGAAGTTGATGCTGGTGACCAGTTGGTTGCAGAGGTTGTCAGCGTGGCCAGTTCGAATTGGATGCAGACTCAGCAAGTGATGCAGAGTCAGTCACATGGTCAACAGGTCCAGCAAAACAAGATCATGCAACAAGTGAAACATGGCCAACAGCAAGGGCAACATGGTCAACAGCAAGGGCAACATGGCCAACAGCCAGGGCAACATGGCCAACAGCAAGGGCAACATAGCCAACAACAAGGGCAACATGGCCAACAACAATGGCAACATGGCCAACAACTTCTGCATGGCCAGAATCAGCAACAACTGGTGCATGTCCAGCCTCAAGGGTTGCATGGTCAGCAGACACAGCAGGCGATGAATCAGATTCAGCAGAGGCCATCGGGACAGAGCCAACCGCAACTAGTTAGGCCTGGTCAACAGCAACAGCTGTTAATGCGTGGCCAACATATGCAGGTGATAACACTCGGCCAACAGCAGCAGCTGTTGATGCATGGCCAACCGTTTCAAGTCTCGCAATATGTCCAACCGATTCAAGTCTCACAACATGGCCAACAGATTCAAGTCTCACAACATGGCCAACAGATTCAAGTCTCGTCACTTGGCCAACCGATTCAAGTCTCGCAACACGGCCAACCGATTCAAGTCTCGTCACTTGGCCAACAGATTCTGGTTCCCTCACATAACCAGAACCCACAACTGTCAACACACGGCCAACCACGTCCTCCGTCTGTCATGCAGCAAGGTCAGCAGCAGCAGCTTCGCCATCCAACTATTAACTCTTCGTTAGCGTTAATCCGCAACCCACAGACCAGACCTGACAGCGCGGTTGCGACCGGCCACGGCCAACAGCAAGAGCTTCGTCGTTTCATCGCACCCAGTCACAGCGGCGTGAACCTTCAGCAGCCGTCTTCCGCAAATCAAAATCCTTCGCAGAGTGAAAATCCTTTAGCAACTACCGGCCAGCAGACACCAAAGACCCAGATCCAGCCTCAGCAGACCTTTCCAGCCTGGCAGGCACAGTCCATCCAGAGGGCTCTACAGCTTCAGTCGGGAACCCAAGCCTCGCAGAAGGTGGACTCTGTGGCACAAACCCAGAAGTACCAAGTGGCTCAGCAGCAGCAGCAGCAGCCATCTTTGGTGACCAAACCTGACCAGATTGGCTCCGTACAGAGCCAGCAGCCAGTGATGCAGAACCGTCTGGTATCATACAGGCCGGAGATGCAAAACCAGAGTAGCAATCAGCAGCAGCAGCAGTCAAGTTTGAAAGCTCTGCCAGAATACCACAATCAACAAGGTCAGCCATCTGGTCAATCCACAAGGTCAGCTGCTTCAAGCTTGTCCTGCGACCAGGGCCAGCAATTCCAGCCGTCCGATCAAACGCTGGTTCCAGTTCCAGTTGCGATCGTGAGCGCTGGAAAGATCTTTCAGCCAACGCAGCGTCCTTCGTTTGGCCAGTCACCCGTCGCTCAAACTGTCCGTTGCCCGGCGGTTGCTCCAAATAATCCACCGATGTCAGAGGAAAAGCCAAAGATCCACCAGGTGTCAACTCCGATACCACCGGCCGGCTTGATCCGACCAAGCAGTTCGAATTTGGCGGCCGTGACCCAAACAGAAAGCCAGCAACAGCCTCCAGCTCCTCCAAACTTCAAAACGTTCATTCAAAACCTTGTTGAGGGTCAGCCGGATCGGTTTCCCTCTCAGCGCGAATCTCCGCAGTCCCAAGGCTCCACCAACGACGCTTACCAGTCTCTGAGGAACCGTCAGAGCTTGGCCGACCGTTTTCCAGCGTTGCCATCGTACGAAAGTTCCGTGAGCCATAGCGGCTTGACGAAGAGGAACGACCGAGAGACTTTCCGTCAGGAGGATCGAGGATCGCAGAGTAGGATCGACGAATTCGATCTCGATGCTTTTGCATTCTCCCAGGTTCAGAAGCTGGTGGAACTGAAGCTGATGGAAACGGAGAAGTCGTCCGTGGAAGCGGCGAGCTCGACTTCGTCGGGACAGACGGAAAGGGCCGCGAAGTCTGGCGGAATGAGGACGGAAAACGCGGACGCTGCTCTTCTGACGTCTCAATTGAATTTGGAGGAACCAGCTGACGAGGTTAGTTGCCATTTAGTGTATTATTCATTGTTTCTTGATTCCCAATCCACCTTGCACTTTATATCCATCCTCATTGTCATGGATTCAAAAGCTGATCATCTATATTTTCACTTTGTTCTTGGGTGTCCAAACCGGTGCTTGGAAGTTCGAAGCCATAAGACTGCCGTGTAGCAAGCGTGGCAAGGTCTTCAGTGCTACAATGCCATTAGCATTGCCGATTTAAACTTGCAACTGAGTTTTTCACCAATTCTGCATCAATATTGGACTGATAACGCGTGACCGAAAACTGCCCAGATTTGATTATCTCGTGAGGAAGATTCTTGGTTAGAATCTTGTATTGGTATTAAAGTCTGTTATCTTGGATGTTTGTGCACCTCAGTACATCTCTCTCTGTTGGCCGGTTATGTAAAGAAAATGCTTTATGTTTTGCTGAGATTGAAATCTATTTTCTATCTGCCGTTCAGATGCCATTGCCATCGCTTGCAAGCATGTTGAATCTGTCATCATATCAAAACACAACGGTTGTCACGGGCTGCAAAACGACAACAGCCGATGGTTCAGGAGATGGAGACGGATTGGGGGAATCTCCGGTATCGCCTTCGGAAACGATTGCGTACAGTGAAGGAGGAAGCCCACTGAGAATGGAGGAATCGGATCTCGAAAACCTCGTAAGATACAGTCTGCTTTGATTGCTTTGCTCATTGCAAACTGTTGCCTCAACTGGTTTATATATATATGTGCGATTTTATTCGATTATTTACTATTCTATCAACACAGTGTTATTTACTTTCTTGCATAATGCCGTGTGAAGAAATTCAGAATTGAAGGCCACATTAAACTCAATTCCTAAACGTAGAATACGAATCAAATGACTTAGATTCAGTAGTTTTTTGAATGCGTCTAGTTTTGTCTCGTTTTTACTTTTATCCCTATTCGTCGTTTCCAACTATTCATATTCTTATTTCATTCCAATGAATGCTAAAAACCGCTGAAGCACAACAATCTATCAAGTTTCTATTGTATGTGTTCAATAAACTAAGGATAATAAATACTCAGCTTTACAGTGGGACAAGTGCGTTGTACAATGTATTGTTTAAGTGATGAGGAAGAGAGCTCCTAAGTAATGGACGTGAGCGCTTAACTGAAAACTGTCTTGTCCTGGTTCGTGCATGTGGGATTCAATATTTACGTGATGTTCTGGTATCATGACCGTGGATATCCCCACCCTTAAGGAAATGTTTAAATATTACGAGTGCTTGAAAGTTCAAATTCGGTACAGCTCTTGATAGTAAAAATACTACGACTCATTTTGACCCATTTCACACCCATTAGACTTTACCGCAGATTTTTTTGGGGGGGGGATTATTGGCACATTCCTAAACACTGCCATGTTTTTCTGGACTTACATTACTTGATATGTGATGAACCTGGGCATGATCTTATGCTGCCAGAACGAGTAACTGGATACATAATCTAGGGATGCCACACTGTGATTCGTTGATTGGAACAGGATTTATCAGCAAAATTCTGTGCAGATGATTTGCTTGACAATTTGATATTTTAGTCATTTTAGTGATTTAATTTGCTGCTTTTACCACCAATATTATTGCTTCGATGTGTCATACTGATGTCTTATTTTGCATAAATTGCAAGTGGAATAATAAAGAAAATGCTTACTTAGGTACTTACTTGCATGCTATTGCCAAACAGGAGGAGAATCTGATGAACTACACTGAGCCGTTGTTGCTGTTCGGCAACGAAAAGCTGTTGTCCTACTTCCGTTGCCGTTGCATCGGCTGTCGCTTCACGATCAACAACGAGACGGACCTCGCGAGTCACTACGCCAACGTCCACACGAGCGACATCTCGCTGGAACCCTCCGATGCGGACAGTCGCTACCTCCCCCTCCTCGAGTCGTCGGGCGTTTCCGACGACCCGTCAAAACAAACCTCTCAGATCTCCTGCCCGTTCCCGGGATGCCTCCGTGCGTTCTCGAAAATAGCCGGCGTTTACAATCACCACCTGAAGGCGCACAAGGTCGGCCTGACGAAGCGGCAGAAGAGGGCGCTGTCGTCGAAGTATGGCCTCATCTACCACTGCGCCGTCTGTCTTCGCGACTTCCTCTCAAAGTCCGATCTCCAGCATCACATGTCGAAGACGCGGCACGGAAAGTAGAGCGGGAAGAGGAGTTGCGCGCTGCGGCAGCAGCTGGAAAGAAAGTGCACTGAGTTGAAGTGACTGAACTGAAACTGAAAGTGAAACTGAAAGTGAAACTGAAAGTGAAACTGAAAGTGTGTAGTTAAGTACTGTTTCTGTTGTTCGTTTGTGCGATTTTAGTTTGAAGGAGAAGCGAACTGGTTGAACTGAAGTCTCAAAAGTAGCCGAGACGTTGTACATTGTACATTCGCTCCTTTGTTCTCGTTTTTAATGTACCTGGTCGTTGGTCTGCGATCCTCGGTTATGGGTTGCGTCCATGTTGCTTGAGCCTTGATGTGGAACTGTCATGGACTCTCATGCAGTCCACGTTGCTGCCTGTATAGATTAGAATCAACTGCCAATTTTTTGTTTGATGCTTGAACTTTTTCCTCTTGCTTTAAAAATGCCTCAAAACTCTGTATGAACTCATGAGTTCTAATTGGTTTTTTAAAGCTGATTGATAACATGTAAACTGTTCACAAAGAGGCGTGTTCTGAGATGCAGAGACTTGTTGATATATGAAACATGGATAAGTTTTCTCGACAGCCTTTTCATCACAAGTTACACGGCATGACAAGAACAGGCATTGCCTCTTTCATGTTGGCCACTGGGATTTGAACCCTGGTCTCCATGGTTACAGCGATGTGTCACCATGCCACATTCTTCCATGGAGGTCTTCCAATATTTCCAAAAGTTTGTAACTAGGTGTCTATCTGAGTTTCCAACCATTTCCGTGTCACAATCTTAGTAGAGTGAGGAACGCGAAGTCATTGGGGAGGGGGAGTGGACAAGATGGTATAATGCTCAATGAGCTGATATTTAGAGACTATGCTGCAGTTCTTTTGTAGTTTGTTAACACCTATGGTGTGTCAAGTTAGTAATTTCAGGGGACAGAGTGTTACACCAGTTTGTGTTAGGACAATTGGTGCGTCAACTGGTAGCATGCAAAGAAGCCCAATGTACCATCTTGAAAACACAGTTTCAGTAACTCGCAATTGGTGTTTACAATGCTCTTGCTATGGATTATGTTTATCTATCAAACGATTATGCACGGGAACGAACAGGCATTTTGAGTTCTTTCTCACTAAGGCACTTCTAGTGGACAAGGCATTTGTTGATGGTCAGGGTTGAAATATAATTTATCCAATTAATCGGGTAATATCCGAGATTAGTTGGGTGTAAATCCAGAATGTGATCCACAGGCATAAAGCAGATAATGGTTTTGGTGTAGTTAAGCATTTTATTCAGATTGACACTTATTTGGTGTTGTCACTGATTTCGGTCTTTTGATTCCTCCCTAGAACTGATTGTCAGGTCAGCTGACATCTAGCTAGAATCCTGCAGCTTTTTTTCACTTACACTTATCACGTCTAGTCCGGCGGCTCCACGATCTGTGCTTTTGTGTTCCATCTTACTGGACTGCAACCCAGCCGTAATAAGATATTGAAGCTGTGTAACATGTTGGCATGTATCGTAGGTTTTGTATGTTGCCTAATAGTTGGGATTCAAGCCCTTAACATTGGCTGCCCGGGTTCAGTTACTGACATTGGAAAGACATCACATGAGATTAATGTTGTTGTGAACATTACATGTTTAATAATAATAATAATAATAATAACAATAATAATAATAAACGTGTGTGACTAGATTCAGATTTTCCAATTATGCTATTGTACTAGACGGCAAAATCTTCGGACATAGTTTAACTTGCCTGAGGGGATAGAACTATCTCGGAAACTTTCTGATACTGATAATATTCGTGATACCAAATGTAATGCTTTTATGTGCAATTCTTAATAAAATTTATGTCATTTTGTTAGGCGTCTGTTTTTTGTCAGGCTTTTGTTTTGCATGTGCAAAAGTTTTGAGGTTTTCAAATCTGTTTTCTTTCAGTGTATGCGATTAAAATTGAAAAATTGTTTGACCATCAGTGTTATTTCCAAGATTTCAGTTGTTTTGAACAGTCAATTTGATCTTTTTGAACCTGTTGAAGGTCACAGGGCGGCATTTTGAGTTTGACGTAAACTGTTTGATTGATTTGCATATCGAGTTCGATACGGTTACAGTGATAGAAATGAATGTTAAATTTTGTTAGCTGAATAGAAGTTATTGGCTTTTGTTAAAGAATTGTTTTGTAATTTCACTATTTGAATTAACAATTTAGAAACCGGAGAGTATAGTATAAGCTAGACAGCTTTTTAGTTTGAAGGAAAGCGAAGGGATTGTGAGGATAGCATAAATACAGTTTACATTTGTGAAGCATGAATTTGCTGGAGTCAGGCTTATATCGAGCATTGAGAAAATTCTTAAGTGTCAAGCTATGTATGTATATGTATGTACTTTGCAGCCAACGTGTGTCTTGCATTTTTAATAGTTGATATGGTTTGTGATTCTAGTTTATACTTCTGAATTTGAAGCAGAGATTTTACGTGGCATTGACCCTGTCTTCGTTTTGTCAAAGTTGCCCACAGCCCGTAACTGTCAACATTAGTTTAGTAGATTTAGTGTGCATGATACTTTTGGGGTCGTAGCTTCCTTGGATTGAGTGACTCTCAAAAATTTTAAGCGTAGAAACCTATTTTCTGTTTGTAGTTATGAGCTTTTGTTCTGCTTGTCGTCTTGTTTGCATAACTGTGTTCTATAATAACTGCAGGCCGTGTTTTTAGCAACGTTGTGTGTTTAGGCTCCATGGACAGAAATTACAGTACTTAGTATGCCCAATGTAGAGCTCCTATAAGTTTCTTTTCGGGCTGTGTTGACTGTATACGTTGTTGGTTTATATTAAATTACTTCGTGATGATCCTGAAAAGTGCTTTATACCTTTAATAATAATAATAATGTTTGTTTATTGATTCAACTGACAAGTATCATTATTATTATATTTTCGTACACAGTAATATTACATGAAAGATTAGTAAACAACATGAGAATAATAGTGTAAAATTTAACTGTATGGCAGCCTGTCAGGGCGCTCCGACTGTCTGTTTTACAGTCACCCCTGGGAGTGGAAGCCTGGAAGGCTGGGTCAACCTCAGAGGGCTAGTGGGCATTGAACCGTGTGGACTCCTGATCTTCAGACATTCAACAGTCTCGTCGCCCATCTCTATGAATCCATTATGTATAGCAATGCTCAAGACATTGGGCGATGTTCATTACTAAGCAACATTATCCCTGCCAAAATTCCACAGCAGAAACGAAAAAGGAAACCTTAGTTTAGACATGTGGGTTGACATCTGTGGACCTTTTTAGGGACTCGGAGACAACTTCAATAAATTAATGCAGAACTTGATCTTAATGTTTAGAAACAGCGGCAGCAGCAACCTATGCTAGCAAATTGTTTTGTATTATCAAACCAATGAACACTAAACATTCACTCCGAAGTAGTAATGTAGAATTAGTGCACTATATAATCACTCCACAATGAATGAATGTAGTGATTCCGCACTACTTATTCATTTGATTTTTATAGCTCCATTTGTATATTACTCTCTCATGAGTTCATTATCGGCACCTCAAACATTATAAATCTGCACAATAAACAGTAATAACCAAACTTCATTTCAGCAAATGTCTTTTTAGCTCTGTTTATTAATTCATGTAATGTAATATAGATCGTAGTTCTTTTACCTTCATGCACCTGAAGTAATTTAGGAAAAAAATCCGAAGTCACATGTCTTATAACAAACTGGACAGCTAAGTTGCAGAGCGTCGCTGCCAGGAGACAATAGAAATATCACTTTACTAGATCAACAACACCACTGGCGTAAATAATTTGAAGATATTCATTAGATCATTTCCGCCACCAGTCGCCACATGATTATCGTCTTCATCATCATCGGAAGGTGTGTACTCGGTTAGTCGTGCCTTCGTTCTTCTTCTATCCAGTGAGGAAGAAGATTCTCTTCAGCATCTCGACTTCGTCAAGGTGTGCGACAGATTGCAGTAGGGATCCTCGATAGATCTTCATGATTCCCTGGAGAAGCGAAAGGCCGACTGGGAAGCTGAAATCAATCATCCAGTTCGTTTAAATTAAGTGGAAATAAATCAGGTAATTATGTCACCTATAGTCAATTGATTAGGGGTTTAATTAGAATAGAGCCAACCGTAAATCAGTTAAATAGGTCATTATTGAGACAATAATAAATCAAGGAACTAGGCTGTAAAGAGCCAATCATGAATGGATTAAACTAGGTCTTACAGAGCCAATCATAAATTGGGTCACTGAGTTGTAAAGAGCCAATCATGAATATGTTAAATAGGTCACATAGAGCCAATCATAAATCAGTAAAATGGGTCGCATAGAGCCAATCAGAAATTGGGTAACTGGGATGTATAGAGCCAACCATACTGGTGGAGACAAATTAACTTGGCCAAACCAATAGTTACCTTTAGTTACTTTGGTCATGGAAAAAACCACTTAGTCTATCAGTTAGTTTCCCCTCTTTTCCCAACCAACATGTCTTCTAAGATTGACAATCCCAATCATCGAACCTATTCTTAAATAATGCCAGATAACAACCAGAATTAATTACCAAAAAATAACTGCTGTAGATTGGTGTTAATGCCAACTAGGTGGACAAATTTCGACAATAATGAAAATAATTAGCAAACTGCAGAATGAGAATTGCAGAAAATCAACGTGTGAGGGTTAGACATTGATTCATACGAAGTTGGAACGTGCAAGAAAGACTTTACTGTAGGGTCCTGAAAAAGACTAGGGGGTTGAACCCCTAAGCCCCCGGTAATTTTCACCCTAGCTATATGTAATACCACGAGTATTTGTGGCCATAGTTTTACAATTGCAAAGTTGCTTGCAGCCTTAGGGTTCAGCACTCGTGAATAAGCTGGTGCCCTCTGCTTTCGACTGATGCTTAGACATTTGCAGAGTATTATTGGGTGAAGTCCTAAATCAGCTTACTTCCTGGTCAACAGTTTGTCCTTGATGTCTTCAACAGCCGTCAGAAGCTGATCAGGATTGTTCGGATTGAGACCTGCAACATTCAAAGTCAACGATAAAAAGTTCAAAGGACAACGTTCATACTTCAAATATATCCAAAACCAATGTTAAAACTCAAAGGGCAACTTCAATCAAAGGGTCAACCTTGCAATTCAACAGCCAACAATCCCAACATATTACCCAGGCCAACTTAGACCAAGGGTAAACATTTGAATAAAAGACATCAAGACGGATGAGGCCAACGGTAGAATTCAGTTCTGAAGTCAACTTAAGAATTTCATGGACATCTGAGGAGCTTTAGAATGCAGTTCTGAAGCCACATTTAGAATTCTAAAGACAATTTTTTTTCGAGGCATATGCAGATTTCAGAATCCAGCAGGAGCAGGTAATCTCGGCTCAAAAGCCTCTCTAAATTTCAGTCTGTGGTTAGCATACTGAAACATCTTAGAAATTTGGGTTCAAATCTTTACCAGAGCATATTGGAGGTGGTTCAAATCCTTACCAGAGATTGTGGGGGGTCAAATCCTCACTAGGACAGAAATTTGTGTCAAGACTTCTGCCCTACCTGCAACTCACAGCCAAATCATTTAAAGAGTATACTGATCATAACCATCTCAGAATTTATTATAATTATAGACTCTCTAAGTGAGGGTTTTAGCCACAACGGAAATGTTAGGAGCGCCACTGTTTAAAGATTCTGCTTATATTTCTATATCTGTTCTGTCTGTAGGCTAATTAACCCTGTCACTGGGAGGATCTGAGGGCCATGCCACTATGAAATGCTTCAAACCCCGCTAAGGATTAGCTTAAGCCTTAAGCGGCTGATCTTCTTCTACCGATGAGTTTAACTTGACTGGAGCTACATAAATGTTCAATTACAATCATTGCAGTAACTCCGATTAGCTCGACTGTTGAAATCGCAAAGGGCGCTTCGGGTTTTTCCCGATGGCTTACCTGCGCTGTCCATGTTCGGCTCTGGAATAAGGTTTTCTCGGCAGCATCTCTGCAATTCGTCCTCGATTTCAAACCAGACGATCTGAAGGTCTTCGTCGCTGTTCTGAAGGTGAGACCCCGTCGTAAGATTTACTGCTCACGAAAACGACGGAAAAACGTAAATTCTCAACTTATGGGTAACAGACAGCAATTAGAAATTATATTAAGCTTTCTTATGCTTTCGACTCAATTGTAAAGAAACAATTTTATTGAGATGTGGAAGTACACAATTGTCATTAATTATGGTCATAATTTTCCCTCATTTTTATAATTGTTGCCTTTATCTGGTTATGTGCTTGTTGGTCATAATGTGAGCTTTGTCAGTTGATGTGTCAAAGTTCTGCAGCTCTATCCCTTTATCAGTCCAGTCTGCTTGGCTCATTGTGCCATGTACTTCTCCTTTCCTTTCTCTTTCACTTTTGTCAAGTTGCATACCACTTTAGATAAATCTCTTCTGATAACCTCATATCTCTCTTGACAGAATGACATCTTTCTTGACAGACTTATATCTCTTCTGACACATCAATTTCTCTCTTGAAGACCAATATCTCTCTTGACAAACCAATATATCTCTTCACAGACCAATATCTCTTTTGAAGACCAATATCTCTCTTCACAGACTGGTCAATATCTCTCTTGAAGACCAATATCTCTCTTGACAGATATCTCTCTTGAAGACCAATATCTTTCTTGAAGACCAATATCTTTCTTGAAGACCAATATCTCTCTTGAAGACCAATATCTCTCTTGAAGACCAATATCTCTCTTGAAGACCAATATCTCTCTTGACAGGTTCATATCTTTTTCGGCAGAATGATCGCTCGGATGCTGGCATGATCAGGTATTGGTTTATGGCTTTTACATTTGGCAAAGGCATGACAGAATCACTAATTATAATAGTAGTCAATAATTAATTAATAAAATTAAAAACCTTTAGGCAATAGATAAATTTAAAGACAAACGGTTACAACAGTAACTGCCTCTCACAGCTGACTGAGCTCAAACAGTTAGTCACGGAGAGTAGTTAAAAGTCAAGAATATCAGTAGTCATCAGTCACAGCTAGTAGTAGTTACGAGTCACTGATATTAGCAGTTATGAGTTGCAGATATTAATAGTTTGAGTCACAGGTAGCAGTAGTTATGAGTCACTGATATTAGCAGCTATGAGTTGCAGATATTAATAGCTACAAGTCAAGAATATTAGTAGTTATGAGTCATCGATAGTAGTAGTTACGAGTCACAGGTAATAGCAGTTATGAGTCACTGATATTAGCAGCTATGAGTTGCAGATATTAATAGTTAGGAGTCACAGGTAATAGCAGTTACGAGTCACTGATATTAGCAGTTACGAGTCACTGATATTAGCAGTTACGAGTCACTGATATTAGCAGTTACGAGTCACTGATATTAGCAGTTATGAGTTGCAGATATTAATAGTTTGAGTCACAGGTAGCAGTAGTTATGAGTCACTGATATTAGCAGCTATGAGTTGCAGATATTAATAGCTACAAGTCAAGAATATTAGTAGTTATGAGTCATCGATAGTAGTAGTTACGAGTCACTGGTATTAGCAGTTATGAGTTGCAGATATTAGTAGAACTATACAAGTCACAAATATTAGCAGTTATGAGTTGCAGATGTTAGTAGAATAGTTAAAACTTAAAAGTAACAGATATCAATAATCAGGAGTCACAGATATTAGCAGTTCCGTGTGATAGCGAAATGCTAACGAATTATTACCTAGCCACTTTGGTGTTTCATCTCTTTTAGACAGAGGTGCAGGAGCTGATGGTCCATGAGGAGCTGGGCCAGGTGCAGAACCTTCAGGTCTCTGGCTCGTCGGTTTTGGCTGCGGCGGTTTGTTCTCTTTGAAGAAGTCCACAAATTTCACCAAGTCTATGTTGACAAACATCCAAACAAAAAGAGTTCACGCTTGAAATTTCAGTATAGAGACCTATGGAAATTGAAGACGTACATACACAAATGCCTACGTACATACATGGTTATATGGCATAAATGGAAACTAATTGTGTCCTGGGCGCCTGCCTATCTTCGGGAGCTCTAAACTTCAACTTCGCCTTGCTCTGGTCGCTGCGCTCGGCCTCTAGACGCAACTTTGTGGATTCACGTACTCACACAGTCAGGAAATAAAATAGGGATTTCTCGACAATTATTGGTCCCTCTGTTTGGAATAGCCTCCCCTTTGGTCTGTGTTCCCTTCCAGGGGACTTGTCAAACTCTTTCTGTAAACTACTCAAGACTTTCCTTTCTGGCAACGCATGGGTCGGGAAAGCCTCTGAATCAGGGGCGCCCGCAGGCGTACGCACTTACGCAAGTGCGCACAGCAGCGGCGCCCGCAGACGTACGCACATAGGTAAGTGCGTACAGCGCGATGACCCAAAAGGAAACAAAAAATTTTTGGTTGATGACTAAAAAAAAAAAAAAAAGGTCATCAGTTTTTCGGCGGATAGAAAAGGTATGTTTTGGGGAAATTCTAGGTTGATCAGTTTTTCCGGCGGCCTAACGAAACTTTTTCCCTGTTCGCCCCTCCATCGAAAATTTCTGTGCGTACAAGAAAAAAATCCTGCGGGCGCCGCTGCTCTGAATAGTTATCTTGAAGCAGCGCTATACAAATTAAATAGATAGACAGACAGACAGACAGACTGACAGACAGATAGCTAGATATAAACAGTGCTGAATTAACAGCTCTTCGTTTTCAGCTATAAATTCTAGAAGAACAACTTGTTTAAAAAACGTTCTTTGGCGCCCTTGCATGGCTCGTAAAATGCACTGAACAAATAGACAGATGGTTGAATTTGAAATGAAGGACGGAGAAGCAGAAAATTAATTAGTACCTGTGAAGATATCCTGTGGCTTTGGTTTCATTGTTCCTTTTCGCAGGGTCTCCGAGAGGAACTCGAAATTCTAAAGAAAAAGTTGACTGTACATAATTACGACCCAGTGGTATATTTCATCAGTACCAGAACATTATTCAACACAAGGAAGTGGACTTGCCACCCATTCTCATGTGCCAAGGGTTATTGTCTGCAAACATTTATATAGCCCAAATTCCATGTAGCTACTAAGAGTCGGTAGAGTAGTTGCACTTGTTGTATATTGTGACATGTGATTAAAAATTAATTGAGTTTCCAAAAATCTTTAACCGTGTGATTAATTTCGAATAAATTTTTAATCGCTGCCCACCCCGGTAAATAAATATTTTGATGTACATTGTACATGAATATGTGCTTGTTGTGCGGTGT
This sequence comes from Lumbricus terrestris, assembly GCA_949752735.1. Classification (NCBI taxonomy): domain Eukaryota; kingdom Metazoa; phylum Annelida; class Clitellata; order Crassiclitellata; family Lumbricidae; genus Lumbricus; species Lumbricus terrestris. Next base: position 55,242,341 of record OX457041.1, read on the forward strand.
GTGTGTGTGTGTGCATATCAGTGTACATATTATGTACATGTGTGGGTAAGTAGGTGCGCAGTTGCGCACGTGTTCAATGCAGTGCACATGTGTGTGTGTGTGTGTGTGTGTGTGTGTGTGTGTGTGTGTGTGTGTGCACACGTGTGTGTCTAAGTGTGTGCATGTGTGCTCACGTGCATGCATGCATGTGTGTGTGTGCATGAGTGTGCATGTTTGTGTTAAATCAGTGTGTCAGTGTGATCCAAGTACCTTGTCCTCGACTCCCTCGCTGTTGGCTGAGCTCATGTAGAAAACCTTCTGCTGCTGTTCGATCTCCAGCTGTCCAGTCATGTTGCAGACGTAGATCACGTCGATCGCCTTCTCCACCGACTCCTTGTAGAACCGGAAATCCCAGATCGGCTTCGGACTCAGCGGATGGTCGAAGAGACACAGTGACTCCATGTCGAGCGTGAAGAACATCTTCCGCTCCTGCAGCGGCTTCAGTTCCTCCGCCCCGCCGTCGACCTCCCCTTCTTTTCCAACCTTCTTTTCCACTGCATCCCCTTCCAGCGTTCCATTCACAATTCCTCCTCCGTTGCTCTGCTCCTCAGCATTCTTCTTCTTCGCCTTTTCCAGCTCAAACTTTTCCCGTTCGTCCCGCTCCTCGACGGAGCACTCCGACACCGACACGGCGCCCATGCGGACCAGACAGAACTTTTCCAGCCTCGTCGCAGCCTTTCCGCAAGCCTCGAACATCACCTTCGACACGGAATGAGCCAGCAGCAGGCTTTCCTTGATAGCTGGCAGGCGGAGGTAGATGTCCACAATTCCTCGTCCAACTGGAATCCAGATGGATAGGCGGACGACCCGGTCATCACAGGCAACACCCTGCTGGGTCCCCGTCACTATGCTGACGTAGCGAATGTCCTTGGCCTTCACCAGGGGGTCAACGGAGTGCAAGGTCGCAACGAAAGCGGGCAGCTTCACGGTCTGGTCTTTGTAGTTAACTTCCAGCACATTGTCATGCTTTGTTGATGGCTCGTCTATGATTTTCTCGGCAATGTACGCAACACATCCATCGACCGTGTTTTGAAATTCATCTGTCGTGAAGTCAAGCTCCGCCAAATCAGCCTCATCCTCAACCAGATCTTTGTGGGCTTCTTTCAGCTGCAATGCAATGCAATGAACGACTGTGCAAGCAGATCAGTCCAGTGGCTTAGTAATTGCGCAGCATTGCTGAACTGTACGACGGTAAACACTAAGAACTCAGAATTCACTCAATCAAGCACTAAGCAAGTACTAGGTATTAGTAAACATAAATGGAAGCTGGATTGATGACAGTTATCATGGATTTTGAGAGACTGCTTATTCACCAAAGTCAAGAATGGCGTTAAAGACATAAAAATAATTTACCAACGTAAACTACGGGTAACCTATATATATATAGGTATCAAAGATTGCATCAATCGACTTGAGTGCCTGTTATAAGGTTGAAAAAGAAATTGATGGACTCCTCTAGCGTCTTCAATCGTGCATATCTACATGAATGGCAATTTAAACATAGGCTGGCCTATAGTAGTTAAAAAAAGTTGTTATCTTTTGCTTTCTCTATTTCTGCGTGCCAGGTTCAGACATTCTACCTTTGAAAATTATAATCATCATAATCAGGCTTTTATCGGGAATCTATCGTTAGCTTACTCATCGATAAATTATACAAATGGATAAAGTTGAAAATATTGACGTAAGTAAATAGTTGAGTCTTATTCATATACCTCGGCCGAGTCTTCCGGTTGTAGTTGGTAGATCCAAGCCCAGGAGACAGTAGTTGCTGCCGATGTTGCCATTCTGTGTAAATGGATCCTTCAAAAATCTTTGCCACTCGCCTTCAAATTCTTCAATACCTATGACAAATTTCTCTCGTTCAAGAGTTTCTTACCGGGATCTTAACCTCCTCACGCCCAGAAAGTACGATTACAATAGGGAAACGAATAAACTGGGAAAGCAACTTTCTAAAACGTCTACAGAAATAGCTCGCATCCTTGGGGAAATCCCAAGGATATAAGAGGATAGGTAACTTGTGAACATTTCGTGGTCATAATTTTACTCTCAACAATAGATGGCGCTCCACTTAAAATTCCGTTTCTAATGCTAAAAATCATGTTTTGAATCTCCAAAGGCATTTGTTTATTTTGCAACATAATTATTCGTCAATCTGCTTTCATAGATGTAGCTAATTGAATGCTTTTAATATGTAAATAAGATGTGAAATTTTCAGAAACTTAGATTATCGCCCAAAACTTGTACACGGTGACTAAACAATAAGAAACCAGTCTGTGAAAGAGTCTTTGGGGAAATCCCTATGACGGAAGCTATCTGGTGATACAAAAGTGAAAGTGTTGGACCCCAACAGCGAAACTTTGCGAAAATTTTCTTGCAAGAACTAGAACGAAGTTCGCACTTTGTTGGTTTCGGCAGTATTCATTATAAAATGTGGCGCTTGGTTGACTTTATTGTCAGTATTTGTATCGCTTCTTCTTATTTATTGATCGTGCTTGACCCCATCTCGATTTCTAACCTGACACAGATATTGACCAATGTACAAGGACTAATAAAAGATTAATAATTAATTACCAATGCCAATCATCTAGACCAGAGGTTCTCATACTGTGGTACGCGTACCCCTAGGGGTGCGCCAGGCGTCGGTAAGGGGTACGCGGAAAAATTCTAGAAATGTAAATTTTCTTTGAGTTTATGGACTTTGTGTCCATCTTTCATCAGCATTGATTTTTAACGTTCAACACATAATAACAGCATTGTCATTTATTTCTTTCACAACATATAAATTTAGACTCACATACTACATAGTGCAGAGGCGCCCGCAGGCGTACGCACTTACGCAAGTGCGTACAGCAGCGGCGCCCGCAGACGTACGCACATAGGTAAGTGCGTACAGCGCGATGACCGAAAAGGTATGTTTTTGGAAAATTCTAGGTTGATGACTAAAAAATTAAAAAAAATAAAAAGGTCATCAGTTTTTTCGGCGGATAGAAAAGGTATGTTTTTGGGAAATTCTAGGTTGATCAGTTTTTTCGGCGGCCTAACGAAAATTTTTCCCTGTTCGCCCCTCCATCGAAAATTTCTGTGCGTACAAGAAAAAAATCCTGCGGGCGCCGCTGACATAGTGCATGCAACATATTTATGTTTAGGCCTATTACTATAATTTTGAAACAAATGATGTATAAATGGTTGAAAGTTCCAAAGCCAGAATTCTGAGCCTATATACGGCTCCAGTAGCGGAGAGCTGAATTGGCCTATAAGGAGCAATTTCTGGTCGAGCTTTGAATTTTGTGATGCCTTTCAGCACGTCATATCTGGGTGAAGCACTTTTTTTTATCCTATTCTTGCTATCAAAAACAAACATGGGGTAGGCCTAAATATGCGTTTGAAATTGAGAAATATTAAACCAGATTTCTAAAACTTTGCTAATTTAAACAAGTCCACAGCACTATACGTTGCTCTTTCTTACAGAGGTTATAGACCAATTTTCCATTTTACATTTGTTGATAAGATTATATAATTCAAACTAAATTTTGCTCCCTATGTACGCCTCTAATAATTATAAACGATGTCACCAATGATTAAATGAACTTTTAGTTGTCACTTCAAGGGGACCTTGCAGTGGCATTTTGTTTCTGATCTGACTTTGCTGGGGGTACGCCATTATTCGATTTTTTTACTTGGGGGTACAATAAAAATAAAATTTGAGAACCCCTGATCTAGACCTAGATTTTTGTCTAGGTTTCTAGGGGTTTTTTGGTCAGGATCTAGCTTTTTCTCACGGCGGTTTTTCTTTTTTACTTAAAAATTTATTTTTTAAAAGCGAAAATGCACAAAAGGGGTGAAAAAATTGAAAAAATTATGATTTTGGACCAAAAATTGCAAATTTTGGAGCGAAAGACTAAAAAGGAAGGTCATCAGAAATTTTATCGGGAAGGAAAGAGAGCAAATTTTAATCATCGGAAAACAAAAAATGTCGTCAGAAATTTCAAGCTGAAAAATGGAAAAATCCAGGTATCTTCAGAGAATTATCAATCTAGCAGCCTACAAAGCAGTCTATCATATAGGCCTACGTACGTGGGCTCGAACTCGGGTCCACTAATTTCCATGCCAGTGTGTACGTAGGCTACGTTAATTATGATCGTTAACCAATGGGCTACAACCCCCTAAACCCCTCCTCATAGAGGACCCTCTGACGCCGTGCACCGTTGAAAATTCGAATATTTAGGCCTATAGCCTATAGGCTACTAAATGTAGGCCCACATCTTCTATAGCCTGTGTTAATGCAGTTGCCATTGAAAATTGATTTGATATAGCGTTGGTGAATACGCTGGTCTACCTGACGTGGCTTTTATCGGCGCTTAGAAATTCTCGAAGATTTAAATTACATTAGGCTACATTACATTTCTAGTGCACGCTTTTTGGCCTCTTTGAGCGAGATATCGACGAGGGCAAGTAGCCCACATAGGCTACCCTATTAGCCTATACTCGATCGATACTGAAGTTAACTGATCAACTGAATGAATGAAATATAGGCTATATATATATATAGGGGTAAGTGGTGCAAAAGTGGCAGGGTAGGGTAAGAGTGGCATATCCCCACTCTCGAAGTATGTACTTATTTTCTGAAACCTTTACCTAGTGCGAACATAGACTATCATTAAGTGTTACGTTTTCATAAGCCGAAAGTTTCCAGAAGTTTAATGGTACAAATTTTATATAATTTTTTCGATTTTTCGCGTTTTTTGCAACTCTCGTGATTATCACAAATATGTTGCTCACTTTCAGTATTAAGATCGCACTTGTTAAAGTTTTATTTTCTATTATGCAGGAATGCGTGTTCTTTTAAATGCTAAAAGTTTTAAGAAATTAGGCAACGCAATAATGTTGATAGATACTCGTAATTATGAGCACCCAAATCGGGGCAAAGGTAGCACTGTATGCCACTCTTGCCCCCGTTTTACGTGCCACTATTGCCCCATCACTGACACTTTTGCCCCAGCGATATGGCAGTTTTGCCCCAGCGGTATGCCAGTTCTGCCCCAGCGGTATGCCAGTTTTGCCCACAGCTAGTATCCTACCAGTATATTAGTTTATTAATTTGTTGGCACTTTTGGCGTTGTACATAATGTACTATGTGATTCAACGTTATATATTCATGCATGTAAGCGTAAAACTCGGCGAGAAAGTCACACTGACGAAGTATTGTGCCATTCCATGAAAATGGTGTGAGGTGTCTAGTGGAGATTTTTCGAAATGCCAGGCAATGATAAAGCATGGAATTTCAAGCTATTGACCTACGCCATTGGAATCGTGGTTTTGTGCATGTCTATATGCCTATTGAGTCTATTGACGTTTCAATCAAGCGTCGGGACATATCTGTGACTTAATAATTGGAGATCTGCTAGACCAGCGCAGGATGAAGTGAAGAAGGCAACCAACGTTAGGTTGGAATCGGCCAATAACACAGAACGATAAGACAAGCAAAAAGTGTAGAAATTTCAACAGGATATTCATTCATTAAATGCATTTGTATAGCGCCTCTTCAAGGAGACTACTCAGAGGCGCACCCAACCTCAGCAAGGCCAAATAAAACTGTATCAAGAAGCCTGAGAATGACTTTTAGAAAGGGAGCAGAGTGTCAGAGGAAGGCCATTCCAGGCTGATGCATATAGTGGAAGTAGGCCATGAGCAAAGGGGGACCGAGAACAGACTTTTCAATTGAACGATGGAGCGGAAGTGGCGAGCACTAAGAGCAGGGTTACAAGGCTCTCAAAGGTAGGAAGGAGCAAGGCCTAGCAGGCAGCGCCAGACTAGGGTAGAGATCCTAGTCTCTGCTGCTTGACAGGAAACTATAGTTGAGAACGTCAAGCATATAGCTGGAGATAATGGCTGAATTTGGGTGTTGGGCCACTATGGCGGGTTGCAGAGAGCAGGACACGATCAAGGCAACTCAGACAGGCACTCTTCCGCGCTCAACCGGCGTGCTGCCTTAGGCAAGCATAGAAAGAGCAACAGTAGTCAAGTCTGGTGGTAATGAAAGAATGGACACGGGTAGCAACAACAGTAGGAGTCAGTGAGCGAGCGAGCGAGCAACAGTGCGTATGTAATAATTATAGTTGACGCAGTTGATAAAAACAGACACGGCTGAGTGAGTTATTGTTTGGAGCAAGAGTGAGCTCTTGGTCCAGAGCAACACCAAAGTCACGGACTTTGGTTGAGAAGACATAATCAGGAAAGGTAGCACAACTAACCCATAATTATTATACAGTAGCAACTTTAAAACAGGACACGAAGGTGAAAAGGTTCCAAAAGCTTATGATGAAAAGAAAACTTGGAACATCACCAGAATTCAAAGAATCAATGCAAAGCTCAAATCGCCCCGGAAAACCAGAGCTCCATGCTCAACCAGCTTGCTGTCTTGGGAAACCTGCGAGCACTAACAACTGAGAATTCAAAACACAAGATAGTGCAATCAATGTTAAGGTAGCACCTGCCTTTAAAAAAGTCGTATAAGATTATCAACCGCCCATATTTTTCTTTGACGAAATTGAGATAAGTGATGAGAGAGAAAGAGAGAAACTTTTCCTGTCTGGTCCTTCCAAGAAATGTATATGAGGACATTCAGAACAGTGCTGCCATTGACTCCCAGCCTATGCTCAATGATTGCTCATCTGCGAAGAAATGCAGATAGTGATACCGCTGATACTCAGCATATCCTCACCCTGAGAAATTCAGGCAAGTAAAGCAGCGTTTAGGAATAACGGGGTTTCATGTAAAGGCTTGACGTCTAGTTCTCTTGTTCAGGAAAGCCATCGCCAGGTTCGTCTGCCTATACATCTGCTGGCAAGCGTAAAAGAAGGAGCGAATATTTAGCAATGCTGCATGAAGCCAAGTGCGTGCAAAGCAAGTCTATGGAGGAAAACGTGCTAAAGATATGGAGCAAAGAGAGGGCTACCTTCTGCGATGGCAGGTACCTGAAAATAGAATGACAATGGAAGCCGAGAAATCAAAAATGCACTTAAAACACAGAAAATTGAAATAGACTTATTTTTTGTGTGCTTTTGTCTTTGTTGATTACTGACTAAAACGTTTGTCTAAATGTAAGAAAATATTTAACATTGTTGTGATTTTGTGATTCAAGCTTAATACAGAGCACCAATTCTGTAGATTGCTTAGCAAAATCGGTACTTGAGGGATTTCATGGAAGGTATCTTCTCATCACACTATGCATTGCTGTGCATGTGCAATAGTCTGATTTAATATGTAAAACATAAATTCCTGCTAATTGTAAAGCAAAATTGATGAAAACGTAGCTTATGTTACTGTCTCTGGGGGTACGAAGGGCATGCCAGTCTTGCCCTCAACAAGGGGTAAAAGTGGCATGATACTCATGCCCCGCATGGCGGGGCAAGAGTGGCCTTATGGGTGCCTCTACCCCAAGCAAGATTTTGAAGAAGAAATCGTATCCAGTAGCAATTTAAGGAATTTTATGGATGCACCGATGATCTACCTACACTACAAAACAAATTTCATCTTGATATGTTTAATATTGCATATTTTATTCCACATTTTGTGACTTTATGCCACTCTTGCCCCCACCTCCCCTATATAAGCTTATACTAGGTCGGCTACCGGAAGTGTAGTCGCTGCATTAGATATGGAGACTAATGAATGGTGTAGAAGATAGGTCTACTGCAGATGAGTCAGCAGGTTTTCACCGTTGCTTTATAACTTATATAATTATCACTGTACAACGAGCTGGATTGCGATTAGGCCTAATAGGCTAGGTGGCGCGACTATTTTTATTGTTCAGTTAAAATGTAATTGTAATCGCATATTTATATAGCGGCTGTGTTATGGCTTCGACCCTGAGGGTGAGATCCTTCACCACCGCTACTCCACGTTTATATTGCGACCGAGCCACCCGCAGTTATATAGGCCTACGTTCCATCGAGTATTCAAGCATATATAGGCCTAGGGCAGGCTATACAGGCCTACTATTATTAGGCTCGCGCAAATAAAAATTCCAGTGTAATAATCTGAAATTTCCCAGTTCGTGCGAAAAAGATTCTTTTTCGTGACGCACAATATTATCACCTGCTTCCGCTTAAATCAGGATTTATTTTTTGCTGACTTGTGCTATTTAGCCATACTTTCAATTTGCCGAACATTTTCGTGTGCATTGGCAATCTATCGATAGGCCTAATTAATCTAGTCTAGATATAGGCCTATTGTTTCGAACTTTCGATGCGTTTTAAATTTTATTGAAAGTCATTGTTAGCCTAATTATGGAGATAACCATGCAGTGGTTAAGCCAACGCGCAAGCAACAGGCCTACACGAAGAAGACTGGGCTTCCCCAAGTCTATTGCACACCTTTTAAATGACTCTTGATGGTAAAAACCCGTCAACGATGTTGTCAAATTGACAATACAAAGCCAAACACGACTCTGCTGCCTGATTATTCCTTTCATTATAAAGTGTACAATTTAAATCTCTGGCTAGAAGTTCTAGCCTAGGAACGGCTCACACACAGGTGACCTTGGGTGGCGTACGTGGCATGCATTCAAACGGGCAGTGGTGGTGAAGGGTCTCACGTACTCGATAATTTTAGGCTAATTGAAAGCAAGGAAATTGAGCAGGACCAAGGGCCAAGGCGATACGGTCATTATAAAAACGTGTGCGGTGCGAGGCTAAATTTACAATAATTAGGCCTATGTATGCTATGTAGCCTATAATGGGTGTGCAATATATTATATTATATTATATTCATGTATAGGCCTACAGAAAACAATAATTTTTGTGCGACCGCAGTGGATCCGAGTAGGCTATCAACTATATGTAACCTATTATAGGATATACTTCTTGTTCTTAGTCTTACAGACTAGGTATTCAGAGGCACTCTCAGCGTGACAGCCCCAAGGAAATAAAAAAGACCTGAAGTAGAAAAAGGGCTGAAGATGACACCCAAACAATTGGTCAAGTGCAGAAGTTACAACACATTAACAATGGTCCAACAGTACTGCTGTATCGACAAAATAAACATGATATGCATCAATAATCAATTATCAGGTGAGCAATAGTGTTCGCACGTGCAAAGTCTTTCCTAAAGATTAGCACGCAGAAAGAATTCCATGGAAATCTGGACAAGAGCGTTTCCGTCTCGCTCAATGCTGAAATTAATAATTCTCGGATTCAGTGCATCCTGCCATGTAATAACTGTCAAAATGTCACCTACCAAAGCCTCATTTATGTATCGAATGCTCAACGTTTTCACATTATACTTCAAAATATCGTCAAAGAAACCGATGTAGAATCCGTGCCTAACAGCCTCCATAGCCGCATCGAAACAGAAAATCACGTAGGACCGATAGTTGACATGATAGTATGAATCGATGTCGCTCCAAGCAACCTTCAGGGTGTACTTGTAAGTATTCTCTGCAGGTACATCGAGTGCAGCCTGAACCAGTTTCTTGTTTTCCCTCACAAGTGAACCGTGACTCTTCTTCCACCAGTATGGTATTGGCACCGGCTTCCTCGACGATTCATCCATTAGAACCGTCTGCTTCACCAACCGTGCCAGCTCCTTTCCCGATGAATCATCCACTATAGCAAGAAAAATTCCCATTGAAGAATTTCCTACGTTCTGTAAGCCAAATTCACCAGAAATAGGCGTCCGTTCATTGGCATCCACCAGCTTGTAGAAATCTTCGTCTATTGTACATTTAACCGAAGCGACAAAGATCAACCGATTCGCATATATCTCATTCAGACCAAGCAGTGTACGGCCAGTTTTTGGGTTGAGCACATGTTCGGCAACCGCATCAGCATCTTCACACCATTGCATGACGGTCCAAACTCCAACATTTCCTGTATTTACAAAAATAAAACATCAGTTCATCCATCAGGCACAGATGTTACAAATAGTCATAACAGGAGAGCTATCTCTTTTTCACTTTCGTGGCAGATCAAAAGCTAGTAGCAGAGTAAGTCAAATTCCCACAAATTAGCTGTACTTGCTACTGCAGAATGTACTTAAAGCTCCTGGAGTTCAGACCTGGTATATATAGAAGCAGTCTGGAATGTCTGTCTTGTTGAAGTGCCATATAAATCTGTCAATGCAATTGAAAAAACGCAGCAAATATTCTTAATGTCAGGTATGAATGGCATATTAAATATTAAAGCTCTGGCAGTCTTTATAATTAAATTATTATAACTGCTGTAGGCCCACTCATAATCTACATCCGCTAGCCTTCAGATAGATTTCCTGGGTTTTTGGTGGCTGTTTCACTCAGTCCTTTTCATACATGCTCATCATAAAGTGCAAAAAGTATACCGAGTGTTCCAAGGCAGACCAAATGAAAAGAGTTATTTAAACTAAAGTTCATCGCACACGCTATGCAGAGCTTCTATTCATTCAAAAGATGGTTTCACAATTGCAGACCCTGACTAATGGAAAAGCCTCTGTCTTTTATATGGTCTGTTGATATCATAAGGTTTTTTCAATTACAAAATTGAAGTGAAAAGTCAAAATTCTGACATCGGCCAGTTCCTGTATCCAGATGATTCTACTTATTACCTGTTCCAGTAACAATACCTAGATAATTATATTATCACTGTACTAACTTTTCAGAGTAGGCTATTCAGTGAACAGGATGGCCTACTATTAACTCACCAACTCGAGTCAGATCTTGTCTAGTGGGACCTGGCATGCTGACCAAAATGGACTTCTCCTTAACGGTTGTAACACAATTTGCATTCCTACAGTAGTGCAACACATATCAATAAGTAAGATGAATTAAATTCAACGAATAAACCAAATAACCTTGACTTAATAAAATTCTCCAATCAGCACAGAAGCTCTAATTATTTAAACAGCTTTTCAGCAAACTGGCAATGAATGGATATAGCAATCCATCCAGCCTCCAATAACATTGATTCCAGCCTAACTTTAAACAATTATCACTGACCAGTGTTGACAAACAGACAGTGATGTACATAGGCAAGGGTATTCAATGGGAAGCCTTCTAGACAGCTTGCCTTCGATACAGGAAATCTGTCATGGAGATTGTATGATTAGTCTTAGCTCGACTGTATGTAAAGAACATTACTTTCAAATAACATACTCTCAAAGAAGTTGTGCATAGTCGCACCAGTAACTAAACAAAAACGGGTGACAGGGCCATTCGAGTCACTTGTCCATGTGGCTGGTCAGCTGGAACAGTTTCCTGCAACTATGCATGAAGAAAATATAAACATTAATGTTTAAAAAACATTAAAACTGTACTTGCTACATAATCTTGAGCTTTAGAATTTGTGCCAACATTAGACAATTTTGTAAAGAATCCTAAAGTAGCCCACAACAAACGATGCCAAATCAATTGTCGTATTAACAATAATTACTACAAGTGGTATGCTGAAATTTAACTGAGCCAACTCTGGCTCTGCAGCTAGTACTAGAATAGCCTTTTAGTTTACGGGTAACTATGTAAACCGAAGTGGAAAGTATTTGTTTCAATAGTGCCTTGCAAGACTTCTCAAAGACTGACATTAAAGTAAGACCATCTGACAGAGCTGAAACCTACTTGGCCAACCGCTCATATTTTGCCTGCATCTGAAACAAAGAAAGATATGTTTTAGGTAGAAAAAGAACAACCGAAAATGGAAGCTACTGCATACATATAATTATAAATCTTCTCTTAATTTCCTGCTGTGTTCATCCATAACACGACCTCTGGTCTATGCTTAATTGACTATTCTAATTTGGTCGCTGTGGGGTAACTCAGACTCTTAACTACAAAGGTTGCAACTCATGGTCAAAAAGAACTGTTTTCAAGTGCTTATAAAATGTGTTAGAAACTGACCTAGAAAACAGGCGCAACTCAAGAGGAAAGTCACTCAATACCACAGGTCCTTACAAAGAAAAAGTGTGGCTATGCATGATGATGGTACATGCAAACGGAACTGAGAGCATCGTTCCCACTGAACGTATTCTGTTTACATAAAATAGTTATTAAATTTGTAGACCGTGTGGTGTGCTTAATGCTGCATTAGGTTATAATCGGACAAATTGAAAGAGCAATGTTTGATCAATCAAGAACTCAGATAAATCATCTTACATACACTTTTCTGCTGATTCTTGCCCTTATCAGTCACCGTCAAATTCAAAGCATCTGTCACATGCTCAACACAATGCCCGGAATCAGTGTCACCATCGTTACAATCTTTGTCCTGGAAAATCAATTATCAACAATTTGATGCAATACTCACGGTTTGTGCGGATTGTCTAAATCTGTGAGTAGCCAATGTTGAATGACATAGTTGTATCAGTGCATAGACAGGTTTATATAGCCAACGGTTCTGAAAAAATCATATTCTAAGTTACTCAAAATCTTAATTCAGCATGTAGAGTCCTGGGTTAAAAACTGCATCTTAGCGTACTTTTAGTAGTTCTCTAATCTGGCTATGAATGTGAATGGAAGATGGATTGATTAACAAAATTCTTTGCACGAATAGAAGTTGCCATGGACTGTTGAATTCTGCACTAAGATCGAAGTTGGATTGATGCAAAACATTTCTTTGCGTAATCGTAAACTGCCAATTTCTACAGCGTCCATAAAGGCAAAGTCACGAAAACCAGATTACTCAAAGGCTCTCAATCTAAAACAAAATTGGCTGGGTCAAGATCTGGAGAGTCAGGCAGGTGAGCAGGTAGAAAAAATGATAAAAACTAAGAATACATGATTTGTTTGCGAGACTTTAATCTTGGGCTGGCACGGTCTGTTTTAGCCGACGTGTTTTTATCAGAACTGTAGGCCTATATTCATCAAAGTGAACATTTTGTGTATTCGAAAATAGAAGCTGGATTGGTGACAGCTACTATTAAAATCATTAAAATAATTAATCACGGTACGGAGTTGAGTTGACCATCCATAAGAATAAAAAGCGTAATAGCAGTAGGGGCCTATTGGGGACCGAAGCATATGCAACACCTTTGGCAGTATCTAATGACGACATTAACAATAACCTGACCCTGAGCGACTCTCACTACGTTTAAATTAACCCTAACCGACACTCACGGTCCCCGATACTGCAATTACGCCGAGTAAAATACGGTACGCCATTGGTTTTCACTGGGAAAACATTAATAAAATATGATCAAATGCAGGTTTTACCAGCCCTGTCAAACACAAAAATGGAACAGCCTCGTGTGATTCCGTAAATAAAAACGCAACAGCGTACACAAATGTAACAAGATAACTTTAAATGCAATCACCTTCATGTTTCCGTAATGTCTTAGGCCTACGGTACTTCTCAAATTTCTTAACAGCTGAGCTCGTCCTCCGAATTGAACCTGAGACTAATGAACAGCAACCATGTAGGGCTGTAGGCCTACGTCCCAAAAGTAGCCTACAATATTCTGACCTTTGATATCAGCAAAATGTTGCCACTGAGGTTTCAGAAATAAACCCAGATTTCCTTTTAAAAACCCCCAGAAAAACCCAGACTATTTATACAAGCTATTTTAGACCCCCTTTGTTCAGATTAAGTTGGTTTTCCAATTGTTCGTATGAAACGTAGCATGTCCTCCATAACCTCCTTCCACTACAGCGTGATCCATTATATAACTTCAGAGAAAGCTCAGAAAGGACTCACAATTTCGTACTCCCAATAAAGACTCGTTGAATTTTATCCCAAGAATGTTATTCAAAAACATGTACTAACTATCTTGACTATCTATAAGCACCGGCTAAATCGGGAGCGCTATAAGTTTTAAGCAGCCAAACCAGAGCTCTGCGCCGACTTGAGAGTGTCGGCGGCGGCGGCGCGCCGACATGCAAAAATCGGCGGCGGCGGCGCTCTCTAGATGTCGGCGTCGGCGGCGTCATGGGATTAGTGCTCCAACGTCGCATACTTATTTTAACCCTCGAGTGCCCAAGGGGGGTCCGACTGGACCCAGGCTTGTTTTTCCGGATAACTTTTTAAAGGCTATACAGGGTGCGGCCAAAAAAAATGACCCATTACAAAAATCGCGATTTCCCAAAAACCACTGAATATTTTGTTATAAAACTTCGCCAGTCTATTTCACACATATCTATCTACAACTTGGCTAAATCTAATGAAATTCGATTCATGAACACCAAAATGATGCAACCCTGAAATGAAACAATGTTATTTTCGTTTCAACAGACATTTAGTGACAGCAATAACGCAATAAGTAACAAAGTAACGACGTAAACAGAAATGTAACAAAGTTCAAGGCTACTTTTTGTTATTGACAAGATTAGGCCAAACTGTTCTGTGCAAAAAATGTTCGAAGTGAACACCGTTTGCTTTTACACAAGCTTACAGATGTTTTCGAAAGCCCAGAACAGTCATCTGAATGGTCTCAATTGACAAAAGTCATTCCAGATGATTTGTAGCGTAGTTTTCAGTTCAGAAATGCTCTTTGGTTTTGTGGTAAGTTTGTTGTAAGTCTCAAGTATATTGCACCCCAGACAGCATAGTCGAGTGGGTTCATATCTGGGGAATTTGGCGGCCATGAATCCTTGTCGATGAAGTCCGGACAGTGACTTGTTAACCAATCTTGGGCCATTTTGGCGTCGTGAGTGGGTGCTCCATCTTGCTGAAAAGTGAACTGAATTCCCAAGACAATGTGACAGTCATCGACAAGCATTTAGGCAAAAGTTTCTCCACGTAGTACTTAGCATTGAATATGGCCTTCTCGTCAATGAAATGCAAGCGTCCTTTGCCCTCATAGCTGACACCTGCAGAAACCATGATGCTGGGAGAGAACTTGGCTCTCTCGACCAACAGGCGACTTGTATGGATATCGGCTTTTTCTTCTTCGCCCAGACGCGGTTATTTTGAGTATTAATGGGTGGATTGATGTAAAAGATCTTTTCATCGGTGAAGAAAACCTTATTATGGCACACTGTAGGCTACTTTATGTAAAATTATGATTTCCTATTTCGTGAATGCCGTGTTAAATTGAAAAAATGCAGTTCTTTCTTCTGCCTGATGTCATGATCACAAATATAAAGATACTGACATAAAATTTTCCAATAATATGCGGAAATATGTTACGAATAAAAATGAAAATATTTGTAAGAAAATATCCAGCGGTTTTCGAGAAATCGCAATTTTCGTAATGGGTCATTTTTTTGGCCGCACCCTGTGTATCTGCAAAAATGCTTCTAGGACATCCTAAAACAACCATTTGGGCATAGAATGGCATATTTTGCGTGAGTATTGCCCAACCCTGCACCCCACAACCACAGCATATAGGGGAAAGTACCCTAAGATGGGACAGTTCCTAAGATGGGACACGCCCATTATTATTGTTGTTCAGCAAAGAATGCCACCAGCTGCTTAGAGTTGCGAATGACGTACATGTATCATCAATACTAGACACAGCATATAAACTATTGCTACTAGCGATGCCGTTGCCTTTATTTTATTGATTTTTGAAATTTTTCATGTGCACTGATATAATTTCATGTTCTTCGAGTTTTACACACAATAAGGTGAGCGTTATATATTTATTTCATTTTATGGTGTATGCCTATAATAGTCTCATTATAATTGTTAATTATTTATTCTACATAACTGTATAGGCTGACTGATAATGAAAATATTTGTTTTAGAATGATCTGCAACGGTGCGCCATAAGATGGGACACCATAAGATGACATAAGATGGGACACCATTGTTTAGGCTACGATGATGTTTCGTATGATCTACAGGGTGCGCCAAAAAAAAGTAATCCCCTACGGTTTTTTGCTCATATCTTGGCCGAACATACGAATTTTTAAATGAAACTTTACAGACTTAAAGGCAATTCATATTTACGTACAGTGGTCAAATTACAGAAAAATATTTCAAACAGTACAAAAGTTATATCACTTTTAGTGAGGCCACCCAGCGTTTTTTGACGATTCAAAAACGAAGCGCAACAAAAATTAGGTTTTTGGTCAATATCTTGGCCAAAAGTAAGAAGATCGAAATGAAATTTTACACGCTTAAAGACAATTCATATCTGCACATGATGGCCAGATTTTATCAAAATTTTTCAAACAGGACAAAAGTTATACCACTTTTAGTGAGGCCACCCACTGTTTTTGACGATTCAAAAACGAAACGCAACAAATAGTAACAAAAACACGCTTTTATTAAGTCTCATCTCAAATAACTGTTGTAAAATGAACTTGGTAGTGCTTCACAACTTGTGCTCAATGTGCCCACCACCAGTGCCAAAACTTCTTTTGAGTCTCTTTGCAAAGTTCTTGATGGAGCTGTTGATTAATCTGACAGATTCCTTATTTACCGATTTTATTGTCATCTTGCTAAGTGACTTCTCAGTGACGTGCAGCTACGCTGGCACCCTGTTCCTTTTTTCAATAGTTATAATAATGATCATCTGGCAATTTCAAGGCCATCTGATAACAATTATTTGAGATGAGACTAAATAAAATCGTGTTTTTGCTACCTTTTTGCTGCGTTACGTCTTTGAATCGTCAAGAAACGGGGGTGGCCTCACTAAAAGTGGTATAACCTATGTTCTGTTTGAAATATTTTTATAGAATCTGACCACCATGTGCAGTTATGAATTGTCTTTAAGCCTGTAAAATTTCATTTTGATATTCTTAGTTTTGGCCAAGATATTGGCCAGAATAATAAATTGTTTTTTTGTTACTTTTCGTTGCGTCGCGTTTTTGAATCGTCAAAAACCGGAGGGCGGCCTCACTAAAAGTGATATAACTTTTGTTCTGTTTCACATATGGCTATGAAATTTGGCTATTGTACGTAGATATGAATTACCTTCAAGCCCGTAAAACTGGATTTGAAAAATTCCTATTTTTGACCAAGATATTGACAAAAAGCCGTAGGGATTACTTTTTTTGGCGCACCCTGTATTTGTGTAAAAATAAATACAATGTTTACTAATTGAGAATGGCATTGATTTTATTTATTGATTGTAGCTGATGGCCTATTGCAGAAAATCTTATTATGGAATGAACAACTGCAGATTTTATTATACACATGGACCCAGCCATATAAATTCTCAGAATGAATGAATGAATAAAGTTTACAATTTAAATCTCTGGCTAGAAGTTCTAGCCTAGGAACGGCTCACGCAAGGTGACCAGTGGCGTCGCCAGGGAGGGCTAATGGGGCTAACCCCCCAAAGGTCATCCGGGGTCTTAGTCCTCCCTTTTTACATAATATATACAATTATACATGAGATTTAAATGACAAAAAGTCCTCAGAATTTTTGCGGATGAAAATGGAAAAGCATCGTTGTCGGACCAGAAACGGGGTCGGTTCTTTGACGCCATTGAGGCAGACACAGGTTTGTTTGTTTGTATGCGCACTTGTTATGGCGCCTCTTCCAGTCCTCGCTACTCAGAGGCGCTCCCGACTACAGCGCGGACACTGCATCGGAGCTTCACGCCGAAGCGCTGAGCAATTGCGAGTGAAGGACTACGCGGCGACTTGAGGTGGATTCGAATCTCGAACCTTCCGGCTTCGAGGCAACGACGCCACCACTACACCACCATGCCCCACGAGTTTCAAGTATTATACAGCGACTGAATCTTTTTCTTTGTCATAGGAGAGCAGATGTCTCCAGTCATCGGTCTTCACCCGATAGAGCTATATATAGCGCTCGCACGGTCAGTGCAATGTAGGCTATGTTCATTGCAAAACTTCGTGTCAGCTCTGGTGCACGTATCATATAATATTATGAAAGTGTAGCCTACAGTAGAATTCCCGAGATATCATTCTGTCCTGCCGGTGCAGGGATCGAAGCCCCGTCCTTAGGGTTTAACCGATGCAAACTATATCCACCTCAGAACGACAGATAAAATCAAGACTGCAGTACTGTATACACCGCGGTCAATTCACAAGATCCGAGTGCGTATGTCCAATGGATCACCCGATCATCCATACACGTCTACAGAGAAGATGGCTGTTAATTTCTGTCCACTCCTTAACGATCCTGTTCCTCGACCACGCCGGCTGACCTGGACGCGGACTCTCTTTCCACCGTTGTCTGCCGCCTAATCCTGCCTTAATCCCCGCAAATCTCTTCCCTGCAGCCAAAGCCATCCATATCAAACGCACCGTGGACAACGGTCGACAAAGATCTCGCGTGCGTCCGTCTGAAATAAATGGTCGTTTCCCGCCAACGGTGACGCTGGTCGTCTGCTTTTTGGCGCCGCGGATAGATTAGGACGTCATAGCTCGGCGTCATAACTTCTCGTTTGAAGCAACGCTGGCCAGACCAAGGTTGGTGTAAATACAGGTTGTGTACTCTGCTTCGCGAGTGCTATCTATATAGAGCGGATCTAGGCGCAAGTTTCTCTTGTCGGCATCTTGAGACATGTAGCGCGTGTGGCGTTCGTTCGTGTTGGAATGAACGGAGATACCCGAGCGCAAATTGAGGTTTTGCAAGTCAAGCAGATCGTAAATTCATAAATACTGCTATGGAAATTGATCGCTCGAGCGAACGGTTGAACATTAATAGAACGATGCCATGCCCACATAATGGCGTCGTGCATATGCTACACTGTCTGCACATGTAAAGGCTTGTGCCATCAAACGACATATTAATTTCATATATATATATATATATATATATATATATATGTTCCAATTTTATCGTTGTTTGTTGATCTGAAAATTTGTTGCAAAGATAAGAGTTTAACATAAATTAAATAAGGGTTATCGGGTTTAGGATCTATAAGCTACGAACGGAAAACTCAGCAAGGGCAATAGACCTTATAATTATAGGCCTATACACAAGGGCGGATACAGAAATTTTCGAAGGGGGGGCCAAAGTCCCATGGAACTACTTTTTGGGGGGGGCCACGTCTACTTTCCGAGCAAAATAGCTGGTCAAAAAAAAGAAATTTTTGAAATGGGGGGGGCCATGGCCGGATTGGCCCCCCCCTGGATCCGCCCTTGCCTATACATGGCTATGATGACTTAACTTTTGATGGGTCTATAGACCTATACTGTATCCTAAACACCTATAGACCTATAATTATACTCCACTTTATTTTTGTTCGATGTCTTATCTTCAGCAGCAAATTCGTGACTCTCTTTTGCTTTCCCTCTGTCTTCCTGTCTTTCTTAATATTACCCACCGTATTTCTTCAAGTGTTTTCAGACAGACATGCAGGCAGACAGAGAGGGATGGAGAGAGAAGTAGAGATAAACGTTGCCCCAAACTCACACGAATAGATACATACATACAGACACACCCAGACGGACAAACAGACAAAGACAGATAAAGGTAGAGAGAGAGAGAGAGAGAGAGAGAGAGAGAGAGAGAGAGAGAGAGAGAGAGAGAGAGAGAGAAGAGAGACAGAGACAGAGACAGAGACAGAGACAGAGACAGAGACAGAGAGACAGACAGAGAGACAGAGACAGAGACAGAGACAGAGACAGAGACAGAGACAGAGACTAACGAAGCTAGAGGCAGAGTGACAGAGCAGAGGCACAGAAAGACAGACAGACAGACAGACAGAAATATAGACAGACAGATAGAGACAGAAAGCCAGACAGACACCGACAGAGAAACGCAGACAGACAGACAGACAGACAGACAGACAGACGTAGGCAGAGATTTCCTAATTGCTATTCGTGGCGTTTGTTTCTCGATGGATTGTCTAATATCGCAATTCAGTTTCATCATAATTCCCCTTCATCCTGTTTCTCCTCTTCCACCCCTCTTCTGCTCTTTATTTCCTTCCTCTTTTTTCTAATTTTTCTTCGAGTCTCTCCTTCCCTACTTCCTCTGTTTTTACTCCTCCTACATTTCCTACCCTTTCGCCCTCCATCCCAACTTGCTTCCTCTACTCTTCTTCCCTTCATCCGTCTTGGTTCCCTACGGACCCTACCTATCCTCTTCCGTCCTTGCTTTTTCCTCTCTGCTTTCCTTCTCATTTCCTGCACCTTACTCTCGTCTTCCATTTCTCCGTTTCCATCCTTCTCCATCTCGCCATTTTCATCCTCTTCCATAATATCTCCATGCATCTTCCTCCAATTCAGTTACCTATATAATACCACCATCCATTTTCTTCCACCTCTTCCCTCTCTCTTCCTCCCTCCTCATCCTTTTCATCCTGTTAGCTCCCCTCATCTCTTCGTCCCCCACCTACCCCCCCCCCCCCCAATCACCCGCCCTTCCGTATTTCGTCTCCCCTCCCCGCCTACCGCTCCACCCCCTGAAACGGAATAGGAAGAGGCCAAATGTAGGCCTCGGCCGTCAATGCAGTGAAGGGCAAGTCGAGGCCAGTGGTTGTCTCCGACAGCCTAATGAAATAATGGCGACGAGTGCACGAGGGAGAAGACATCGACGACCGGCAGAGGGCTCGACGTGGTCACGTGACATCCATTCCCCTCCCCTATAATTACCGCCCACTAAACAACCAGACCCGTCAACGATGCTATGTATACGTACGAACACCTAAACACATGATACATTCGTGGAGAAAATTATGTAAATAATACACACATGCATAACAATGTCACACATGTATGAATACAATATATAATTTTATATGCACATAATTTATAATGTTTATGTATATATATTATATATTATAATTATGCACATAATATTAGGTGACAGTTTTAGGTCTCTACCGAACAGTCACTTCGTATTCGCTTCGGACCCGAATGGCGGGTCAAAAGCTATTCGTTATTCAACCGAATACTAGCGGTCGGATCGAATACGAATAGTGGTCACGTGACATCTCTTTCTGCATATACGTATGCTGTAGCGAGTGTACACAGACTGGCAGAAGAATGCAAACAATACATGTAGTTAACTATTTACATTTCAGTTCATAATTATGCTAAAATTACTGAACTGAAATCTTTGCTTACATTTTAAATTTTGAATTTTGTCGGTATACTTATTTTGTAGATCGTTTTGTACACTGTCTCGCATTCGTATTCGGCCGGGTAGTGATAGATAATCACCTATTCTGTAGATAACTAATATATATATATATATATATATATATATATATATATATATATATCCTATACAGTGTATGTATACGCACGTGAGCCATAACAACCTGAATTATCGCACCTGTTATCGGGCGCGGAAACGAAACTTTTCATTCTAGAGATGTAGTTCGTCCTTCCAAGGCTTCCACCCGTCCATCCGTCAATTTATCCAGTCATTTCTTCAATCCATCCATCCTTCAATCCGTCCGTCTGTTCGTTAAGCTATTATGTCGGCTTCTTACTCTGAACATTGTGTAACAGAAGTCGACATGTATTTGAAGGCCATCCATACTCAACGGAGCAAAAGGACAAAAGAAGGAACAAGTAGACGGATGGATGGATGGATGGACGGATTGAAGGATGGACGGATTTTATTTATTTATTTATTTATTTATTTTTCCTCAACCAAACCAACAAACAAACATGATACAATTATGGCAGTGAATAATACTTTAACATAATTTGTTGAAGAAGGGAGAGAAGAAAATTATTATTAAGTAATTGACAAATAGAGTAGGCCTACAACGAGAAAAACAACTCTTAGCTAATGACTTAACTAAGGACTTAACTTAAGAACTTAAGGATTGAAGGATGGATGGTTGGATGGATGGATGGATGGATGATTGAACGCCGTTTGAACTAAACACCGGCGCGATACAAGTTGAACAACATAGTTTTATATATATATATATATATATATATATATATATATATATATATATATATATATATATATATATATATATTAGAGTGGTCCACAAAATTCATCTAACAGATTTCAGTTCTCCACAAGGCTTGCTTTGTTCCTTATCATGATTATAATAATCACAAAAATTTTTAATGGATACAAATGAAATTTAGAGGTCAACCCATTTGACACTTTTTATGCCATTTGGACAGATGTGGATAAATTGTTCGGTAATGGTTAATGTACGACCTGAGCGACATTGAGCGATGTCCGGGGAGATTCCATTTCTCAATTACCGTACTTCAACACTGGTATTGACCTGAGAGTCACCTTCTTGAATGCCGTTCACCATTTTTGGGATTGCCAAGAGTTTTTCCTGACAATTTCCAGTGACAATAGTAGCTATATGCGGTCCATATTTTCCTTTGATCCGTCGATGCTGAACAACATTTTGTCTTCTCAGTGAGGTTATAGCAGGCCTGCCAGTGTGCACTATTTTCTTCCACTGCACCTAGCTGCTTCTTGTCCTTTTATTCCGAACTTCTAGAAAGTGGTATTTCTGAAATTAATGTAATAACCAATCGCCAGTGTGACATCTCCATCTACAGACCAAGGATCACGGTCTGGAAGGCCAACATGAAACAAAGCACCAACAACTAAACCAAAGAGGACTAGATGATGTTCTTGGATCTTTTTTAATAATGAGGCAGTTAGTAGCAGCTGTTTATATGCAGACATTGTAGATTGTAAATGTATTGCATACGTACTAGTACTAAGTTGTCTGATACTCTTCAATGTAATCAAATTCTTCTATAGATGCCAACGCAGAAAGTTCACCTGCTGCTTCATAACTGCCTTTTGTCGTCGGTTCTTCATTTTAGTTTTCACCATTCTCTCTTTTTCCTGCGGTTGCCTCCTTCTGCTTTCTTTTGCTGCTGTCTTTAAGTTTACTCCACTCATGCTGCTGGAAAACACGTCTGCTCTTTGTAGGTCCTATTCGAAGGATATCCCGATGTTAGTCTTGCTGGATTTCTGTCATCACATCCTTTGAGGCAATATCGAACAATTTTTGAAGATCACTCTTGAACACGTCGTCTTCATCCTGTCACTTTCTCTTTATAGTGGTCAGTGAATCTTCAGATGTAGGTAGTTCTGACAAAGCTTTGGCAGTTTCCTTAAACACCAGCTGTGTTGGTATTCTGGCAAGCATCCAAATACAAACAACTGCATCAAAGGCCATTTTGTGGCTTTCCGGAAGGGATCACCCTTTAGGCTTTAGTGATATGATTAAACTAAAGCAGTTGCTGTGCATCCAGGCTGCGTGGCAATCTTGCAGTAGACAATCGAGAGACTGGTTTTCCCATCGCCAGTGCTCTTGGTCGGATCTCAAATTAGACGAAGCCATATTAGTCTAATAACGACGTTTAACATGACGAAAATGCATTATTAGCACTCAAGCAAAATGTTCAGAATGGGTTGACCTCTAAATGTTGCACAATCAGGCTGAAATTTTACAGGGAGACTATCTACCCCAAGTGGACAAAAATAAGCCTTGTGGAGAAAGAATTCTAACAACTTAATTTTTTGGCTATGGTTTGTGGACCAGTCTAATATATATATATATATATATATATATATATATATATTACATACATATAATTGCAGATATATATTATATATAAACATTTATATGTATAATTGTGCATGTATATAATATATTGTGTTTGAAAATAGACGATTACGATGAACTTCAAGCGGTTGATGCATAATGCATATGGCGGAAGGTAAAATGGTTTGACATCGAACCCCCTGCCCCCCCCCCTCTGCCCTCTGCCCCGCTCCACTGAGATTACATCTGAGCCGTAAATTCGTTCGACCTGTCCTTCGACAGAGGGCGACAGACACCGGTGCGCATGCGCACACGGCAGCAGCCGACTTAATTACTGGTTCGACGAACAATCGGGCGAGACAGCAAAAGCGCTAAAAGCCTACGCCACCACCACCACCGTCGCTAGGGGCGCTGGCATCGCTGATATCCACCGCCGCTAATTTCAGGTCTGGTTCGATCGACGCTGCCCCAACCAGCCCTCCCTCCCCCGCGTCGCTCGAAACCGGAAGTTGACGGCGACTAATGCGACGATCGGGATAAACGGCGACAATTATACCTCGGGTAGCCGACCGGACGGACGGGCGGAAGCTGTACGGCGAGGCATCCGATTCTGGTGCGCATTGTCTAAATGTATACACCATTGTCTGGTGGATTGTTGATGGAACGGCGCTTTATAGGTCTATTGTTTGCTTCGCGATCGACTGAAGATGTCACTGCACGTGTGTGCTCGATGGATTATCATCACCATCCTCCTCCTCCTCCTCCTCATCCTCCACTTTATCACCTGGTCTCATCTATGTCGGGGTAGCTCTGCCACAATCCGGATGCGCGGGAGGTGCCAGTCCCACGTCTGAAGAAGGAGAGGGTGATGTCGACGGCTCTTGCACTCTTGCGTGCGACTTATAGTCAGGCACTGTTGCATCTGTATACAATGTATACATTGTATATACCGTATGAACAAGTCAATGTAAGTGATACAAGGAGCAGACGCTGGCTCAGTCACTGCTCGCACTCTGGCAGTGCCAGTCCCAAGCCTGGGAAAAGGAGAAGGGCGACGCTAATAATTAATATTTCACGTGACACAGTGTTGTTAAACAGTAGCAAGAGCAAAAGCATGCACGTCTGACGACCGTAAGATGTCGATCAATTCTGAATAGTATAATTATAAATGCAATTATTATACTTGCCGAGCTGACCTCCTCGCCTTATATCCATAGGCCTAGGAAGCGGGATCCAGGGGGGCAAATGCCCCCAAATTTCGGGCAATTTGGGAAATTTTTCGGGCAAACAGGTACAGGCGGATTTTTTTGGGCACACAGAGGTAAAAAGTAAAATTTTCTGAAGATATACAGGAAGTGACTTTAAAAAAGGTCATCAGATTTTTCGGACGAGAAAGTCCTAAGATTTTGGGCGGGTGACTAAAAAAGTCATCAGCCACCAGTTCAACGTGATGTCCCTCGCTGGTGTGCTCCCGCACACACGCACAGCCCAGCGGACACGGCTTCAATGGAATTGGACAGACAGCATGTATCGTGTATCTCAATGATTGACCTACTCGTGTCGATGAGGTCACTTAACTCCCAATTAATCAGCGTTGCACAATCTTTCACTCGAGTGCAGTCCCATGCAAGACTTCCAGTCCCCGGAGTGGATAGAAACACGAGGGAACAGCTCGGGTGATGGTAGGAATGGTCCCTCTGCGGTCTCCTTCGCTTCTCATTTATCTCCCCACCCGTGAGTTTGCACGCATCAGGCGTCGGTGTGGTCGATGTATAACCGACCACCCTCTGCCCGATATAGGTCGGGTCACTGCGCATGCGTACAACGGACTCGTGTAGTAAGATGAAAGGGTGCGGTCTGTGAGTGATTCTAAGATCTGTGCGCGTTTTAGAAACGGAATGACTTGCTATTGACGAAGGCGGAAGCCTACATGCAAGGGTCATCGCCTGTATACGTATAGGCTACCCATGTGGGATTCCGTATAGGATATGTAGGCCTAAAATGCATACGGCTGTTACTGATTAAATAATCGATAAATCTCCGAAATTTAATTTTGGTCTATGATAATCATGGTAGGCCTATAGGCCCTGCAGTAAGCGTGAAAACTGTTACACATGTATTCACTGAGTTAGACAATACAGTCAAATGTTTTGTAGTAGGCCTATATAGGCAAAGGACCGTTTCTACACAAGACCGGAATCTTCTCCTTTAACCGCCTTGTACAAATTTTTTGACGATAATCGGAGTTCCGGAAAATTTTATATCTTCTTTACAAAATAAAAGCATTCAACTAGGCCTAGTCACATATCTGAAGGCAAATTGACGAATAATTTTGTTTGCAAAATAGAAAATACCTTTGGAAATTCAAAACATAAGCTTTTATAATCAAGTATAGCCAGTTCTGCAATAGAAAGTCCTTGGGCATAGGTCTATATATAGCCTATAGTAGATGATCGCATAGGTTTACCTGTGATGGATTAGCCTACAATTTATATGGTGCACGAGTCGTGTTTTCTATATAGTGTGAGCACCTAGGCCTATATAATTATATGGTATACATTTGACTGTAGCCTATAGTACTTTCTATAGCCCTATATATCGTATACAATAAATATATACAGAGCTACAGATTGTTGCCGCAGTAGGAATATATTTTTTGTATTCGAAGCATAACTATATTATGCAAATTCTGTGGTCTTTGCGAGGATAACCCCGGAGTATCTATCACCGGGAGTTGTTCGCATGCATCGCATTCAGTCAGGGATCCTAGCGCTTCAGCTGCGTCATTGTTGCAACTGTCAGACAGACATCCAATAACGTCAGAGCGGCGTGAATAATGACGTATGGGAGATTCAGCAATGATTATTTTTCTTTGGAGAGATCTTTCCCTTCCTTCTAGCGCCGCTCATCGTCCCTAATAAGGCTTTTGTGCGGCCTCCTTCGTCCGCTGGGCGGCGCGCCGACCCAGTTGCTATGACGTATGGTCGCCGGGCGCATTGACGCGGCTCTATGCGCGGCGATCATACATCCTCGTTTGGTTTATTATGGATTAAAGGAAAAGTTAATGGTTCATCAACAGGTCACGTATAGATTATCTGAGGGAATAATGCCGTGTCCTGCTCTCTCCCGATAATTCCAGCATATGATTAATGACATCGACTCGCGGCTGCACTCCCTCCATAACCGCAGATGACAGTTTCCATATCGGTATAGGCGGCTACTCCTTGCAATAATGTCTGCATTAGACTGTATACATACTGTATACAGAATAACATATATGATATCCATAATTATATTCAAAGGTCTACATTTATGTAAATTATATATATATATATATAATATATAGCTAATACATACATATATGCATGTATATTTTTTATGTATATAGGCCTATATATAGCACTTCTGAACAGAATGTACTCCGTGTGAATGTAAGTAGGTCTAAATAAATTTGCGTTACATAGCCTACCTATTTACAATTTATTATTGTATACGAAGTGGACGCTATTAAACGAATTTACAGTCTTACAGACATACAAAATGAATTTAAAAGGTATAGCCGCTAACTATATATATAACCTAGCAAGAAAGAGCCAATAAACAACGTGTTGTTTATATGTATATAGTGTATAATGTATAGCCTATAGGCCTATAGTATAGGCCTATGTATACCATGCATGCAGTGATGAGCAATTAATCAGTTATAAACCAATATTATTAATTACTTAATTAATTCGTTAGGTATAGGGCCTATATATCCAATCATGATAATTCTAATCTTTTGTCGTATAAGTTTATTATGTCCTAATCGAAATTAGTTTTTTTTATACGTTGCCTATTTTCTTAGTTAAGCGTAATTAGTGGCATAATTTGGCCTATACTTTTGTAGAAGGAAGGCCTTAATAGTTGTAACACGTTTTGAGGCAAAATCTCAAAACATAATTATGTCTAAACAAAAATATAATATATCTTACAGCATATCCATGGGCGGAGTTTGGTTTCCGTTCTTGGAGGGGCTAAGCTTTTTTAGGGGGCCAAGCCCGGGAAAAGATGCCATTTACACGGAAAAAAATGAATCTGGGTCTTCTTGGGGGGGAGAGCTTAGCCCTCCTAGCCCCTGACAAACTCCGTCCATGGAGTAGGCCTATATCTTAAACTTGGTTGGTATTACGGCAGAGGTTATTTTAACGTGCAGCTGGACACAAAGTGTGTAGTTGGGAAAGAGATTTGTGCAGTTGAAAATCAGATCTTGTGCAGTTACTTTTTGCCTAGTTGCGTGAACCGACGAGAAGTTAGTGGTTAAAAGTTGGACACAAACACGATAGTATATAGCCTAACAACCCAAAATGAACATCTTTGAGGCGGTTTATTTGGGTGACATCTTTGTTCAGGAAAAGAATAGGCCTGTTGAAATTTGGCGTGAACTATAATAGATATGGTGATTACATGCAGTTTTCAAGTCAAGCATTAGACCGATACGGCGAAGGTCACCCGTGTGCATGAAGTAAAAGCGGGGAAAATGGGTGATGTAATCGAAAACAAGGTTCTGCTTAAAATCACACATAGGCTGCAGACAGAAGAATTTGCAGTAGCCTATATACATGTACATGTAGGCTAAATGTATGGGCGGGTGCAGATTCAAGGCCTGCTGTAGGTTGATATCCTGATAAAGTTGTAAAGGCCGGGGTTATCCTTCATACCATAATGACAACTTCTTGGCCATCGTAGTCTATACTTTCTCCTGCTTTTGAGACTTACTCTGACAAGCTGAAGCAGGAAGGGACATACACAGTCAGACGCATAAAGCAGAATAATCTACTATAGGCCTAATATAACAACCCAAGTATCTAACTGGAGACAGGCGATGAAAATAAAAGAATTAATCAGGCAGACATCCAGACTGAGCTAGCCTTTCAGCCACACAGGCTCTCCAATACATACATACATGATGTAGGATTGTAGGTCAATGCATACTCAAATTTTCTTCCAAATTCTCCATAATTATATCCCCATATTACACGCACCCTTTTGAGTATATGTTATTGAACTAGCATCTCGCACAGGGGTGTAGACTTAGATGGGATAGGATCGAGGAACGGAACCCAGAACTTGTGGTGGTGACGGAGATGCTTATATCTTGCATCCCCCAAATATTTCAGAAGTATCATCACAAGCATTATTGTAGATTTCTACGGTGTTATCCACTGCTTGTCCATAATTATCAATTTTGATACAGATGACAGCCTAAACTGCCACCATTACGTTGTGTAAATTTAAAAAAAATTAAGATACAGGTAGGGGGAATTATTCATGTCTTAAACCACGTCTCTGAGTACCAAATTATTATTGAATTTGTCAAGGTAACAGCCTAAAATGCTATATATTACAACAGTTGGCAAATGACTTTTTTCAAACAATGGACAAGAAAAGAAAATTATGAGCAATTTTTTCAAATGACAGCTTTAAATGCCAGATTAACAGCGTGCAAATGAAAAAATAAGCAATAAGGAGGACTCCCTAAACTCTAAAAACCATAGCTGTCAGCATTTAAAAAGAGTAATTTTGTTCAGATGACAGTTACAGTGTAGAAATTCAGAAATGTAAACAATGGGGAGGGCATTTATTGAAGGATCAAACCATGCCTTTTGGTGTGAAATTTGTGAGCAATTTTTTAAGATCACAGTCTAAAAGTTGCCATTATAATGTTGTAAAAAATATTTAAACAATGGAACGGGACTCTTATTAAAGTCCTAAAACATGACTATCAGCACTGAAATGATGAGCAACCTCGCTAAATTACAACTTAGAATACCACCAGTGCAGTGTGGAAATTAAACAAAATTCGAAAATGGGATTGGTCATCATCTTCCAAAACCCCTTCCCAGCTAGGTGCTCGTGCATTGGAAATTATTGTCCTTCGGTCGCTCGTTCATTTCCACAAACCCAGGACCAAGTCTGCGGCTATATGTTCACACACACATTCTGGTTCTCATGAATGAATGACACCAGAGCTTGTAGCATATAAAATTTTCAGCAGTCGTACCCTAAGCCAAGTCATGGTGTGGTAAAATATCATTTACATGTAGATCGGCGACGCGGCTCCTGGTTAAAACTGCTATTAGCCTAAACAGTGGGCCTACATATTCGTGTTGATGTGGGTGTCAGTATAGGTCTATCGATCAATAATGACCATTTTGGAGGTTTGCTAATGATTTTTATCGGTCTTACATCGTATTTTGCAGTTAGTGGGTCATATTTTATACAAAATTTGAAATTAGCTCAAAGATTTTATTTCTTGGGGAATATCTCATCTTGTCTGCTAGCTTTAGCTTTAGCAAAACAATATCAAGTTGATCTTAATGACCAGGGTTTCAGAGCAGAAAAGCAACATTACTTACATAGGCCTACTAGCGAAACTTTGGAAGTGTCCAGGGACCATTTAACTTTATTACACTTAACAATCTTTCTGAGCTATTTCCAATTCCAGCAACAGCAGAGGATCTGTAAGGGATCTTTAAGGGATCTCTAGTCGATTAAGGATATTGAAAAGTCTAAACGTCTAAGAACGTCTAGCTGATTTCATTTGTTAATTGATTTGGAGATTTTGCCATGATGAATTTTGAGTCAAACATTGTCATAACAATTGATTTTGATCTTTAATATGAATTTTTATAAAGTCGGAAAATCTTAATATTCAAACATCTAAAGTCGAAGGCCAAGCGCAAAGCACCGGCTTATTAATGAGCGCTCACCAAAAGCTGCTTCAGCTTTGGGGACAAATCCCTGGTCAAGGACTTTCTTATGTCCAGTCTCAAAATACGTCATTTATGTGCAGTTGAGAAAATTCCTTAAAATAACCCCTGTATTATACGGTATTTGGCCTGTTTCAACAATAAACTTCTATATTTTCTAAAGTATACATTACAATGAGATTTTTCAAAACTTTCCAAATGCATACTATATACACAGTAAACTTTGTGTTGTTCTTGCAACTCAAGACACTAATATTATATTCTTCTCGATAAAAGTAATCGAGTAAGTAGGCTAATTGTGACATCGATATGGAGCCAAGTACTATTATATGCAGCCGCTACACACACATATATATATACACATGCTGCACTTACACACATACACACCCACAGTCTCACACACACCAGCGTTATCTAGCGCCGCAAGATTTGTCGCAAATGAGCGCGAAAACAGGTTTCAAGACAATATGCTACTTTAAAACTTATCAAGGCAATTGCTTCTTCACAGTGATATGCGTATATATATATAGAAATTGGTGGGGTGCGGTGGTGCAGTGGTGGCGTCGTTGCCTTGAAGCCGGAAGGTTCGAGGTTCGAATCCACCTCACGTCGCCGCGTATACATGGACCTTGGGCAACTCCTTCACTCGCAATTGCTTAGCGCTTCGGCGTGAAACTCCGTTGCTATGCAGTGTCCGCTCTGCAGTCGCGGGAGTGCCTCTGAGTAGAGAGCTTGAAGGGGCTCTATAACAAGTGCACATACAAAGCAAAACAAAACAGAACTTGAAACATGAGTTATCATCATTATTTCAAATATCTGTTTAATAATAGATCGCGTAACTGCTTTCGCCATGAAAGGCTGGGGGTTAATTTGCTTCGTTTTATATATATACACCGTGAGGCATAAAAAACAAAGCCCCTAGAAAAATTGTTATAATTTTAACAGTATTCAAGCAGTGTCAATGAAATTCAGGAAAACTATAGCTAAATAGCAGGCAATGTAAAAAGATTATCAATTTGTACTCAAACTGTCCGCCTTCAGCTTCTACGCATGCGCGAAGTCGCTTGCGCCAGTCACGCACCGCCTAGTCAATAAATTCGCTGTTCAAGCAAGATCGTTCCAAGCTTTCACGATTCGCTTACGAAGATCTTCAACATCACGGACCTTTGTTTTGTACACCATTTCCTGCCTTCCCCGTATATTATAATCGACGGTATTCTCATGTGCTGTTAGGGGCTAGGCTATAGACTCATAGTGCAGGAATTATGAAGTCAGGAGTTTCATTCGTCAGAAGTGCAACCGTTTCTTGAGCTCCGTACGCTAGAGTAACACCTTGCTGGAAAATGCAAAATTCAGAGTTATCGAGTTTCAGGTAGAAGGCCTTCCATGAGTAAAACATCTCTGTAGCGTTGGCCGTTGATTTTTACCCCCGGTTTAACAAAGTGAATTGACGCGCGCCCCAGAGAAGAAACACCGACTGGCCCCGTCAGGGATTTGCTAAACGTCGGACGTGTGCGTAAAAGGCGGTCGGCTGCAAGATCTCTCTCCAGCAACATGGCCCCTAACAGCCCAGATCTGAATCCCGTCGATTATAAAATATGGGGATGCATGCAGGAAATGGTGTACAAAACAAAGGTCCGTGATGTTGAAGATCTTCGTAAGCGAATCGTGCAAGCTTGGAACGATCTTGACCAGCGAATTATTGACTCGGCGGTGCGTGTATATATGGCGCAAGCGACTTCGCGCATGCGTAGAAGCTAAAGGCGGACTGTTTGAGTACAAACTGAAAATTTGTTTACATTGCCTGCTATTTAGCAATAAATTTCCTGATTTTCATTGACATTGCTTGAATATTGTTAAAATTATAACAATTTTTCCAGGGGCTTTGTTTTTTTATGCCTCACGGTGTATATAGCTGACCATTTATTGACTGCGTCAACGTCAGTGCAATGGAAGTTTCACATAGGGGAGGGTGCCCCATGACGGAACGGTGCACAAGATGAGACGTCTTGGAATATCCTCCCCTAAGCAAAAAATAACCGTATACATATAATTATTATCGCCCTTCTAATTAGAAAAAGTAAACAAATCACCCATTCTAATTGGCAAAAATTAATCGTAGATAAATCACCAATTCAAACTTATAAAAATAACCGTAATTAAATAATTAAATCATCCATTCTAATAAGCAGAAATAACGATAAACAAATCACTCATACTAATCATATAGCAATCAATACACACACGCCTGCGCGCACTTACACTCACGAACATGCATACACATAAACACACACACACACACTTACAAACACATACACACACAGTTACACACACCCACACACACCCACACACCCACACACCCACACACCACACACACACACACACACACACACACACACACACACACACACACACACACACACACACATACACACACCATATCCTGTATACACTATACAGAGTATACCGTGTATAGACTGCAGGAGATGAGATAAAGTAAGCCTACATAGAGGGTATACACTGTGAGTTCAAATAATAATCATGACTACAATGTACAATGTAATGTAGTCTACATTTGTATGCATCGGTATACATAAAATCTGAAACTACTTAATACATATTTGTCTACGTTTTATGTAGGCGCTGAACTATATACGCCATCATCAACGCACATATTCCGCTTACCATGGTTATGAAACCGGAAATGACGCAACCGGTAAAGCAGACGAAGTCCGGGCGAATTTTATTACCCGCCATAAATGTGTCGCCCGCGCGCGCCAAAAATCAACGCGTCTCTCGATTGGCTGTCGCTGAATGCGAGGCACCACTGCGATTGGCTGATCGAAAGAGAGGGGCGGGGCCACCAACGGATATAAGCCACACCCCTCGTACCGCCCCTCACCCGACACCAGCATCATCGGTTGCAGAGAGAGGCAAAGCGGAGGCGGCAGTGAACCGTAACAGCCGGCTTCAGCAGCAGAGAGCGAGAATAGCATCTCGGCGTTTGTTGACACGCATGAGGGAACAGTTGCGCTTCGCTGAATCCGGTGAGGTGCAGCCACAGGTAAGAAGGACAACTAATGAGATGACATCATGTCAATAATTATAATTGTAGTCATCCTGATTACTATATTCATCAGTAGATTTTTTTATATTGCTTCAGCAGCGTATCTAAGTGCATGCAGTCGTCAAGCCCTCTAGGCCTATACTGGTGACATCTGCGAGAGCAAGTAAGACTTTGAAAAGCTAAGAAGTCTATATTCACTCCGCCACTGTTCGAACTCTGACAGTACCAGTCCCAAGCCAAGATAAAGGAGGAGGGCGACACAAATCATCTCTGTCATATGACACAGAGCCATTAAACAGCAACATGCAAGCATAATGACGTCTGTAATTATATGCAAATACGTTCGTCGTAATAATTAGGCTACATGTAGGATAGGTGCGAAGCAGCGTATACACCCGAAGTATATAGGCCCATATTAATATAATTCCTGTTTCATCATTCTTATTATTATTCTGAAACCGTCAGAATAACATAATAATAATAATAATAATAATAATAATAATAATAATAATAATAACATAATAATAATAATAATAATAATAATAACATAATAATAATAATAATAATAATAATAATAATAATAATAATAACATAATAATAATAATAATAATAATAATAATAATAATAATAACATAATAATAATAATAATAATAATAATAATAATAATAATAATAATAATAACAATCCTAAACTTATGCAGCGCCACTTCAATAGAAACTCATCGGAGGCGCTCTCGACCTGACACCGTCACACCGAAGCAGTGCTTAAAGTGTGGAAAAACCTGGACGCCCCATATATAGATATATACTATCCAAAAGAAGTGCCTGGACGCCCCATACATTTCAAGGATGTGCTGGACAATAAGTGCCAGGACGGCATTCAGATTTTCAAATAAGTGCATGGACGCCGTCCATGACCGTCCAGCCACACTTTAAGCCCTGCACCGAAGCACACTTTCTTTACTGCAGATGAGATGGAAAAGGCGAACGTACATCGCCAACAGCAGCAGCAGCAGCAGCAGCAGCAGCAGCAGCAGCAGCAGCAGCAGCAGCAGTACCTTCGTTCGAACGACGATGATGGCTACTACTTCTTCCCAACAACGCACCACGACAAGGACCTCTTCCTCGACTACAACAACATCACTCTATCGCACCACGCAGTCCAGCCGCACTCAGCGCCAACTCAGACCGCAATCCACTCCCAATCCGCAATCCATTCCCAGTCCGCAATCCACTCCCAATCCGCAATCCACTCCCAATCCGCAATCCACTCCCAATCCGCAATCCGTTCTCAGTCCGCAGTTCAGTCGCTTTCCGTAATAAATTCTCAATCCGCAATCCAATCGCAATCCGCAATCCACTCCCAATCCGCAATCCACTCCCAATCCGCAATCCGTTCTCAGTCCGCAGTTCAGTCGCTTTCCGTAATAAATTCTCAATCCGCAATCCAATCGCAATCCGCAATCCACTCACAGTCCGCAATCCAGCCGCGATCCGCAATCCACTCTCAATCCGTAATCCATTCGCAGACGGCACTTCAACCGTCATATTCCACCGCACAGCAGTCGTTTCCGGTTCCTGTGACCGCCACCGGAAGTACGATGAAGGGCGACTTCCGCCCTGATCAGACAAGAATCCAGACAGACGGAGAACCACGGAAGGACGCGATGACCCATCTACGACCTGTGGAGTCGAACCCACAACTGCCAACCACATCGTCGTCATCGTCCTCCTCTTCCGTTCCCACTTCCGCCTCCTCCTCTTCCTCCTCAACTGCGGTCAACGTTTCCAGCCAGGGTGGAAAGGCGAGCGTCAAACAGAAGCGGCATCGAACTCGCTTTACTCCGGCTCAGCTGAATGAGATGGAGCGAGCGTTCGGGAAGACTCACTATCCGGACATCTTCATGAGGGAGGACCTCGCCATCCGTATTGGACTCACCGAATCCAGGGTCCAGGTATATATATGCATGGCAATCAGTGATATTTTCGTTTACGGAAATAGAAATTAGAATTTATAAAATTCTGAATTTCAGTTAACAAGAATAAGAACGAACATTGGGAATCGTTTTGAGAATGAGAATAGAATTAGTATACGGAAATATGCCGCAGAGAAGCTAGAGAACGGAAATATGAATTGAAATATAGGAACTATTTTCAGAACGGAAATTAATTACACGGTGATGATTTTTGTGATTCGTCTTCTGTATAAGACATACACCTCTATTATAGTCAGACAAATAGACAATCCATTTATGAGAGGCTCTAACTCTAAGATTGGTAATATACGGTTATGGTATCTTTGTTGTGCAAGATTTGCAATCTTTGTTGAACATCCGATCTACAGCATCTACTCGCTGTTTACTTTGACAAAGCATGTTTTCCTTTAACGTTTTGTTTCATGACCACAAAATGAGTAGAAACAGTAGCCTATATAGTTTTATAAATCGCGCATCTTGGCTGGGTCGCTGGGTAGAAAAACAGTCCAGTCCAGTTCTGAAGTTTTATGTTAATTATGAAAATTCGGGCAAATCAGTGTGCACGGTGCCAAGTCACCACTCACTATAGGCCCTATACCTACTGTGTGTGGAACTTTTGGCAATTTTATACCCCTTCCTCTAACACAGTTTTCGCGTGTTTATTTTTGCAAATTAACGTCCATTTGCTTTGTTTTGAACATTGCCACTAGTTGTGTTTATTACTACTATAGCAAATTTTGCTTGCTATTGTTTTAGAGCACTTAGAACATTTAGAACACTTAGGCCTAAACCACAGAGTCTATAATCCAATTGGGGTTATAGACTATACCTGTGGCTATATCCGGGACTTTTGCAGCATTAATCGGCCAGTCCTGTTCGCTTTGTTGACGGCTGTCGTAACGGACACGAATAGTAGCCTAACTTAATCAAAAGAACTGCTGAGTACCCGGATAGACAATCACATAGATGAAGCAGTGGTGCCGAATGTTAGACAATTATGCCACTCTCACTCTCGCTGTCCATATATTATATTATAGGTGGAGACTTGGTCCAGAGGTGGAGGGGGGAGGAACGAACGATCGGCTGAAGGACGCCTACGTCACCGGTGACGCATAAGAAAAGACGATCTCTGATTGGCCGACACGAGCCGTGTGGCGGCCTCAAATCCTTTCGATATTAGTCCGAGGTTCAATGGAAGGAAGAGAAAAGGTTTTTCCGATGAGATGGAAGGAAGGGAAAGAAACGGGCAGTCTATATATAGTCCATGCATAATTATGTAGCTTTCTCCACGCATGCAATGGGACAGAATAAGTAATCTTATAGCGCTTTAAAAATCTGGAATTAAAGATTACGAATACATGCACGTGTAGCCTATATAGTACTATTATAATACTACTGCAGACAGCACACAATGTGCCCGATTGTATTTCCGGCGGTCGTTTGTTTCCTGTAGGTTTGGTTCCAGAACCGTCGCGCCAAATGGAAGAAGCGGAAGAAGATGTCGAACGTCCTTCGCGGTGGAGTTGGTCCGGGCGGAGTAGGAGTAGGAGGCGGAGGGCACCCTCTGCTGTCGCCCTCCTGCCTCACCTCCTTCTGCGGTCCGTCGATGACCGACTCGTCATCGCCCTTCTACCCCTTCACTGGACCCGGGGCGGACAGCGCCTGGGCCGCATGCACGCAGCATCGGTCGACCCCACCGGGAACGGAGCACTTCGGGACCCTATCTCGCCAGGGCTTCGGCGTCCAGGCCTTCCCCACCTTCTACTCGCCAAACCGGACCGGGTACTCGGTCCCCGTCTCGGCCTACCATTCCCAGGCGCCCTACTGCCTCCCCCCGACCGACTGCGACTCACCCTTGGCCGGAGGAGGGTCTATCGCCGGCGGTGCCGCTGCGGGGGTCGGCGGCTGCACTGGCTTCCAGGACTTGGGCGATATCTGGCGAGGGACCAGTATAGCTACCCTTCGGAAGAAGGCTTTCGAACATCATGTATCGTCTGTGGCCGCAGGGATGGCCGGGTTCAAGTAGATCGTCATTATAATCGTCATCGTCACCATCGTCATTATCATCATCATCATCATCATCACTACACCCACCACCACGATCATCATGTAACCATCATCACTATGGTAATAATCATCATCACCATCATTATCAGACGCATGCCCCATATAGGTATCGTTTTTCTGACTATCAAAAATTCAAAATTAATTATTTATTCAGTCAATTGCATACAGACGGTACCAGACCAGTTTATTTACATTCAATGGACGACGCTCTTCTTAATTAACAATAGACTATTGTATCTATAGACCTACTATTGAGCCTCATTAAGTTGGCTATCAGTGATTATAGGCCTAGCCTTAAAAGCACCAAGAAAATATCGCGCTTACAAAGATACATAATTACGCCTATACGTTGTCAAAAATATTGGCCCACTTATAAAAAAATTCCTGACAATCACATAGACTATAGTGTGGTTGTGAATATATAGGCCTAATTATAGTTTATGAAAGTCACAGGAACTCGTATATAAGACGCACTCATATATAAGACGCACTCATATTATATAAGACGCACTCATATATAAGACGCACTCATATATAAGACGCACTCATATATAAGACGCACTCATATATAAGACGCACTCATATATAAGACGCACTCATATATAAGACGCACTCATATATAAGACGCACTCATATATAAGACGCTGGCAACAACTGACAAAGCTGCATCTTTTGTCTCGTGGACTGACCGACAGAGCCTGTTACATGTTTAACGACACTGCCATATCAAAGATGATTAGAGTCGCCCTCATCCTTTATCCAGGCTTGGGACTGGCACTGGCAGAGAACAACCAGTGGCGGCCGGAGTTGGCCGACAGAGCCCAACGTTTCCGCCTTCAAGCATCCAAAGCACACCTTTCAACTATTATAGTCGTGCAATTTCCTTCATGTGACACCGATACAAGCAAAGCAAGCACGAGTCACTCTTTCCTTCCGCTTCGGAAGCGTAGTTTGTATACACGCGGTTCGCTTGTGGTGTCGGAGGTCAGATACAGCATCAAAGAAATATTATGGAAATAGAGAATGCGGTTGTTCTGATTAAAAGTCCCAAAAGAGACGACCAGGTCATCGATAAGACCACCTATAGTTCTCCCCCCACCCATGATAAACCAGAGTTCGCTACTCGCCAGCAGATGTCGTTGCCACGGAAAACAATAGAAGTCAAGAAGGTCACACACACAGCAAGTCGACCACGAGATGCAACCACCTGTGCGTCGGATGCTGCCTTAGATTATAGTATTAATATATATATATATATGTATATATATACATGTATATATATTACTGCATGTATGTATATATATACAAGCTAGATATATTAATGCATGTATGTATGTGCACTTGCTATAGCGCCACTTCACGATTAGGCCAACTATTCAGAGGCGCTCCAAACTACAGCGCAGACATTGAATCGGAGTTTTATGTCGAAGCGCTGAGCAATTGCGAGTGACGGACTTGCCCAAGGTCCCTACGAGGCAGCTTGAGGTGGATTCGAACCTGCAACAACGAACACTACACTACATGCACTACACCACCGCGTCCCATACAGCGATATATTATTGCCCCTTAAACATTCGCATACGATTTCATAAACACCGTAGACCTACAGCCAGTGCCGTGTGAACTGTGAACACATTGCATAATAAGTAGGCCTAGACCTAAATCTTAATTCGCGATTGTAATAATTATATTAGGCTATAACATCTCGTAATTAGTTAACTACGAGTGTTTTCGAGTAGGACTAAATTGATGTAGAGTGCAATGTTGTCTATACTGGTCGGAAATGTTGGCGAAACTGCCAAAGAAACAACGCTGAAACAGGTCAATAGTAACTGTTAATGGTCTATGCGTGGCGTGTTGACCGTCAACACGACACACATAGACCATTAACTGTCACAGTCTCAATATTACAATTAACTTTATTAAGGTACAGCTATAGCCCAAACAATCACTCATTTGTCCAAATTGGACAAAGCTAGTAGGTCCTAGTAGCCTTTTTCGCGTCTAGCTAGAACCAGTGGCCGTGAGGCAGTGAATGTTGCATTGTGACGCTCTCTCGCACTCCACACGAAGGCAGGCTACAGATTAGTACAGAAGTATCTATTACTATTAGGTTATTCTAGTTTCTAGCGATGTCGAGAACGCGTAGCAAGATGCCAATCAGATTGCTCCAGGCTTCGCTAAGATAGTAAGAATGCACCCTGCATAGGAAGAGATAACGCAATAATTAAGCAGCCAAAAACGAGTAGGCCTTCACTGTCCATCGAATCGTGCATGTTGATCACGGTGAGTTATCGCCTCTATCTAATTCTAAATTCCAATCAGAATTGATAAAACGCTCATTGTTTGAGGAATGGAAACAAACTACACTGTGTGACCAAAATGAGTGACAAGACCCAACCAATTTCTTAGAAGAGAAGAAAGTCCCTTAAGCACGGAGTCAAGGACAAAGAGACAGTCACGGGTATTAAAGATTGTCATCACCCACAATTTTTATCTTTGGCGTGTGCAAGCTGGTGTCCAAGCTCACATTCGCTTTTTGGCCTACACGCAAACATGGAACAGCTGATGCCCCATATATACAATATACATGTATAATTACAGAACATAATTATATATAAATTATATACAGACCATACAGATTTCGCTTCTGGGCATAGGCCTATAGAGTAGAAATCTCAAAGCAACTTTCTGCTGAAGTGAAGATTTGAACTCCAATTTCTGGACTGACCCTTATTGCTCAAATGCATCAGTAGATGTACACATTACTGCTCAAGCAAACAAAGACAGGTTTTCAATGTTTTCTCACATTCACATAGCATTCCTCGTCTACTAGTATCTTTATATAACTAAAAATCATTTATTTCTCACAGAGTCACTAGGAATGTCACTGTGTATATTTCATATCTCCTTATCCAGTTGAATTTTCGAAGCACAAATTCCAAACAGCGTTCTAAAAGTGTGGCTACACAATTTCGTGCCTAAAGAAAAATAATAGCTACCATAAATTCATGTCTATAGGACGTCTACCTTATTTCAAAACAAGATACAGTTGGTAACAGAAACACCAAAACATAAGGTAGCCACACCCAATTTTTTACATTTCTACATTTCTCGTCAACTACTCTTTAAATGTCAAATTCAAACTTTAGAGTGATATCCCCCCCTTCTAAGTAATCAGTAAGAAATTTTGGAACAGCATCCATGTACAATCAGATATCTACAGTTCACAGTTATCTCAACCGCATACTGGATACCGCAATTTTTAAGAAGCAAAGTAACGAGTTTTGAACAAAGTACATTTTCTGAGAGTTAAACATCGTCAGCACTTGCTTCAAATCAGTAAGCTCCTCCTCTGTATTGCTGGCCAGCTGCGTAACTGCGTTCGAAGTCTTCATAAGGGTCAACCGTCCCCTCATCCGAGTAGGGTCTCGAAGCAGCGGAGGCAACAGCCGCGGGTGGAGTCTTGCCCACATCCTTAAGTGACTTCAGCAGATTAGGTCCACTGTTTATTAGGTTATCTAAAGCCTGCTGAACGGCAGCGTTGTTAAAGTTTATGGATGTGCTGCTCAGAGCTGAGGAGGCCGACGACAGACTAGTGCTGTTATAGGATGACACTGGCTTTGCAGCTTCGATGGAAGCGGTCTTCTCCTTCTGTAGCAGTCCCAGGATCGACTTGATATCCGGTTCTGGAGGCCCCACATCCTCGACCTTAACTGAAAAGTTAAACAGATGTAAAAGGAAATTATGTGTTTCTATCCACCGTGGTAAAGGAATAACTTTCAAAGTGCAACTACAGCCACATACATTTTCAAACTAAAAATCAACCTCAGTCGTACAGCACTTTCAAACCTTTTTCAGCACACCTGACAAGTACTCTTAAAATCCCCGCTGCTGTTTCCACTCTGGCAGTGCAAGTCCCAAGCCTAGATAAAGGAGGAGGGCAATAGTAACGATCTTTGCTATCACATAGTGTCGTTAAAAAGATAGTTCTCTTAAAAGAAACAGTAGGAACGTTCAGATGCACACCACATACGTAACCAAAGCACCTTTCTTCAACATATAACAGTACATTTGGACGTCACCACACATTATAGTAGGCCTGCCTGACTTTCTTTCCGTTGATAACTTGCATGGTTTAAGCCACGCAGCCCGAAATTTCTGCCCATCTGAACAACTGTCAAGTTTGAAGCAAACTCAGTAAATGAATGTGACAGCATTCATACTGTAAGAACACTCTTTACCACAAATGGGTCAATCTTTATGCACCATTGAGTTGTTCATCAACCCCCATGTAATTCTGGTCAGCAAGAAACAACACTGAGAGATACTCTGCACAGGCTCTACAGTGGTTAAAGTGGTTTGAGTGATCAGTGGGGTCAGCACAGTCGGGAAACGCATACGGGTGTCCAGGCACTTATTTTACTACACTTTAAGTGCTGCATACAACACATTTAAAAATTCCCAAATTCACTCCAGAATCCATTTCAAACACAACCGCAATCAGTTTATCAACTGTAAGAGCACCTTTCTTGATGGGCGGCGGAGTAGTGGGCCCCACGGACCGTGCCACAGCCGCTGCTCCTCCTCCTCCTCCCCCAGGACCCTTAAGAAGGCGATCACGACGCAGCTGGAGGTAATCGAGAACGGTGTCCAGTTCATCGACGGTCAGATAGCGATTATCTGCGAGAAGGTTCAGCATGTAGAGGGTGCTCGCCGTCGGACGAAGGAAGTCCGGCGCCCTCTTTGCGACACCATCCTCCGCCTCCTTCGACATCTTCTCCTGCTTCTCCAGCATGTACTTGTCGAAACTTCGAGTCACAAGCGTGATGGCGTCGTCGACAGGCATGTTCCGATGTTCTGTAAAAATCGCAGATACAGTGTCAGAAAATGCTAGCAGCTGAAACTAACACTAGTGAATGCGTTACGGTTTGTAAGAGCGTAGTCGTATTTAAAATACTCAAGAATATAATTATTGTTTAGTCTCATTAAGATGGGACTAAATATCTGGTTAAGAGATTTATGTAGAAGGCAAACTACTTGAATAGACAATACTCTATAGTGCCGTAATAAACATACCCAAGGACTCAACCAGTAGACATAGACACTGGTGGTAATTATTCAGTAGGAAAGTCTCGTCAAGATTAGCAGGTAGAAGCAACCCGAAGTCAGAAACGGTGCATATAATATGGTCAATGTCATAAAGGCAACTTGTAAATACACCCTCAACCACAGCCTAAAAGTTTCAAAAACTTGCAGTCTAAGCAACATAAATCTAAAACTATGACGTCAGTGACAGGAACACCAATGCAACTCGGCTTTCAATGCTAAAGTGATAAACAAGTTCTGAATTTTGTGTGGCATCTTGACGTTATGATGAGAATTTGATATAAATTATTTTATCACTCTCAATTTACCACACAAACATTACGTTTAATCACTTCTACAAAAATCTCACAGACCTTAAGAAATTCAGTTATTTACAGTCCTTCAAAGCTATTATCTATATTATCTAAATTATCTAATGCTCAAGAACCAACCGAAAGAAGTTGCTAGGCAACTTCCGCATGTTAAGGGCATTCAACGGTCATATCAGAGTCAGTCTAAACTATACAGTATAACCCTACATCTCAAACTGAGCACTCAACAACCAATCAATCCCAACGTCACTGAAAACCAGCACCCAGAAATTCTTTGCACTTTCACTGGGTAAGTTCATGAGATAGCAAATCGAAATGAAGCTAAATTTTTGAGGTTTACGCAAAGAAAGAGTGGGCCAAATTCAACATAAGATTTTAAAGTTTTCTGGGTACAAGAGTTACTTTTGCCAAATAAGCCAAAATTTACATTACCAAAATCAATTAACCGTTTGCGTAGACTGAACTCCATCTACATCCCCCAGTAAATCTACATAGATCCACATCCTATTTAGCTGAATTATTATTATTACTACTGTTACCCATTCATTAAGCATGATGTTCTAATCACCACATATCAATTGATGGTGCTGAGTGAAGAAAAGGTTCAAGGTAATTGCACATAGACCATTTCAGTGAGGCTCAAACCCATAACCTGGGTCACAAGATGAGTACTCTAATCAGTTGACAAGTAACTTTGCTCCACTCGTCTGATTGATAGATACAAAGAATCACACTGCACTCGCTGAATCCATTCATCCAGTTACCTGGTCTACAGTAGCAGAGGAAAGCTCAAACCCCATTAAAATTGCAGAAAGAATGATGCCAACAAAATCGAAAGAAAGCTACGAGTGTTTACTCGAATTAACGTTTCATTTATATCAAAATAAGGTAAAATACCTTTCCTGTGCATTCATTTGTCTCGTTTATAGCAACAACGATTTGGCAACAAATAAA
The DNA here is from genome assembly GCA_949752735.1 of Lumbricus terrestris. NCBI lineage: Eukaryota > Metazoa > Annelida > Clitellata > Crassiclitellata > Lumbricidae > Lumbricus > Lumbricus terrestris. Next base: position 55,285,938 of record OX457041.1, read on the forward strand.
ATTCACGACGTTCAAATATAAATTACGAACAAACGCGCCTCAAAAAACCCTGAAACTCTAGTAACTTAAATGGCGACCGTTAAAACGCTAACGTATGAAAAATCAATCATTGGTTAATCTGAACAAAAGTAGTGCTGTAGTCAGTATCTGTGGAGAAAAACAAGCTAAAATTGAAGATACCAGACTGGTGTATGTACATATTAATGCATAAATTTTTTACACAAAACTAAGAGGTAGATAGTATCCAGGTTCGTATGATGGGAGGACACTGTGCTTTCTCAGTGATAACATTAACTGAAAATCCATCTGATGTATAAAGTGATTGATAGAGTTACACACATCATACCCCAACTTAAGGTGGGATAGCTCAACCATTTACCGACCAAAGTGTAGTATATAGTATGGGAAATATTGTAGGCTACCCTCGGCCTGTAGAAAGGTAAAGGGACTGTTTTTATTCTTATTCGCTTACTATATCGCAGGAACAAATTGAGCTTTGGCAAAAGACATCTGTATTATCAAAATTAAAAATATGGCGTCTCCAGTAGCAGGACATCTGTAATTTGACATAGAATGGCATCTTAAATAGCTAAAAAAGAGAATGCTTACCAGTACTAAAAACATGTGACAGCCTCACTAGTAGATTTAAAATAATAGATAGAATAAATTTATATCCTTAAACTTACCAGGTACTTCTTTTGCCAAATTATGGTGCTTATAAAAAACATATGGCCGCAGTGGACAGTGAAAACTTTCACGCGCAAATCCTGTTAACCTTAAAGTAAAAACTTTCGAGTCCAAATACCGGAATATCATGGCAGACGACAAAATTATTTCCGATCGCTTCAAAACACAACTCCAACGAATTTTACCAACCGATCTCTCGTTCAAAATCCGGTGTCGCTGTCAAACGTGTTACCTCCTATGCCCAAAGTTTTCTTTCCAAAATGCTTGGCAAAATAAAAAATATTTGGTAAAACTTATCTTACTTGCATAGGAATGTCACACGCTTCTTCTGTACGATGCAAAATAACCCATGTTTAACTTTTATCAAATCCTCCTTGCTCAATCCAAACACTAACGACTACATATGAGAAGATCTGTAATAAACTGGCACTAGAAGCTTAAGCTCTCATCTCAACTTGCTCTGCCCATCAGTGGGAAGCAACAGCAAAATAATTTTCTTAGTAACATAATTTTCTTAGCTTCAGGCATCCCTGAGCAGCTTACCAGTCCTCATCAGTGTCTGTTACATGACAATTGCTATGCTGGGCAGCGTACAATTAACACACTGTGTAACTGATCTTGATAAACAGTTCAACCAAAGACAATCAGCTCTGCAAATACCCGGAGAATCTGTTCTTTCCTGGTCAAAATTTTCTTAACCTCTGACCTCTTGTTGGCACAAAACGTTAAAACTAGGCATTGATGTCAATTCACCATAAATTTAATGTTAAGTAACTTTCGATATTTGTTCCAACACTCAAGTAGGGTACTTTACACATCTTCCTTACCAAAAGAGATATCTGGCAGTACACCTGAATGACCGTAACACTAAAACGATACTGAAGACGCCTGAAAACCTGTTACTTTTCAAACTGTACACCTTGCACTGTCCATGAAACTAGATACTTCAATGTCTGAACAGTTCTGCATAATAATTCCAAGTATATCTTGCATTCCGGGCTGCCTGCCTTTGCTGGGTCTCCATCTTAATAGAACTGGCTTTCTCACATATCTTGAAAGACCTAAAGCTTCAAACATCACGTCAACATAACCATGGCAAGAATTCATCAACAGCCAGGCGACTACATCATGAGTCTAAACTCACATCATCCCCCTCGGTATGCTCAACTAACAGAAAATAACACAGTTGCCCAGACGCAAAAATAAATATAAAAAAATAAATATAAATAAGTGAATCAAGCAAAATCCAACGAACAACACAATTTTCAACTCCGCTATTTTATAAATAATTACGAAAGTGTCCGATTTATTGCGATCTACCACCAGCGTAGCCACGCACACGCAGGGTAACCGAGCACAAACAAACTGTTTTACTGTCAACGTAACTAAGCAAACACGCCGGCGTAACTGAGCGTAAACAAGCGGAAAAGTACCTTGAGTCAGGCCATGTAAGATATTTACTGTGATCGACCTATGAATCTCGTTCTGGTCGTTCACAATGATCGCAAACAGCAGATGTCTCCTCGTCGCCTCCTCCAGCGCCACGAGAATGTCGATCGCGGGCGGAAGAATGTTCATTTCCGTCACAACTCCGGCTGACATAAGTCGCTTTTTGATGCTGTCGGCATACGATCTGTCGGAAACGTACAACAAAACTGAACGGTTAAACTGTATCCTCTTCTACATAGCGGTATTGTTTTTCACACATCTCAACTGATTCTAAAGCTTCTCTCCAACATCTCCAAACTGAAATGATCTTGATGTCCCGACATCAAAGACCACTTCGGCCCAAACTATGTCATTTTCTGCCATTGGGCCTGCCCTCTGGAATGCCCTTCTTTCCTCTTCACATGTTTCCATTCTTATTAGATCTCTTCCTAAATCTCTGTCTCTCGTCAAAACCTATTTTCTTCTATCAGGGTACTCGCACTGGATTGCTACAGACTTACACTACTGTGAGTGGGGTGCTGTACAAGTTTCAAATAACAATAAATCACATTATACGATGAATGAACTGCATTGGACTCCTGTCACCTCCCGAAACCGATACAAAGTATTATTCAATACAAGATCTTGGTCTTCAGCACCAATGTGCCGCTGTGATCTAACGAGCAAACGCCAGATTTTTTAAGTCTTGTTCTGGCCACGAAGTCTGAGTGACTCTGGGATTTGTTGATAAGAAGGCGTTACTTTTACAATGGTACAATACTCATACATGCTGCTGATATAATGAATACCACGGTCAGAATTGAGAAATAACCAAGGCAAGTAACCGTGAGAAAATCCCCCACTTTCGAGTGAATTACCCCACCTAACTGTGAACCTTACATAAAAAATGTCCATGGTGAAACTCGTAGCCTCGTTGCTGCTGCAATTAACGGTGCCCTTATTTATATTGAGAGACCACACTAGTTTCCAATTATATCATCTGCTTTAGTGGACAAACCTATACGTCGCAGTTCTGCACCTCTGGCATGCAAAGCATTAATACAAATACAATATTGATATAAAAATAAAATTAGATGGCAAGCAACTGCGTCTGGACATCATCCAATGAACATCATCCAACCTCTGTTTCTCATCCAACACGATGATCTCACAGTCGAGTGAAGGAGGTGGCGGTGCAGACGGTCCGTAGGAGCTCCCGGGTCCGTGGTAAGGATAGGGTTCAGGATATGGAGGACGTCTAAAATATCCGCACCCAACCGCAAAAACACAATTGAGAAACTAAACTATCCTGTGATAACTGATAGGCGCATAATTATGTGTTGTTATCAACTCACTATAATTTTATCACTCATTCTGCTAAATTAAATATCTGAAATACCCTAAACAGGAAAATATATATTCAATGTAAATATGCATTTAAAACCAAATCTGTTAACAAAGTACGTATCTCTACAGATAAATTTTATAGTAATTGTCAAAGCAGAACGTTCAATATGGGCAAACAAACTAGAAAACAGCGTCTTTGCATATAGCTTAAAAGAGCTATATGGTAGACTCAAGCGCCCAGATACATGGACACACAATAAACGTACACACACACCCAAGAATGTAAGTTCCAAGAAACGATTTACCCAAAACGCTCATAACACAGGTTTCTTACTTTTCAACAGATTGTAAAATGCTATTGAGCAACTGTAAATCACCAGACTAATGAAAACTACAAATTTAATTAACCACGTATTCATTCAGTGCAACAAAAGTGCATCAGACCGATTGTCGTAATTAAAAATACTAATTAATGACGACATAATTCACCTGTATGGATCTCCAGGAGGCGGAGGACCCCGGGCGTATGGATCAAAAGGTGGGCCTCGGGCATATGGATCATCTGGATGAGGGGGTCCTCTGTGGTACGGCGGCAGTGGTGGACCACGGTGATAAGGGTCCCCATGAGGTGGTGGGAGAGGAGGTCCTCTGGCGTAGGGGTCAGCAGGATGGGGTGGTCGATGGTATGGATCCATGTGAGGAGGAGGAGGTGGTGGAAGGCCATATTGATCAGCGTAGGGATCACGCGGAGGTGGTGGTGGGGGAAAGGGTCGCGGAGGGTAGTCCTGGTCACGGCTACTGTGCTTCCTGAAATCAGAATGCAGTTCCGTCAAATAATTATCTTCGAAAATCACGTACAACTAACAGCACTTGAAAGCTAAATAGCAGAATGGCCGTAACCATAAGAGAAGGTAAATGACTGTCTGTCTGTCTGTCTATTAGGGTGCCTCCTACCCATGCCCAGCCAATGAAGAAAGTGCTAAGAAGAGAATTCAAAGAGCCTGAAGTCAGATGAGAATGCAGGTCAGAGAGGGTATTACAAAGAGAATGAACCAAGATCGATAAAATCCTATGCTGTCTAGGGGCACAGCAAGCATTCATAACTCTAAAATCACCCCGTGAGGATCGCATAGACAGGCGGCGACCAGAACAGCCCAAGGTTAAGGAAATGAATAGCTCTCTGAGATAGACAGGTGCTCTGTCCAGAACACAGTGCCAAACAATAGTAGAAACCCTTTACTGGATGAGCTGCTGGCGATCCAGTGGAGGACATTACACTTAAATGCCTGATTGCAGGTTGGCCGTGGTGTACCATTGGTTGATGATGCATCGCACATTGAAGCCACAAATAACAATAACGACGACTAACTGGTCGTTAATGAATCGCAAATTTTGTAGCTGCAAATCTCTGGCATCTCTTCAAGAAACAATTCATGAATGCTTTGGACCGTCCTGCTTTCCATTGCAAGATCATGCGTCTCCATCTTACAGTACTTTGCGCCTATATAAACAAGCCATTAGTCACAATTTCCAACAACACTATATATCACTTTACAGGAATTTAACAGTCATTACACTTCCAAACACTGCAATTGTGACTCCAGGAACTGTCTGGTCTTTCTCTTCCCCTCTTCCACAAATGCCATAAACTTATATGTCAGCAATACAAAAGACTTGAGTCGGGAGTGCTTCTGAATTGCTGAGTGGCACTTCTATGAATGTTCAATTATAAATACGACTGTGCACAATACAGTGCCATAGGCGACCGTTACCGTACCGATGGCCATCATCTCCATGGATACTGCTGCGAAATTTCTTGTGCTCCGACGCCAGTCTCACATCTGAAACACGTAAGATACGTGAAAACCAAAGCTCAGTACAAGACAATAAACATTCTGCTGCCATGGAAGTATTTTGCAACATTTCGGTACAAATTATGCTTACACATTCCAATCAAATAAGAAATGTTAAACAACGGCAGTTGGTTGCTATTAGATAATATGTTTATTGAACTTAGTATTTGAGCAAAACTATAGATCTCCTAAGTTCCACTTAAGCATTACAATTCAGAATATGGGTCAACAAAGAGGATTACTAGGGTGAACCATATATATTTAGTAAACAATGCTATTGCTGAATATGAATAAGGAATAATAAGAAAACCATTAAAATGAATCGGTGATGGTATTACATAACAGTAGAGCATTTGATATTCTGCACATTGCACACGTAATGATAACGCAGCGCCTCAAAAGCTATTCATTCAGACATGCTATGAAAAAATTGCTACTACACTAGAACCTTAGAAAAATGGGCAAAATTGTGCAAAACGTGTGACGTACAACATTTAGGTTTTTGGCATCTGATAAAAAAGTTGAGCACAACCATTAGTCATAAATTATACATCATAATTGAAGCATTTCGCTAAGATACGACGGAGCCTAAGATAATGATCCCATCAATTTCGACAAGCAGACTATTCTGACCCAGCCCCCACACACACACTCACCAATTTTGCTTCCTTTAAGTTCCGTGCCATTCTCGGTGTGTACAGCACGTATCGCCTCCCCCTCCTCTTCGAACTGGACGAAGCCATAGCCTTGCAGAAGTGTTATACCTGCACAAACAAATTATCATTATATTCGATTAAATTGCTAAGAAAAACTTTTAGACGCACTGCAATCAGGCACAAAAAGCAATTGATTAAATGGATGATACGAAATTTGCAAAATGGAAGATGCATCAATCCAACAACCCTATCTGATCTGGAAAGATTTCATTTACGCTCTGAATAAAATTGATTATTATTGTTATTACTAGTATAAATATTGTTGTTATTATTATTACTATTATTATCACTATTATTATTTTTTATTACCCGAGGTATCCATAATCCCTCGGGTTTAAGATATTAATAAGAAATTTTAACTCTAGAGTGGCCATCCATGTCAAGATCTGAAAGAACAAAAATGTTGTGGAAGGCATCAGCATTGAAACACTGAATGATAACCGACAGCCGCTGAAACAAGAAACTGGTTTCTCTTGGTTCGCCTGAAATTTAGCTGAAGAGACAACCCAGGTGTGCGAGAAATGCCTGTTCCTTGGCGTTAATTGGTCCCATTGTTTCAAAAGCCACAATCTGCCCCCAAGCACCAAAATCGGCTATAAAGTACCGCAATCGGCAATCAAGTACCACTATTAGCTACCAACTACCAAAATCGTCTACCTACAACCAAATTGGCTATCCAGTACCCATTACCACAATCAGCTACGAAGTTCCAAAATCAGCTACCAAGTACCACAACTGCTTAATGCATACCACAATTTCGCAACGATGTTCCAACAATCAGCAATGATTCAGCATATTTAAATTGCAATTATAAACAATCCAAAGGACCAATAACAAAGAAGAATAATAACGACTCACCAAGAATCTTTCCGTATTTGCCGAACCTTGCATCAACGTCGTCTCTTTGCACATCAGGCGGTAAACTGCCGAGAAAAATGCGACTTGCGACGGCCTTTGGATCTTTGCTGTTTGTCACGTTCGTCGGATTAAGCCTGCGTCCAAATCGATCCATTCGATCCATGCTTCGATCGGAACCGGATCGACTGTGACTCCGCCTACGACCGGAGGAGTGCTTCGGCCGGCGATGACCACGACTTCCATGTGACCTTGAACTGCTCTTGCTGCGACTTCTATGCCGGCGACTGCCCGGGCTGCTGCTGCTGCTACTGCTGCTGCTACGGTGACGACGACGAAGGTGGTGCTTCTTGCTGCTACCGTCTCGGGTTGAGCTTCCTGTCACGCAATACAATGGTGAATGAACGTGCAAACAATGACAGACTACGTAACAGAACTTTGGTGACATACAGTGCTCAGTTTTTAAATAATTGCTTAATTAGGGACATCAGATTTGAATTAAACAAGTAATTTGGGAGAGTGGTTTTGGATTAACTAATAATACTTATGGACAGCAGTTTTTTTTATAAACTTATTAATTAGGGATGGTCACGAACTAATTAGGGACAGCAGATTTGAATTAACTAACTAATGAGAGACAGCAGTTTTCAATTAACTAACAAATTTGGGATAGTGGATTCGAATTAACTAATCAATTAGAGACAGCAGTTTCAATTAACTAACTACTTTAGGAAAGCACCTTCTAATTAACTAATTAATTGGAAGCATAAGTTTTAATTAGCTAATTAATTAGCTGCAGTAGATTTTAAATAACTAATTAATCGGAATCGTATGGCGATGAGCGTGTTCGTGCAGTGGCTAGCGTGTAAGACTTGATAAAATTGGTCAGCAGTTCAAATCTTGAAAGGGTGCAAAGGTGGTTTGAGATTTCTGTTCCACCGGCGCCCTCTATCCAACATGGCCATAACGAGTACATTGACCACACACAATCTGTGGGAAGATGAGTTGGCGAGGGAAAGGATTGGCGACTCACGTTCAAATACAGAGGATAAGAAAATAATGTCACTAACAATTCAAACCTACGGCTGCCTTTCAGGACTGCTGTTCTCAGCTTCAATAAATGTCATCATGCAATGGGAGTACGATTATTGTCAACCTTCATGGCATCATTGCTATTGTTACTAATCATCTCACTTATCACTATTATTGTTAGGCCCAAAAAAATAATGTTGTGTTTCCGGTAACCCGACTGACCCTCTTTTATCGCTGCGACTCAAATAATTTTGTAAAAAAAAATTATTTAAAAAAAATTTTTTAATAAAATTTTTTAATAAAATTTTTAAATTTTTTTTTTCAAAATTTGTATTGACATAATACGGTGACATTGCCTTCCGTGTAGAGTTGGATCTTAGGCCAAAAATATGGTGTGTTTCCGGTAACCCGACAACTCACTTTTATTGTCGCGACTCGGAAAATTTTGTGCAAATTTTTTTATTTACAGTGACTTAGAGTTTCACGCCTGCCTAAGTACTTCCTGGTTGCCAGTCTTGAGAAACCTAAGCCTTATCATTTTCACTTGAGCCACCTCTAACGGTGACTAGGGAAAATAAATCTAGCAACCTCTAGGTGTAACTAGCCACTGGCTCGGCCAGTCTGGAACGACCCCTAGCAGTGATGTTCTGTTCGCACTCATCTTCCCCTTCCCTTCCCACTTTATCTTACCAGAAAAGACGTCAATAAAATGAAATTAATAGAATTGTTTTCTAGAGCAATTTTAGGTACAGACAGTCGGGAAATAGGCAGTTTATACTTGCTTAGAACACGTACTTTGTTGCAGCGTGTACCTTTATGCAAAAAGAGTAGTTGGGTATAATTTTTCGGATAGTCACTGTATAAAAATATTTTACCAAAATAAAAATATTTTTCGACCTACCTACCCAATTTTTTTTAGCTCTGTTACCGGAAACACAGCATTATTTTTTTTTGGCCTTACCATTGTTGTCACTTATTATTATTATAATTATCGTAATAATTATTAGTAGTATTATGGTAGCATAATTCATTATCATTATCGTCGTCGTCATCATCAGGATACATGGGCCGAAGGAACATAGTGACCCACTTTTGACTAAAATTGTCCTTTAGCTGCAATTTTTTAGCTTTGTAGATCCTGTTTACATAAGCCCTGATGTCATCAAGCATTGTTTATCACTTTTCTCTAGGGTCCCTGGACTCCCCGCTCTTTCGTGGATCTTGTTTACATCAGTTCCTGATGTCATCCATCCATTCTGTTGGATCTTCCCCTCCACCCATTCCCATCCTTCGAAGCTCAATTTCACTTCCTTCCTTCAAAAAGCGGCTAAAAACTTACTACTTCTCCTTGGCTTTCAAGCACATGGATCTCTAACTGCATCTTCCTCTGGCGGCTGACTAATGACTATCCGCGCCTCAGATTCACATTTCGGTGTGACCTTGCGCGCGTTACAAATCTATTTAATAATAATCCATTGTATGCTTACAATGCACAATATTGCATATGGCATTTACAATTTATCAAGTAATCAGTTAAGGCAATTTATGTCAATTGCCATTAGCACATTGCCAGCATCTGGAAAGTCCAGCACAATCTAAATTGCCAACATATAGACTTAAAAGTTTTCTAATTGATATTACACGCCTTGTCACAGAAGTTGGAATACAACAATATGTATGTAATACCATGCATGTATGCATGCGTGACACCGTGTTTGTGCATGTGCGTGAGACACTGTGTGTGCATGTGACACTGTGTGCGTGTGTGTGCGTGCACGAGACACTGCGTGTGTGTGTGCATGCATGTGACATTGCGTGTGTCATGTGTGTATAGTCTTTCGTAAAATGGCTTTGTAAGCAAGCGAAACAGTTGAAGAAGAACTCCGACAGTGAAATACAAGCACAGTTGCAGTCAGAATGAATGATTCAAGACAAATATAAATGATGAGGAAGAAAATAAGTGTTACAAGGAACCACTTACGCTTCATTCTGGCTTCACACTCTTCTTTCAGGGACAGGCTAAGTTTCATCTCCTCGCGCTACACGACGTCACACAGCGCTGCTCTACTTGCAGTCCTGCATTTCAAAAGACACAGCAAAATATACACAAGCTGCATAGAGGGGAGAGTTTGATACGACGCATTATAAAATTTCGATTAAGGTCAGGTTAGGCATCATGAGGATCGGCTAGAGTCAGGTTATGTGCAGCTGTTAGATGCTCAAAACGCTGGTTAGGGCTATATATGTCTGCAACGTTTTCTAATGATGGTCACTAACCCTAACTGACCCTCACAGCAAATTTCTAACAACGACACTAACCCTGGCCTTAACTGACCTTCACGTCACCTTTAACACTACAGTGTAGTTAGTAAGTATTATTATTAGGCGCCATGAGTGTCGGATAGGGTCACGGTTATATGTTTTTGTCATGTTTCTGAATCACGATGTCCATTCTTAACCCCGACTATAACTGGATGTTGTAGGTACTCCAGAATGTCCAGTTTATCTCTGCAGATATTGTTACTTTCAAGGAGATGCATGTTGTACAATCAATCGGAATGTCCAGCATGAGAAAAAACGAGAGAAGATTTCGTGGTAACCTATAATCCACGTCCTATTTAAAATCGGCCATTGAGAGCGCACAACGACTGTTTTCTTTTGGCAAATACCAGCATATTTAGATACTGTATCATCCGAAACGAACAGAACCCGATCCTACAAGTTTGTCCTTGCTGGCAACCTAGCGGCAACACCCTACTTCGTTCCTTTTACTTTCGTATGCGAACATAAAAGTTGTTTTTGCCAGGACCGGTTTTTACACTAACTTACACTGTATTTTCAAAATGCTTGTTCTTATCCGAGCAATTTCAGCACAAGCTCCAACAGAACATCAAACGGTTGCTCGAGAACATACTTACTTCCATCTAACGAGCGCTTAGTTTATACGTTTGTGGCAGCCATGAATCATTGAGCACCGAAATTTAAAAGTAAAACCCAGCAATCAAAGCAAACTCTGCTGCTTAACTCAACTTTAATCTTTCAAAATTAAGTCAATTTTAATGTTTAATTTGTAAAATTGCTCTCAAACCTTATTAAACCTTGTCTGTAGTCTTTGTTCGCAATGACGTCGAGAACTGCTTGCCATAGACTACATTGTTTATTCTCATTTCCAACGAGCATCATCTGTCGAATGCTTGCTGCAAACGACCACCAACACAACTTGTAGTCTTTCAATTTTTATAACTTCTGCTTTCATAACATGAGAACTTAATATAGATACAGACCTAATCATAAATATAAATATTACAGAGTGCAATTTAAAAGCTCTCACAGGAAAATGATTCTGCTCAATCTGTAGGCCTATAGACTTATCCTTTGCTTATCCTGTAAATGCATGGGGCTTGCACGGATTTAAAAATTGTTATAGTAATAACCAGATTTTAAAACCGCATTGAAATCGTACACGCTCATTGATTGGCAAATTTATAACCGTGACATTATTTCATGCATCGAATTTTTAAATTACTAAACTAACTTGGTGGCGCGAGGTGGCGCTTCGGCGTGTGAACACCGGCTCAGTTTCGGACAGGTTTTTCATTTTTTTCGTGAGGATTATGTCTACAATCTTACTCGATTTTTTTGATATTCTACTGGATTATCATTCTAGGTCGGACTATACCAACTTAAAACTTGAAGTGGGAGCAGGATGTCATCAATATTTCACAAACTTTAAGAAAGACAAGCTAAATTTTATTGCAGCAAAGATGAATTTCTCTAAATTTAGGCTCGTTTTTATATAGTTTTAATGATATAATTCCACTTATAAGAAATATTCCACTAAGAAAGTACCAGTTTTTCTGTTGCTTATGAAAGCATTGGTTCTTCTCATCTGCGTCTCGTAGTAGTGCTTCCGGATGTCGCTAGAGACGCCCTAAACCTTCAGTTCAGGTTGCGGCCGCATTCGATGGCATGCATATATTTTGTACACAGCACTTTCCAAAATGGTGGACAAGGCAGATTTAAGGGTATGAATCGATATCAAATCGTTCTGTCATACTTCCAACCGATCAGATTAACCTTTGGAATATTTATTTCGGATTAGAAATCCATCTGAGGAATGATCGCCAGGGATTTGTCGCGTTCGATAGGTTTTTGTGGGCGCTCTTCTCCGCCAGTTTTTCTCCGATGGAGAAAATATGTTTCTCGAGTAGAGAAATTTTTCATTAATGAACGCGTGTGTGTGGGAATAGTAAGAAACCGTGTTTTTGAAATCTCGAATATGTGGAGTTGCTAAGCTACACGTAAATCCCAGAGGAATCTTGCCATATTCGTGTTAGATTAAGTTTTCCCTGCTGGAGAAAATTTGTTTCTCCACTAGAGAAATTCGTAACGGCGTGTGTTTGTGATCAGGTGGGTCAAAGGTTTCCGAATTAGGTGAAAACGCGGCCAAAGCTTCAACATCTCATAAAAGGTGGCTCAGTAACTTATTGCTAACATTTGGGTCTGTTAGCACTGACCGGAGTTTGACAGGTGATTTGCCTCTGCCGGTATGTATGTTTGTATGTATGTAAGTATGTATCTAAGACAACATGATATGGAATTGACATCAGTGACGTTCTAGACTATGTGAAACCACCATGATAGCTATGATCATGCATGCACAGGCACCTGTGATGCCGTGAAATTGGTCATTAATAATAATAATAATATTAATAATAATAATAACAACAACAATTTATATGGCACCGTAACGTGGCCATACCTCTACAAGGGCGCCTCACAAACAGCATACAGTCGTTGTTGTTATTATTCGTTGTATTCTTTGATGGTATTCCTAGCAACCAAAGCTCAACCGAAGAATGCTTGACATTCTAAGAATCTAGTTGCTGGTGTTAAGTGTAGCAGCGACCTTGACACTGTTTTGTTGCCGGAACAGCTCTATCTGATATTAACCAGTGCTCATTAATATGATTTATGTTTGTAAGTGCTTCTGACCGATGTTCAATATCAGTCTGAAGGAATTAGTTCTTGGATACAGAAATGTTGCATGTGTAGCTGGAGATATTTTCCACTAGTTAGTTAGCGTTATTCGTGAATAACCATTGCAGTTCATTATATAGGGAATGTTTAGTTTCGAACAAGTGACATTCAAATACCAGAGAACCATCAGATGTCAGGTTTGGATATATATATATATATATATATGTGTGTGTGTGTGTGTATGTATGTATGTATGTATGTATGAGAATTCGTGGAAGCATTTGGTCCTTAGACTGACTGCTTATTTATTTATTTGTTTATTTATTAGCAATTTGATAAAGCGCTCCTTTAAGGTTGTCTACTCAGGAGCGCTCCCAGTCCAACCTCGGTCGAAAAAAACAGTTTTAAGAGTAGTGAGAAATGAGGCAGAATGACCAATAGGTTATTGACAAAGAATAACAGGGAGCACATTTCAGGTTGCCAAAGCGGGACAGCTATTGTAAGATATTTGTATTAATTAGTGATTGGTTTTTGTCACTTCCAAATATAAGTAAGTAAGTAATCTTTATTGGCGCTAGACAAACACTTGTCCTTTCCAATAACTAATAACTATGTACATACAGTGGCAAAATGTAGCACACTATCACTTTATAATAGCCTTCCCTTTGGCCTGCGTTCCCTTCTGTGGGACTTGTCTAACCCTTTTTTATAAACTACTCAAGATTTTCCTCTTTGGCTGTGTCGGAAGCACCTCTGAATAGTTATCTTGAAAGAACTCTATAATAAATTCCTCCGATAGATAGATAAACATTGAAGAATATTGGACAGAGCTCGAACTTCTGCAATGGATTCTATTTTCAGAATATGATCATGACATTCAGGGTATCAGAGCTTCAGTTGCTGCTCGGACTAACGAGCCAAAGTCGTTATGGTCGCAAGACGGAACTTCTGCAGCGAGCGCTTGCGCTGGTCGAAAACGGAGTCTCGCTCCCGGTTCAGTTAAAAATACGGGAGCTCTACCAGAAGTTCACTCCACGAGTTCCTGGCTGTAATCCCACTTTCTCAATTCCACAGAATACTGCCGGTAAGTTTGTATTGTATTTAATCGCTTATAAAGCACCTCTAGTAGGCTGAACCATTCAGATACGCTCCCAGTGTGCAAGCTTCCACAAGAAGATGCATGTTTTGAGAAAAAAATCTAAGGAAGAATGGTAGTTTGGTGATTGGCTGTAATGGGAAAGTAGGGTAGAGAATTTGGTATGTTTTGCTGACAGATTTGAATAGAAGAGCAGGATATGTTGTAATTGTAACTGTAATCGTACATTTATATAGCGCCACTTCAAGAGAATTCAAAGGCACTAATGTTGAAGAACATGTCTACTAAATATGATGAGAATTTGTAAATATTCCATGCAGCTGCGTGTAACCTCAGTTCATAATATTTTTCACGTTTGTCAGAATTTAATATGGAGCTTGCTTTTGAACATTTGTATTCATACTCTGATGCACTGTTAGTCCCTCCTTCAAGAATAGCCTCCTACCTACCGGTTTTTCCCCTTAAAGCCTCATATGACATTTTGGTGGCTGTGTGGGATCATTCCCTTTGAGTAGATCTATATGATTTATCCGATTGAATGAATGAATGACCATTGCTTTCAGCTTGAGGTGCTGTTAATTCTCTTAACAGGATGTCGCATAATTGTTGCTTGAAATACTATGTTTACACACGCACACAACACACATGAGTTAATACTGGATTTTGTGACATTTCAGGTCGAAGTACAATTAATGTAAATACGGGGACAATACACAAGGGACTGTGCGAGCTGCTGAACCAGAATGGTCAGACAATGACTACGACCGCCACGTATCCTGAAGTCAAGTTCAAGCACCTGCCTTTCTATGACCTCCTTGGTGAAATCCTGCGACCTGTCAGTCTAGGTGAGACTCAAATCTATTGCTTTGCTTATTTTATTACTGAATCTGTATTTTATATGTTTCAAATCTTGTTCATTCATTCATTCATTAAAGTATTTATGTAGCACCTCTTCAAGGAAACTACTCAGAAGTGCTCCCAACTCCAGCACGGTGCAGAAGAACAGTTTTCAACACTTGTGCTTTTTCAAGTGCTGCATCATTATTCTGTTAAGTTTGGTAGGAAGTCAATGACAAGCTTATGAGCAGCCTGCCGCCGATTGCAATGGGAGTGTTCAGGCCTTTGAACAAAGTTGCACTTGTTTGTGAAGTAGATTATACCCAATTGTCTCCTTGTTAAGAGTATTGGAATGTGAGTTTCTTGGGTCCATGCACTTGGAGCAAGAGGGGGCATTTACATCTTCTGGAAATTGGGACCAACTCTTTGGTTTCAACAAATTTCCTGTCACTGAAGCACTTATTGTACTAATTATGATACTAATTACGATGCTACTTTTGATACTAATTATGCATAAAGTGGAACTGAGAAATTCACATATAATTTATTATCTTGCATGGAATGGTCTTAAATCACTGATTTACATTTTTCAAGATCTTGCCAAAAAATTATCCTTGAGTCCGTGTTCCCCCTCTGGCAGAAATAGTTGCTGGCACCCATCATGAGTTGAAAAATTAGGAGTTCATACCCGAGCAGGGCAGACACATATTTGTGATTTTTCTGGCAATTCCTGCTCCATCTCGGCCCCTATCCAACACTCAGCTCTAGTGAGTGCACTGTCTTTTTATAGCTCAATTTTTTTTCTTTAGACATGACTGGGCTGGGAGTGCTCCTGAGTAGTTCCTTGAAAGTGCACTATATTGTATTGTATTGTAATATTGAAACATTTATGAAGTGCCTCTAATAGGTGAACCGTTGAGAGGCAAAATAGGGAGAAGAGAGAGTTCCGAGAGAAGAAATAGGTTTAGAGCAAATAAAATAGGAGAAGGAGGAGTTAGGAACTAGAATTTGAGATCATGTAGGTAGGGACAGCATATTGCAAAGAGAGGTAAGCATCGGGACTGAGCCGTAGCTGTTCTAGTATGAGGAACTAGACGGTCAAATCTGTTTTAAAGTGAAGTGGACAATTCCGAAGAGACTGAAAGAGGCTGGAGTATTACATTGGCTCGATAATTTGGGGGCAAGACCCATATACGTCAAATGAATGAATGAATGAGGGGATGAATGACAATACTCTGGTGGTGGGAAGATCATGCGGCCAGCAAGAGATTTGGCCATCTGCCGTCGTATGCCCCAGCTAAGGAAATGAAAGTTGTTGTCACTTTGTACCCATGGCTACCTGACAAGGTTATTCTAATGGGCTAAACATTCTTCCACTTCTTTGAGGAAATAGCACATGTTATGTAATGTCTGTTGACTTTGATAAAAGGTTGATTTGATGTTCTTAAGGGTTTTTCTTTCGTTTGTTTAGTTCCACGAAGTTCGACGAAGCAACAGGAAACACGGATAAGTTTCTCTCTCAACGATCAACAGATCCAAGAAATCACAATGTCAAGGTGATGTAAACACTGTGTCTAAGTAGTAGTGTAACTTTGGGAGGGGGCATGGTGATGTAGCAGTGGATTCGGTGCCTTGGAGCCGGAGGGCTGCAGGTTCGAATCCACCTCGAGCCGCCATGTATGGACCTTGAGCAAGTTCTTCACTCGCAATTTCTCATGCGCTTCGGCGTGAAACTCTGATTCAGTGTCCGCGCCGTAGTCGGGAGCGCCTACGAGTAGAAAACCTTGGGTCGCTATAAAGTATATGCGAGAAATAAAAAGAAAGATAAAAACTCCAGAGGTCCAGCTGAATCTGATGGTACAGTAATTGGGCTGAACTTGTGGCTTCGATTTCTCTGGCAACAAGTATGCAGTTGTAAGTTATTACGGTTTTGATTAAGTTTGTAGTTAAGTTTTTTCATTAAACCTGTTCTTGACCATTTAAACTTCATTGAAATCTATCACCACCTGATTTAATTTCATTTCATCCGCGATCTTGGTTAACTCTCCTTGGAATTTTTTTTACATGAGTGACCCTTGGGATTTCCGTCTCTTCTGGGCCTCCCTTTGCAGCCATACCATTCTTACTTTCTACATAATTTGCTGTCATTTTGTGTATTCTGGTTCAATTAAAAAAGAATTGAATTGATAAAGACACATGTATGATGTTGTGCTGGACGGTGCATATGGCTGCGTGCTTCAAGCTTCTCATTAAGTTTGTGGTTAAAACCGTTTGATCGCTTGTTCTGTACAAAGATTCATTCATTCATTTCAAGAATTTATGTAGCACCCCTTCAAGAAGTCCACTCAGAGGCGCTCCCAGTGCAACTGTGGTGAAACAAAAAAGTTTTAAGGAGCCTGTAAAACACTGAGGAGTCAACCCAGGATGATCAGTATTGCACTCAGTACCCTCGTGTTCGATTGGCTACTTCGGTTATTCTTCTCAAGGAACTAGGCCTACTGTCTGGGTGACCATCCCTAGCAGTATCTAAATAATCCCTAGCAGTATCTAAATAATCCCTAGCCATATCTAAATAATCCCTAGCCGTATCTAAATAATCCCTAGCCGTATCTAAATAATCCCTAGCAGTATCTAAATAATCCCTAGCCGTATCTAAATAATCCCTAGCAGTATCTAAATAATCCCTAGCCATATCTAAATAATCCCTAGCAGTATCTACATGTAAATAATCCCTAGCAGTATCTGAATAATCCCTAGCAGTATCTAGACCATCCATAGCAGTATCTAAATAATCCCTAGCAGTATATAGACCATCCCTAGCAGTATCTCTAGATCCTCATTTGACCTACCTTTCTTACCAATGTTTTCTAATATGTTACATTTTTTTGACTTTTTCTGATGATTTGGTTGTAATAAAATCTTTATTGATTGATCAATATATCTATATTTTTAGGCAGAAGAATTTCTTTTAAACTAGCATACTGTTGGAGTGTTAAAGCTGATGGCTTAGAAAACAGGCACAATGCTTAAATTCATTCAAGAATTTCTTTATTTATATAGTACCTCTTCAATGGGATTACTAAGAAGCACTTTCATATCTAGCACGGGAAGAAAGCACAAGTTTGAGTTGAATAAAAAATGGTCCAGTAAGAGCCCCAGAAAGCAGATGTGGCTTCTATTGGAGCCCAGTCCAGACCACTTGACCCACCATGGGAAAAGGCTTGATTCTGCATAGTTGCTGTTCATATGAGTGGGACCAAGAGCACCCCTTCCATCCATATTCCCTGACTTGTTGTTATTCAACAAGGTCATCTGATTCAGTGGCTTAGCAAGGTGTTTGGGGCCCCTGTGCAGGGCTTCTGTGGTGGGTCCCTTCAATGCTTGAACCACTCGATTTCAAACAAAAGGGCTGTGCAAAGACACTATCTGCATATTTCACACTCAAAATTAAAGCTTATTACAATTTTTTATATTATTTTCTCCCATTTATCTTTATAAAACAGTTTTTAAAAATTCGGTCTACCAAAGAAAATTGAATTAGAGGTTAGGCCAATGACACGTTTGAGTGTGTAACATGTAGGCTAGACATGATTACGTTCTGAATATTCAGAAAGTAAAAAGAAATGACTCTGACCGCTGGGGACCCTGTGCAGCAGGGGGCCCCTGTGCACTGCACAGGCTGCACGCCCTATTGCTACGCCACTGATCGGATTGCCTTTCTTCGATCGAACCTAAAACTAGAATGTTTGCTCATTGTAGCAGACCGTTTTTAAGTTGGTGACCCTAAATTTTACAAGTTATCTCTCCCTGTGTTTGTATGCGCAGTCTCCTGTGTTGCTTCATAAAGCTCGCCTTTTTGAAATGTGTGCTTATCCTCTGTAGGACACACACATGTAGTTGCGCACACATACAGTATACAATGTTCATTTTTAATCACACTCGTCTACACACACACACACACACGCATATACACACCAGTTATATGCGCTATTATATATTCGGTATGTATAATGATTGTGTGTCTTTAGGAGTGGGTTCAATTCCAACAAACTGGAGTACAACGTACAGGTCCAGCTGAGGTTCTGCCTAGTAGACTCCGCGGCCAGACAGCCGGACTCTTTCCCATCTACCATTACCGTCAAAGTAAATGGCGTACTAGCTGCGCTACCGGTAAGAAGCATGAACAGTGCCTTCTTATTCGCAAAGTGTATATAGCAATAATGTGGAGGGTGCAACTTGTGAGGTGGGTGGAGATATGCACGAATCCTTGAGTTTGGCTGGATGTCATCTGATGTGGGGTGACATTTGATGTGTCGTTGGTTGGCACCTGGTGTATTGGACACCAGAATGATTAACAAGCTGTGTCTGTGTCAACTTGTCAGTTTGAACAAATGTATATTGATTGATGGCTTTGCAAATTTAAAAAAACAACAGTACAATATTTACAGCGTGCCTATAGCAGTTCATCTTCAGAGTAATATATTTTTCTTTATTCGTATTTAGATGTGTTTACGTATATCTTTACTCGTATTTCTGTGATTATTGAGTACACTGAAAGTTGTAAAGTAAATTAGACATGGGCTTGTGACTCTGTGATATTTACAGCTGTATAAACAGGTGAGTGAGTAAGTATATTCTTTATTAACCAATTGAAGGGCTTAATTCCAAAAACGGTTAAGTCCCTCTTTGAAAAGTGGACTTAACCGTTTTTGGAATTAAGCCCTGAGCACACTTTGGTGTATCAACATCTGAGATACACATTTCTTCTCAGAGGTGCTATGTGCCAAGTTGTACTGAAATTTATTTCATGTTTTCTTGCCATTGTAACCTTAACAAATAGCAAAGCTCTTTGTGCTGATTTGTCAAAATGTCCATTCTGATTAAAATCCCTAATTCTCCGAATTTGCTGTAATATTTTTTGTTGTCATATTGATCATGACTCGTGCATTTTCTTCAAGGCCAAGTTCAAACAGATTACAGTATTTTCTGGACTATGTATTGATCGTTTTGCATAAAGTGATGTGGTGCAAAAATAGCAGAAAATTATAAAACCATTACATTAAAACCAGTAAATCATCAGTGCTGCTAGACATGGCATACCCACACACAGATGGTCAGGCGCGTTATAGCACGTGTACTGCCAGTAGTAGTGTTTGCGAATATTTGGTCATTATTGGCAAATAAAATGTAACCTGTTGAAGCTAAACTTTCTGCACTTTTGGAAAAAAATTATATTGGCATTTGTTGTGTTTTACAATGGTTTTTAAATTTTTAATTTAAAGATAACCTTTGCTATTTGTTCTGATTTTAACAATGACACGTACTTGGTTAAACCTCAGGTAGCTGATTGGATCCAAAGATGATATGTTGACTAATAGAGAGGCCGTCAGATGTTAGACAGTTTAATCAGTAATCAGTCCAGCACCTTATAAAACATATAAATGTAAGTTGAGACTCTTGACTTGCGTTCTGGAAAATATGGTACTTGGATCTCATCCTGCCGGGTGACATGAGGTGAATGTAGACTGTTGTAAAGTACTCAATGGACAATGAGCGCCTCTGTGTAGAGACCTTGAAGTGACGCTATATAAATTTATGTGATTGATTGGTTATAAAGTAATCAGTGGACTGTGTTATTAAAGTACTCAATGAACCAAGTTATAAATAACTCATTGGACCATGTTATTAAAATACTCAACGAATCATGTCATGAAGTACTCAATTAGCATTTTATCTCCCGTTGTTTTTCTTTCTAAAAGAATCCCATTCCGACGAATAAACCCGGGGCGCAAGCAAAGCGACCTAGTCGACCTGTAGATATTACAACTCTATGTCGATTCTCAAACTCCATAAACAACAGCATCACGGTTTCGTGGATAACAGAAGAAACCAAGGTAACTGCTTAAATTGTTATTAACTGATACGTGCAAATGACTTTTCTCTTTACTAAAAATGTTTCTGTCAATGCCATCAGCAATCAAAACTTTCATTGCACCCCTGATTAATAGATTGAAATCCATCCTGAATTATTTAGTGCTCAGCTAGACTAGTGTGCACCTGCAAAAAGTACAATTGTGTTATGCCATTGCTTTGTCACATGTTACTGGCTCCCAGTACATTATCGTATTGGCCGTAAACTTGCCCTACCTGTGTGCAAGTCCCTCCCGTGGTATTGAACCAGAGTGCCTCAATGCACACTCTGCATTGGCATATCGTCTTCTAGGTCAAGAGAAGGGTGCCTGCAGATGGGGCATTTTCAAATATCCTGGAAAATTGACGCCTATTTGTAACTACTACTTTTTCGTTTTAGCAAATTCCTTCACGCTGTATCACTGTTGATCACAGAGTGAAACTGAGAAATTTACATTTAGAAACCTATGAAAAATACAGATGTTCTTAATTTCTTTCTTTGCACTTTTACGCTCTTGCAAAAAGCTTCAATGTGACCATTGCGTTTTGCCCCCTCCTGCAGAAACATCTGTGGACACCCATGGGTCTTGGCCCTCTTTGCAATCTGAGGTGCGAGTAGATCTGTACACTCTCTAAAGCCTATGACACTGTGCATCAGAGTGGTTGTTGATGAGCAATGGGTGACATGTTGTAGACTTACTGTCTGGCCATTTATCTTGTCAAGCGTCTTGATTCGAGCATTCTACTACAGAGACTGAAGCGAAGTGGAGCATGCAAACCCGAACAGACGAAAATGATGAGTACGTCAATCAATCGTTCGTTTATTTCAAGAATTTACATAGCACAGAGAACGTTAAAAGTCTAGTAATTGCATTTTTTTAATCAGGTGAAAAAGTTATTTTTTTCTGAGAAAAGATGACAGGTCTGATATATTTATATCTGTTAGATATGCTCGTAGAGGAAGAGGAATTGGTTCCATACTTCCCATTGGCACTTTGCCGACCGAAGCACTTGGAGTAAATGGCATGGGAAATTCTATGCCCTCGGTCGGTAAAGGGTTAGCGCTTTAGCATTGAGAATGTACCATAGTGACTGTGATAGCAATGCAGCATGTTGTTAAACTGTTCAGCCAACTGACAGATACCTACAGACATAATCGGGTCGACATCAAAATTGTATTGTGATCTAGGGCATTGTTTAGTGCTGGCTCTTCCAGTGTTTGAAATTCAATGTCCAGTTTGTGCCATCTACCATTTTGTAAGTAATTCAACAGAACAGAACTTGAGCATCATCTGTATAACTTGGTTTTGTCTTAATAACTTAACTTACTCGTCCCTCTGACTCGCCGTATTTCAACCTGGCTTTCTCTAATAGACTACGACTTTGACTGAGCTCATGAATGCATTGGATTAAATCTGGGTTCAAGTAAATTAATTGTTTTTAATTTGTTATTGTGTCAGCAGATGATCTCATCTCCCTCACATTACGGTCACCATGCTGACTGTTTACTGCGGGCGTACTCATTTTATCGCTAAAGTTATTATTTTAAATATTACAGTGAAGTTATTTTATTCGTGAGGCTATCTTCATTTACGTGTGTTCTGTTCTTTCTGTTTTTGTTTTTTCGTGCTACACAGTTCGAGAAAAGTTGTCACTGGATCGTGATGCAGAACTTGCTACTACTAGTCTACGTATATCTTTGCGTTGTCCAGTAAGTAGTACAGATGCCATCTCAACTGTGTGCATGGGAATTCAGTTGGTTGAGCTCCCCAGATGTGTGTGTGTGGTCTTGCTCTTTGTTCTTTTTTCTGCTGTTTTGCTAAATGATGACACTGCAGTCCTGAACAACAATTAACACTGTGCATTGTGTACAATGTACATTCTGTTGCAGCAAGTGCTTACGTTTGCTAACTAGTGAAGTGGAGATGATAACTGGACAGTTTTCTCAGCATGAGAATCTCTGTAAAGTAATAAGTTTCGTACTGAGATGGGCAGAATACTTGAAAAATTTAATTTAATTACTTTTGGGCAAAATTGAATTTCAAATTACGATTGCATGGAAAAATGTTCAATTGCCGTCCATCTTTTGTTCCTTTACAATGGAAGTTGACAGGCACATTAATATACATGAATCTATCTTTGAGAGTATCCATGTTTAGTTGTTTACTGGTAAAATGTCTCTTTTTTGATGCCAGTATCTGGTCTGCCATGTTGCTTCAGTGTCATTGGTATCTCATCTCATTTTGTGTTGAATAAACAAATGCTGGTGTTATTGCCTATTAGCTTGGAAAGGTGCGCATGAAGCTGCCGTGCCGGTCGGTCACCTGTAACCACCTGCAGTGTTTCGATGCTGAAACATTTCTGCAGATGAACGAGAAGAAGCCGTCGTGGATCTGTCCGATCTGCGACCGTCCTGCAGAATTCAGCAAACTCATCATTGACGGGTCAGTGTGGATGACACGTCTTAATGATTTATTCAAGATGCACTCAGAATGTATTTTCATCCATGGTGTATTCAGTTTGAACAAGTTTTCTTAACGATTTATTAATTTAACTGTCCTTAGTGTATTTTCATCCACGGTGTATTCAGTTTAAACAAGTTTTGTTAACGATATATTAATCTAACTGTCCTTACAGTGTATTTTCTTCTTCGTTGTTTAATCGGTTCGAGGTTGGTATTGACGATGCAAATGTGATGGAAATGTTTTTGTTTTCGCATTATAATTTGGTCTTGTGTTGTGGTGTTTTTTGTTGTTGTTGTTGTGAATCTGAAATTGCAATACGTTTGCATAAATTTGGTGCTTAATCTGGTATTTTGGTAAAGTAAGACATTCAAGGGCATTGCCCAATGTGTTGTGCTGTAGTCAAAGATTTACAAAGCACCTCTAGTTGGGTGAACTGTTCAGAGGCGCTCCCAGTGTACAAGAGACAAAGTAGGTTGTGAGTAAAGCAAAGCAGGAGGAGTTACGAACTAGAATTTGAGATCCGATTAGGAGACAATCATATAATTTGAATTAGTGCATCCAGGTATGCCTAATGGTAGGAACTGAAGGTATGCAGGTATGCTTAATGGTAGAAACTGAAAGTATTGAACATATCTACTAGCTGTCAATACACAGGGATGGTCACTTGATTTCAGGCTATTTGCGTATGTTGGGGAGGGGTCTCGATTCGAGCGGAGGGGAAAAATGTACCTCCGCAAAATAAATTCTAAATATGATGTCCACATCAGCCTATTTATAATCCTGTATTAGCCTATTTATAACCCTGTATTAGCCTTTTTATAACCCTGCATTATCTTGTAGTCATCCGATTGCATTTGCTTGTTAATGAATTTATTATGCTTAACAAAATAAACAGTAGCCTACGGGCCACGGCAAAATAAATGTTTTATAGACGACTTTAGCTCATAAACTTTTGTAAGGGGGCGGAGGGGTGAGAAGCTTATTTGTACGTATGCATAGGGCGCTCCACCACAAATTGTGCAAGTTGCAACAGGGGTTAGGGAATTGAAAATACAATTTTTTGGTGTACATGTAAACCTTGCAGTTGCATAACCACTTGAGGCTTTCTCAACAGAAGG
Organism: Lumbricus terrestris; assembly: GCA_949752735.1. Lineage (NCBI taxonomy): Eukaryota > Metazoa > Annelida > Clitellata > Crassiclitellata > Lumbricidae > Lumbricus > Lumbricus terrestris. The sequence goes on from OX457041.1 coordinate 55,310,262, forward strand.
CTGAAAGGATAAATGTTTTAGACGCCTTGTGAGCGTTGGTTGATTGGATTCCTGTGATGTTGCAGTCTGTTCCTGGAAATAATCCACAATTCACCCGATTCAACGGAAATCGAACTGACGAGGGACGGCCAATGGCACATCACTGGCACCGAAGATGCGGACGAAAACTCGTGCAGCAGTCCGAGGGCCGAAGCACAGGAGATGCCAGGCAAGTTGCGAGAATAATTAACTGCTGTTAATGTTTTTAAGTTAGTCTATGTGACCTCAGCCAAGAGAAGGGACCGCTTTCGGGTGTGGACTTGTTGACAGCTTCCGTACGCTAATACCATAATGAAGCCATGGAAAAATTCTCAATGTTTGGTACAAAACTTGTGCCATTTGTACATGTAAATATCAAAATCATATGGCAGGAACAAGCATAATAAATATTCAATCTCTCTCTGTACCTGATGCAATAATTGCATTTTTAACCTGAATGCATCATGCGGTGTAATATAGTAAAACAGCAGGCCGCAAAGGGTCGTAAGGCCAAAAAAAATAATGTTGTGTTTCCGGTAACCCGACCGACCCTCTTTTATTGCCGCGACTCAAATAATTTTGTAAAATATTTTTATTTTAAAAAAAATTATTAAAAAAAATATTTTATTAAAAAAATTTTTTTTTTAAATTTGTATTGGCATAATACGGTGACATTGCCTTCCGTATAGAGTTGGATCTTAGGCCAAAAAACTAATGTTGTGTTTCCAGTATTCACCCGACCGACTCACTTTTATTGCCACAACTTGGAAAATTTTGTGGATTTTTTTTATTTACACTGACATTGCCTCCCGTATATGAGATGTACAATTGGAACATCATAATTATAGCCTTCACTAAGCCAGGCGACAATCGTAAGCAGCCGTCTTTCAAGGTATATAATGATCTGTTAATTAGAGCAATCAATAGTTTCCCACGGTCAGTTTGACAAAGCAGGCGGTTGTGGGATGGATGGGGGGGAGAGTAATAGATCTGAAAGGAGGGTTTTCTCACGGTAGCTCGTTGCAGGCATTGAGTACAGGGCCATCCAGCCTGTAGCACATGATGGCTATACACAGCCTGCTGCAAGTTTATAGTTTACTTGCTGTTTTTCGGTCCTAAGACAGTCCATTTTTGCTCACTTTATTCCTAAGCTGACTAGGCTCTCTTGTGATCACTGTGTCCTACTTTGCTCTCTGCCTCTTTCTGCTCTCTTTTGCTCACCGTGCTCTTGTGTTTACTGTGCCTTTTTGTGCTCAGAGTGCTCTCTTCTACTAACTCTGCTCTCTTCCGCTCACTGAGCAGTTCCCTTTTATTTCAAGCACTCTTTGGTGAAGAATTTAACATTCATTCATTCAAGTATTTATATAGCACCTTTTCAAGTTAACTACTCAGAGGGGCTCCCAACTCTAGCATGGCCAAAAAGAACATTTTTCAAATGAATAGAATGTTTCATTTTATTTTATTGATCTCTCTATTTCTATAGCGCCTCTTCAAGCTATATACTCAGAAGCGCTCCCGACTACAGCGTGGACACTGGACACTGCATTAGAGTTTCACTCCTGACTAACTACTTCCTGGCTGCCAGTCTTGAGAAACCTCTAGCCTTATCATTCTCACTTGAGCCACCTCTAACGGTGACTAGGGAAAATAAATCTAGCAACCTCTAGATCATAGATGTAACTAGTCACTGGCTCGGCCAATCTGGAACAACCCCTAGCAGTGATGTTCTGTTCGCACTCATCTTTCCCTTCCCACTTTATCTTACCACAAAAGATGTCAACAAAATGAAATTAATAGAATTGTTTTCTAGAGCAATTTTAGGTGCAGACAGTCGGGAAATAGGCAGTTTATACTTGCTTAGAACACGTACTTTGTTGCAGCGTGTACCTTTATGCAAAAAAGAGTAGTGGGTATAATTTTTCGGACAGTCACTGTATAAAAATATTTTACCAAAATAAAAATATTTTCCGACCTACCTACCCAATTTTTTAGAGCTCTGTTACCGGAAACACAACATTATTTTTTTTGGCCTAATCTGTGAGCGACGCTATACAAGTGTTCAATTACAATTACAAGTTGTATGAAACGCAAGAGTAAACGCTCATGGTTTTAGATAAAACTCCATTTTCTGACTGATCTGCAAAGCTATAACTTGGTCCCTTTTCTGTGCTGAGGTCACTTATTATTTATCAACCAATTGCTAATCACATTTTGATGTTGCAGACATCTGCTAACCTAAATATTGCAGTTTAAGAAATCTTTGCGTTAAAGCTAAGGTTTAAAAACCATCTTAAGCTTGCATGGCAATTAATTGCAGGAATTGCTGTGAGCTGAACGCTTAGTGCTAGCATGCTGCTTGTGGAGATACTGGGGTACTGCACTTCTGTACATAAATTAAAGCCCGTCATGCCTAGGATCTGTCTGTTTGAAATGATCCTCCATTGTACATGTGCAATGGTGCTTTTGACTGCCCAGTTCGGCAAACAATGACGGTGTCTTAAAAAGAAACTGTTTGGATCAGTCTGTTAGTCGTGAGTGCAGCTGATTTGAAACGAACTTAATACATGCTGCTATATTAACGCTTTAATGACGTGCGCGATTCAAAAAAACTGGGAAACCAGTACATTTTGTCTTTAAAGTGTTAAGTAGCCTTAGATTATACATAGTTAAAACACAAATGCCCTTTAGCAGTCAGATTACTTGTGCTGTAAAGTTCCAGTCAGAAAGCTTTTACCTGTTCATGTGCAGTGCTGACGTAAAGGTTACGTTTAATCAGATTAGCTGTAGTGCTAAAAACTTCTGCTTTGATGAGATTATGTGAAGTGCGAGGTTAACGTGTTACTTATGTGTTGTTATTCTTGCGTTCAGGAACTGCACGGCCGTTTGACGGAGATGTAATCGACCTCACCGAATCGGACGATGAAGCCGCGTACCAGTATGATTCCAAGTCGCATCTGCAAGGCCTGACGAAGACCTACCTGCCGTCGAGCAGCATCCAGTCCAAGTGCAGCACCGTTTCATCGCCCGCCGTGTCCAGCCCCCAGGTCACCGTCTACGACCTATCACCCCTCAATTTCCCTGTTCCTTCACCCCCGCTGGTTGACTTTAGCCCTGACCTCGTCTCGGACCTTTCTCCCCCGCTTCCCCCGCCACCGCTGGCCCACCGCAACTACCAGCCATTCACCCTCTCGTCAAAGCTGAACAACATTCCACCGGCCGCTCCGCCTGTGCTTCCGCCGCCGTCGTTCGGTGGGTTTCCCTCGATGCCAGGCGGGCTGCACGCCCCGTACGGCCTCTACGGCAGTAGGTTCGACGGCCTGATGCCGAACGACGTGAGCATGATGGACCTGTTTTCGCTAATGAGCAGCTTCCCCGATTACTCGCTCGCGAACCAGCAGCTTGCCCTGTCAAACGGCTTCTTTGACTACCTCTACCCATCGCGAGCCGATTCGACCCTTGACGTGAGCGGACAGCATTCGCCCAACTCTTGACCTCACAGACGCTGACCACCGGTAACTTTTAAGACTCACCTTGGAGAGCTCTGTATCGTTCGACTTGTCAATACGGAAGTGCGTGTCGTGCCGGGACAGTTAACAGTTGGACCTGTCTAGCGAGTTTGGTGCGCGGACGAACGAACGGGGTACCATCCAAACGGGTACAAGCAGCGTAGTCTTGTCACTGAGCTAGGGAATAATTATCACCACTTTAGATTTCAATTAGGAATTGCTGTGCAGTGAGCGATTCGTTTTGAGGGGGGAACTTCTGTAGGAGAGAATCAACTATGACCGTGTAAATTGTCCCTTACAGAAGTGTGCCACAGAACTCTCAAGCGTTGGGTTAGGAAAGCATTTGTTGTTGCGACGGATAACGAACCCTCGAAACGGATTAATGGATCACAGGAGGACATGACTCTCGACCTGCATTTAATCATGTAGAAAAGGATTTTGCATTGAATTGACAGATGTCGCGTTTAGAGGCATTTGTAGCGGTAGCGTGTATATTTGCCGGTGGACTGAAGCTGCCACGTAAAGTATTATAATAAAATTTTATATATTTATCTTCGTTAATCATGTTGCTGAAACTGTGGAAATGTCTATTAAATTATTGTAGAGCATGTGGTTTCAATTTTGCTACTAGATAAATCGGTAATTTTGTGTGGAAACCATGGAATACTCCGGTTTTCGTACAAAATGCTTAGAATTTCATTTTGGTTGTGCAAGTCCACTTGATACCTTAAGTGGCTAATAATTTAATCTTTTGAAAGTACAGCAATGCATTTTTAATGTTCAAATTGAATCTTTAGTGACCAGCAGTGCTAATACCAACAAGGTAAAGCAACTGAACACACAGCATCTTAAGCACGTATGAAGATTATAGACATCTATTTTAAGAAATCCCATTGTTTCTTAAAGGGCTGTCCACTGTTCTTCCCGCATGAAGACATTGACAATTGCAGAAACTGATGACAATTTATATGGTGCTGTAACACACTTTACACGGGAGCCTTGCACATAACTAACAGCAGGGTAAGCTTTACAAAATAGTCGTAACAACAGATTCTGTTTATGCGGATGTACTATACAACATTTCATCTTTATTTCAAAGTCCGCTGTTATTAAGATTACCAACATTTATCAAAGACAGATTTCTCCAGCAACCTCTAACAATGAGTCCTCACAGTCTGAACTGTTACTTGTAAACCAACACCTGCTTCTTGTGGAAGAATTACATGTGATGCAGCTCCACTACATGACACTCGGACTGTAGTTGCGACACAGCCGATCAAACTCATTCTCCTAAACACACAAAGTTTTGCAGGCTTCAGTGAACAAATCACTATTTAAGTGCCTGCTATTTAAGCATTGTTATAATGCAAAAATACATAAGTATTGAGATTTAGTTCAGTGTGCGGTACCAGCCATACAATTTCCTCAGGATCAATGGAATTATTCAGCAGGTCAAAGAAACTGAATGTAAATAAGATATTGAAAATATTCCAAAGAATTTTGGCAGGTAATGAGTAAGGTACAGTAGGTGAAATGACCTGCTGCAACCTATGTGAGCATGTGCTACCACCTATGGGTTAGTTCTACATACGTTCTAGGCATTACAGTTTCATGGCTCCTACAGCCTTTGACCTGCACAATTTAAGTCCTGAAGACTGCATTTAGAGGTCTTGTTTTCCTATAATCATTTATTTCAATTCTAATAAAGGTTTGCACGAAACAATAGGAACACATGATAATAAGTTAACCTTTGAACCCGGAGCTCCCGTAACACTATGGATAACGGGCCGCCAGCCGGGTTCAAAGGGTTAAACAGCAGTCGATTTTAGAACTGCATGGCAACCTGTTAGGTGCCAATCTGTCAATCCTACTGCGGCTCATTTTACCAGCATATCTAGGGAGTTGAAGAGTGAATCAGCCTGTCCATCACCATTCAGCCATCACCATGCAAGCACCTCTGAGTAGGTCTTTGAATAGATGCTATATAAATTCTCGAATGAATGAAAGGAAACGTTTTTCCAGTTACTGGACTGGTGTTGGAGTGGTGCACTTCAACCAAAGGGACTGTCAATCCCAAGATGCACTCTGCCCGTCAGTCACCTGATGATTATTGTTGAAACAGGTGGGTAGAAAATATGCAGAACTTCGATTTGAACTGCGTCGATTGCTCACCTTGATCAGATATTCTTTTATAAATGGAAAACTTTATTGCTCAGTGCTCACCTTGATCAGATATTCTTTTACAAATGGAAAACTTTATTGCTCAGTGCTCACCTTGATCAGATATTCTTTTACAAATGGAAAACTTCTGTGGCTCTCCTTCAGCTGGGCAATGTACCGGTTGCTCACCTATGACACAATAATCTTTGTTTAATTTCAAACTGCCACAATGCAGTACAACTACAATCAGTAATGAATGCATGATCACAAGCTTTAAATGAGTCGAATTTAACTAACTGGCAGCCGAGCAAGGCGCTCATCACTTCCTACTGCTCAGTCTACGAACGCTACTGCCGAGTAGAAAGTTGAGTGGACCTTCTGGGAGGGCAGAGGGAAGCGATTCTGCAGCCGTGCGCTCTTAGTGCCCAAGTATTTACCATTACCTTAAACCCTCCTCACATTAGCAATTTCATGCAAAGTAAGCATACCCTACCCTTTAGCAAATATAAGGCATAATAAAAAAAATTATAGCAATTCTTCAGCATTTGTCCCTTTCAAAAATCTCTTCAATGATAGCAATTCCCTGATGGATTTAAGAGAATTGGCAAAGCAAGAAATTTGGCTAAAGTGGATGAAATAGACTTATGAGGAGAGCAGTTGTGAGGCAACTTATGGTATAAAGTGTTCGACATCATTTGCTTAGCAATGCTTACAGGTTGGCTTACATCACATTTTTTGGAATTAAAGTTCAAGTACTTTCGAAATCTGTATTGATACATTTAAAGCCGAACTAGAGTATAGGAAGTCGCATTAAATAATTCATCATCACAGGCTACAAAAATACTGTACAAACAAGTAATGTAAAAATGAATACTATAAAAAATTACTGTAAAATGAATAATATAAAAACTAAATACTGTAATACTGTAGAAACGAGTACTGTAATGATGAATACCATCAGGGAAAGAAAGTGTTGTCTCTTACCTCTGGGGGCTTTCCCAGGTGCTGAGCTAAGACGGCCATGTTGAGAAGAGTCTCAGGATTGTTGCTGTCCTATAAAACAGTCGGTCGAGAATAAAAGATGTGTAAATATGAAAGAAAGATCAGATCTGCCGACAGGAAACGGTTGTTTATTTTAGAGCAAGTAATTTGAAAGAACCAACTACCAAGTTACACTATCAGGAAGTGCCTAAAACTGCTCTTTCAAACTTTTACAATGAGAGTGTGTACTGAAAGTGCCATGGGAACCAAAGCAGCCTTAATCCCAACCAACTTGAAGTTAAATTACCACTCAATGGTTTCATAGCAATTCTGTGTGTGTAATACTAGGTATATACCTATGAGCCTGCATGCTTGCCTCTGCTCCAAGGGAATAGAATTGACTTTCGCTTTGTAGCTCAAATTCACTTCCTTCAAAAAGCAGCTTAAAACTTACTACTTCTCCTTGCCTTTCTAGCACTGCATAGCTAACTTCATCTTCCTCTGACGGCTGACTACCCACACCTCAGATTCGCATCTCGATGCGAACTTGTGTGCATTAAAAATTTATTTCATAATGTCATGTCATGTCAATCACCGACGTCGCTGCGCAACAGTTGGCCACATGCATGGACTATAGCTCTCCACTGCTGTCTATCGCGTGCAGCGGCGAAGAGATGGGATCCGGACAGGTGAGACCAAGAGAGAACATTGTCAATCCAGCTAATACGCGGTCTGCCCTTGCGTCGATATCCCTCCACGTGACCCAGCATGATGGCTTTTTCCATGCAATCCTGAGGGAGCCTGACGACATGACCGAAATAGGAGAGTTTACGAGCCTTGATGGAACTCAAGAGCTCCGGTGAAGCTCCGGCACGCCGATAGACTTGCCCTGTAGTAAGCTTGAGCATCCAAGAAATGCACAAAAGCTTACAGATACATTTGTTCTCGAAACTTTGGATCCGCTGTTCCTCTGCTTTTTTGAGCACCCACGATTCACAACCATAGGTTGCGACTGACCAGACCAAGGATTTCATCAAGCGAAGCTTGGTTTGGGTACTAGTGGATTTATTTTTCCAGATCTTCGTAAGCTTCACCATGACTGCCATACCCATAGCCAGTCTGGACTTAACATCGTCTGAACACTTTGCGTCGCTAGAAATTTTGCTGCCCAGATATGTGAAGCTAGCCACCTGTTTGAGTACACCGCCTGCAACAGAAATCTTGATGATCCGCTCGGTGTTGGTCATAATAATAATAATAATAATAGAGACTAGTACTTCCATTGTCAAACGAAAAGAAAGTCCGTAGAACAATGACACAGCAAGGACCTTTTTAAAGTAGCTACAATACTAATTGTCTGTAACACAATGAGTTAGCTACCTTGTCTAAAGCCTCCTGAAGCATGCCCTCAGCATCCTCGAATCTTCCTTGTGCCATCACGCTAGCAGCCTGTCCATTCAGCAGCAGAGGCGTTGACACAAACTTGTCCGTCAGCTCTTGGAAGATGTAGTAGGCATCCTGGTACTTCTCACCTCCCTGCACAAGCAGACAACAATTGCTAACAGACAGACAACAATTGCTAACAGACAAGAAATTCATCACTCAAATAACAAAGTCTGTAATTGACATTCCAACATGTCAACAACATATCTTGTACATCAATTTCGACTCCCATAGCGTGTCATGCAAATCAGATTTACACATCTGCACCCATATGCATATGTATGCATATTGCATTTATGTAGATCCTGGTCTACTTCACAATCAGGCAATACAGGGTATTCTCAATTGCTGGGTTCACAATTTGGAACATTGGACTAATGTTGGAAATGTGCCTCCTGCAACAGAAATGCACTTTACAAGTTGTTGAAATCTAAACTCTGTTGCCATGGCCAGACTGAGATTACCGACGAGTAGGTTTCTCGAGGGATGCTATATTAAATTCTTGAAACGAATGGCCTAATTATATATATATATATAAAATAAAATATATATATAATTATATATATAGTAGCTACCGTTGCCAGATTGACCCAGGCAGTTGCCAGCTGTGTCAGGATGTTATCTTCATCAGCCTCTTGCATCCTCTTCAGCTCCTTCCTAGAACATAGTACAATGTGACATTTCACAAAAATTGAGGTTGCAAAAAAAATACTAGTGAGTAGATTATCAATGATCTTAATAGTGAACAGTAGCGGTGCCAGGGTGGGGCAAGGCGGCCAAGTCTCCTTAAAACATAATTAGCTGCCCTAAAAACTGAAATTATATGCATGAGATTTTGGCCAAATTATATGACAAAAAAGGTCGTCAGAAATTTTGGTGGATGAAAACGGAAAATTTCCATGAGATTTTGACCAAATGACTAAAAAAATTTTTTTACAAAGTCGTCAAAAATTTTGGCGGATGGAAATGGAAAATTTCCATGAGATCTCAACCAAATGACAAAAAGTCATCATAAATTTTGGTGAAAGAAAATGGAAAATTTCGTCCGCAAGGATTCAGCCCCCCAAAACTGAAATTCTAGTGCCGCCTCTGAGAGTGAAGCCATGCCAGAGTCGCATTGGCACTAGAGCTAGTGCAGAGTTCAACCAGGGAGAATGTTTGCAAAGAATTGGACTGAAGAGCAATTAATATACATAGAGATCCCGTGCAGACACCTGTGCATTGAACACAAACCTCACGCAACATTCATTCTGTTATGCATATCGATCTCATTAAAAGCCTGCCTGACTAATGTAGCAGTATAAAAAATACTCAAACCCATAGCATAATTATTAACCCTGCAACATTGGCATGGTGCCTTAGTACCCTAGTATTTACTGACTAAGGACATCGGAAAATATCTGTTGGGAAGGGCGTTCCGATGGAGATAAGGGATGGTACTAAAGTAGGTCACATCTTATAAAAGTCAATAACATATTTAACCGTCATCCCAAGACATGACAGCTCCTCAAGTGGCAAATAAAATTTATGTTAACGAATACTAGACACAGCTTACCTGGCAAAATCGACCCGGTCCAGTTTCAGCATTATTTGAACCAGCATGGCTATACTAGAAAAACAAAACACAACAATTGCTAAAAATGATCTCGGTGATATCTACAGTGTAAAATGATAGCCCATAATTAGCAATTTAAGATACTCTTGGGAACTACAATTATTGAGTCATTGAAGCAACAACAAGATCAATCGTCTTTGTTGACCTGCCTCTGACCTTGCAAACCCTCAAATCCTTTGCTCTTCAGCAAGGGTGGGAGCTTTTGGTTCCGCAAGCTCGCACTTTTATCAGACAGTGCCAAGCCTTCTTGATTGCGAGTCGGTTTAACGACACTGTGTGATAACAAAGATCATTAGCATCACCCCCTCCTTTATCCAGGCTTGGGACTGGCACTAGCAAACAGGTTGCCATTTTTAGTGTATTCAAGTCACTTTTTTATGAATTTCTAGTAGTTGACTTCTTCACATACACATGTAAACAATTATCAGGAACACCGACGTTAGTACCTAGTATCAAGCACCCAAAGTTTCCTGCAAGAGCAATAAATCTGTGCTTGGGCTAGGAACCACTTAATCTTTTAACAACGAGCATGAACTAAAATGCATTGGAAACCAAAACAGCTCATTGCTAAAGGGTTAAAGGAAAAGAAGAGTAGTCCAAAGAGTAATTAACACAGTATTTACCAGACAATGTCGAGCCTTATCGATTGTTGGCCCGTCCACATGGAATGGGCGCCCGCTTGCACTACGCCTGTTACCTCGGAATAATTTACCTGCTTTCTACCAGTTGCTCAAGACCTATCTTTTTAGCTGTGGCTAGGCTGGGAGCGCCTCTGAGTGGATCCTAGGCTTCTTCTATATAAGTTTTCGGAATGAATGAATGAATAATGAAATGACTAGCATACCATTCCAAAGCATCCGACTGATGAAGAGTTCTCATCGCAGCGTCGTAATTCTAAATTTTTAAAAAAAATTGTCAAAACAAAATAACCACAGAGGAGATTTGCAGATCTAAATTTACACACATACGATATACTGGTAAAAATTACTTAATCTCTGCTCACAGTGTTCAATTCAAGGTATAGTACTTCCAATTTATATAAAGGCTCACTTAACCTTTGCAAGGCAAAGAGATAAATATGCAGTCCGAAACAAACGAATTAATGCAACTTCAAATGTAAACCACACTAAACTTTATGAGAACTGTTCAAAATATCTGTGAAAGATTTTTTCACACTAACCAGGATAAGCCATTAACTCTAAAATAAGTAAATTTGTGGAATAGTGAATAAGATTTTAAGCTTTGATGCCTTCAGTAAGTTAAGAATTCTCATTCGCCTGTAGCAGCACATGTGACTCAATAGATGTGTTGGAGGAATAACTATGGTGAATGGAATATAAAATCGAGCGTACGAACCCCTTCGTGGAAAAGGATGGACGCAGCCATGAGAAGGAAAACATGGTTGGTTAAATCGACATTTCGACTGAGCTTAGTGTCGAGTTCAGCCAAGATTTTATCTCTGAAACAACAGCAACATTTGATTTCATCATAATCATCATCATTATAGCCACCAAAAACATCATCATCATGGAAAGGGAGTTTAGGGTAGTGTAAGCACTCTGGCACGGGCAGGATCGCTTCCCGCAACCTCCCAAAGGTTCACTGAACCTTACAATCAGCAGATGGTAATAGAAAAATCATTAGTAGGACATGATGCGCGTCCTGTTGGCTGCCCAAAGTTAAATTTGACTCATGCAGGGCCTAGGACAGGGGGGGCCACTGGGGCCATTTGGCCCCAGGCCTCACTTGATAAAGGGCCTCAGAATTTCGGAATTATGGACTTACTTATAATAAATAACTCCTTAATTCCGTAATTCCCAATTTCAATAAATAATTTCTTGACATGAGGAATTACGGAATTAACGAGTTATTTACTTAAATGTGGCCTTATGCAATTTCTAATTATTTCATGACGAAATCGTTGACGTTAAATAATTGCAAATTGTAAAAAATCGTAAATCTGTTATTAGTTGTAAAATTGAAATGTTGTCAACACTCAATAGTGTAAACTCTATCGTAACTCGTTACTCGTAGGCCCTAAGTCGTAAGTCAAACACTCAAACCTAACAAATGTTTTAATATTCAATTATATTATTCATGAATATAATTATTGTTCTTATCATCGGATTCGCTGTGGATAGCGTTTCCTACACAGTTCACTATATATATTCTTACTTTCTTAGTCTCTTAGAGCGGGGGTGTATATAGTCAGTCTGCCAGGATTTGGAGTTTGGGTGTAGTGTAGAAAATGAATGGGTCCTGGGGTGGTGGACGAATTCGAGCGGAACTAGTGCACGATTAGGGGGTTTGTTTTTACCTTTTGAAATTGATATTTAATCTACATTAATTCATTAAAATAGTTTTAACAATATCAATCAATTTGACAAAATTGACCACATTGTCAATTTTATTGAAAAAATAGCATATATTCCCTCAGGGGAATTTTCTTGGGCTCTAACGATTAGTCAATTATATTATAAAAAAATTATTTTAATCTAATCTCTTACAGAAAGATGAAGAGATCATTCCAAAGTGGACATGAAAAACTAAATAAATTTAGGCTACTCGACAAAAGGAAGCTGCTTCAGCAAGCCCAAAAAATTCAAATTTCGTTGCACATCCTGATAATAGCAATAGGCTCAGCCAGACGGGAGATCTTCGAGAAATAAATTATTCACAAACAGAAAGTACCCTCCAAGAGACTACGACGGCTGTAACAAGTGTGACTGACAGAGAATGAAGTTTTGAACCAAGAAAATGTGAAATTACCGGTATTGTAGGCCCTACAGCATTTAACAATTGTCAAGGAATCAGATAAATCAAATACTTTTCTTTTTAAATCATTTAAATATTATTAGACATGTGTACATTGGAGCAGGATCTCATAGCAATCCAGAATTTCGATGTAGATTCTTGAGTGAGAAGGCCTTGAAAATTAGTTGTGGCCCTAGGCCTCCAAATCCTGTCCTAGGCCCTGGACTCATGTAATAACTTGTGATCATCCGTCATACTATGAATTGTATTTATTTTAATTTTAATCATTCTGCATTGTGTCAGTTTGAAATTCAACGAAGATAATTATTATCATCAATATCATCTGTATTATGAAAACCTTAGAATGATCAGTATATCCCAGTTATCTCGGCCTTAGGTTTAAACTTACTGCATGCTTTAATCGCTTTAGTAGCCACAACATAGCAACCTGTAAAATGAGGGTAAAAGTGCCTACCGCTTTGTCTCATTGGCCAGGTAATCAGCGAACATCCTGATGGCTTGAAGCTCCGGTGGAGAACTGGACACAACCTCACTTAAAACAACACCGTACTTGCGCTGGGCAATGTACGCTCGATACAATATAACATCTCGCTCAATCTTCAGATCAGCTGCAACCTGCAAATTGACAAAACGGTTAATGATAACAATATATTTCTGAAGTAGTCATATAAAATTTTCTCGGCTTGGGTTTCGAACCCCATCTAACAATGCTTGCAGTAGGTGACTGACAGGGGTGCAGCCCAAATCTCCGAAACCCGAATCCCCAAACGAATTTCGGCTGAATTCTCAAAATCGATTTTCCAAGTGCAACCCACACAGTCTAATGCTTTTTAGGGTAATCTATCGTTTTAATGGAATTAATTATTTTTCTCATTTCGGAAAACGGAATAGCGGAATAAATTATACGAGATTTTTGGGCAGTCGCAGCATCATTATTTTTCAACATTCCGTCTTCTACTTTGGTATAAATCATTATCATCAATCAAATTTCCATTTAGTCAAGATTTCCTTTAACCAATCCAGCTTCTATTTCAACAATAACAGTTTTTTATCAATTCAACTTCTATTTAAATAACAATTATTTTTCATCAATCCAGTTCCAATTTCAGCAATAATGTTTTCGCAAATCCCACTTCTATTGCGTGAAAAATTATTTCATCAATCCGACTTCTATTTAGCAAGAATTCTTTTTGTCAATCCAACTTGTATGCCATCATCGCTATATCCCATGCAATGGCAAATAATTAATTCTGCTAAAACGATAGTGGACAAAATGGCAAATAATTAATTCCGTTAAAACGATAGATTACCGCTTTTTAGAACTAAACTGTGCTAGAAACTACACTAACAGGCCCATTATATCATGAATAAAATTCAACTAATTTTTGGAAGTTCCGCCGCTTTCTACAAAACTGCTTTCGGGAATCAAACTTTTGTGCATTTTCAGCTGTTTCGGGATTCAGGTTGATCCCAAGTGACATAGCAGAGGTTCGAGCCCCCATGATTACTGTGTTGGGATTTTAAGCATGTCTCTCAATCAAAAATGCTTCGCACCTTGGATTCGTATTTACCAATACCTTGCCGTCTAATATAAAAATAATTGTACAATAGAAATAGAATAGTTCAGAGCCGGGACACCGAGTGACGTGGCATCGTTGATATCATACTCAAATAACCAAACATAGCGCTTAAAAAATAAATTATACCAGTAGAATATTCCTAGCATAACTTCTATTACCTTCAGCTTCTGTGCTTCGTTTATACATTGCTGATAGTTTCCAATATAAAGAGCACATCTAATATCAAATAAAACATCGGTCTCTCCCGTAGAAGCCATCTTTTCAATAACAGACTACGTATTTACTTGATGTCGACCCAACGACCAATGCAAGTAAGGAGCGCGTCGAAAGGACACCTAGCGCCATCTCGTTTTTACTTAATTTATATAGGTTTCTCACAAGGATTCTGTGTGTGTGTGTGTGTGTGTGTGTGTGTGTGTGTGTGTGTGTGTGTGTGTGTGTATGTGTGTGTGTATGTGTGTGTGTGTGTGTGTGTGTGTGAAATAAGACAGTTTAGAAGAAAAAAGCAACAGCTATAAGAATTAAACTAGCACACTATTTATAAACCATAACTGGTTATGAAATCCTTACTAAATACTAGAAGGTCGAGTGACGTCTCCCAGATAGCCACATTCTCCAGGCTCAGTGTTCCCACGGTGCACCATGTGAGACCGCTGAACCCAGCAAGCATGGTCCAGACGTTTACCGCTTGTGGAGTGATGAGCGAAAATCGTAGCGTAGGCCTATATAAATATATACATAGAGGCGCACAATAAATCATCGAACAGAACCAGATCCAGTATGTACACTCCCATTCCCAGACCCCGACAACTGCACACATGTTCGGTGTCCAGTTCACCCGGACATTGAAGACACTATATAGGCCTAGCTTTGCACACGCGTATATACTCTGCTATTATGTCATTGTGGAATTTATTTGATCCTGTCCTCGTGCACAATAATGATACGCTGCCTTAATTGTTGGGCCAAATTAATAAACCAACAACGAAAGCAACAATTAACGAATGCGTAAAATATTATTGAAAAATTGTATGCGACTACAAACTAAGTGTAGAAATTACTGGAAGGAATAGGTCGAGATATCGCTCGACTAATTAAGGCATTCTCTATATAATAACGCTGGCTTATATCATCTTTGGTACGGTTTCTGTAACCGGTTTCGTTTCTCCCATTCGCTAGAACAATTTTAGGCTAGGTGCATGGTAACCGTGTTGTCTAGCATTAATGAACTCTATAATGTGGCACATCGGACAGCATGTAGGTAGACATTTTCAGCTCGATTTAAACACGCAAATAGTCAACTTCTTGACAGGCCAAATGACTTACTAAACCGACAACGAAAGCAACGATTAGGTTAAATGGCTATTCTGTGCTTCTGCAGCGCTTCGAATATTTGGGTAGCCTAATAATGATAACAATAAATTATCATTTTATGATGTCTGCTGTTTCAGAGTAACGTCAATAAATATACTTGGAGTAACCCTTAACTCTGAGCTTCGAGTCACCTCTCATGTAGACAATGTAGTTTCATCTTGTGCCGGGTCGCTTCATGCCCTGCGAACGTTGAGAGCTCATGGACTATCACCTGATGCTCTTCATACAGTTACAAGAGCAACTACTGTTTCCAGAATGATGTATGCCGCTCCTGCGTGGTGGGGCTTTACTACTGCTCAGGACCGAGCCAGGATCGAGCGCCTATTATCAAGAGTCCGTCGATCAGGGTACTTGCCAAATGACTCGCCTTCTGCGACTGAAATGGTTGATCTTGCGGATGCTCGTCTTCTAACTGCCGTTTCCAGAAATGACTTCCATGTTCTTCGACCGCTTTTCCCACCGGTTGCTCATCGTCCCTATCAATTGAGGCCACGTCCTCACAACTTTGTATTGCCAACCAAAGATGACAGGCATTATATTTCTCGGGTTCTGTATAAAAAGGCACCCTATGTTCATTAATTATAATAAATTGTCTAATCTCATTATTGCAACCTATAGGCCTACCCTATATAAACATAGAAACATTCTTTTGTAATTTCTGTCATTTTGTGCTCATCCTAAGACAAATGCAACAGTCAAGGCTAAAGACATTCTATAGGTATTATATTGTATTTGATCAACTGCTTCTTGTACCTGATAGCGGTGTGTCTATCAGTTTTTGTTACCATTAAAACGAATATAATAATAATAAGAGTTCCCCTTCATGTGTTAGGCCAAAAATTAATGCAGAGATACAATAAACACGTAGACCTATACGTAACGAAATACGTCACGCTCATTATAAAAGTTTACTATTTTAAGACATTCGCAGATTATATAGCGCACACTTTTAAGAATCACGAAAATTGATTAAGCGTGCGTTATTAATTTTTGCGCGCTCATATAGCCTAATGATATTATTATTTTCCCATTGCTGCGCAGCACTCTGGGAGTTCAGGATCATTAATAAGCTATGCGGGTCTGTACTAAACGACATCCTGGATGGTTTACACTCAGATCAACATAGCTCCCCGTGCGTTATTAATTTTTGCGCGCTCAGACCCCCTGGAAAATTAACACCAATTTTTTTATAACTACTACTTTCTTTGTTTTTGGCGAATTTATTCACACTACAACACTGTAAAGATACACGTGTCGAAACTGAGAAATGTAGGCTACATTTAGAAACCTTTATGAAAAGTAGGCCTACCCATGTTGTTAATTTCCTAGTTTCCAATTTTCAAGCTTTCGCCAAAGATTTTTGCAGCGACCGTTGTGTTTTGCCCCTCCTGCAAAAATGTCTGGGTGCGCCCATGCCTATACATGCAGTGCAGCGCACTCGTAATTTTGAATGAAGTTAATAATATAGCCTAATATTTAGAGCTGTTGTTCGATTAAAAATTTTAATCGAAATTAATCGCGCGATTAATTTTTTTAATCGCAATTAACTGCAAATTAATCGCAATACATTTCCTTCAAATATATTAATCTTACTATTTTCTAAGGACCCCTGAAGCATAACATTTTAATGACTGAATGCATTCTTTCTATGCAAACATATTCAATAGCCTTTGGCTTAGGCCTATTGAATTTCTACATTTAGTTTATTGAACAGTTTTGCATGACAGACAGAATTGAAACGCTGTTCAAATCAGTCAAAGTCTGCTCAAAATCCGTTAATTTTTTAATTTGAACCACCTTTAATTAAAATGATATAGGCCTAAAAGTGAAATTGGACAACCGTTTTCTGACTATCAAAATTAATTATTTATTCAGCCAATTGTATAGGCTAGGCAGACCAGTTATTTACATTGGTCGGTTTACATGGACCTGATAGTAGGTCTACTATTGATTATTGAACCTCATTATTTGGTCACAATTTTTCACAAGAGGTTGCGGCTCTTGCCAAACCTCGCCTCAGTTGTCCTTCTGTAAACATTTATCATTTGAAACCTGGATCCATTGGTCTTGCCATCTCATGGAGTTCAACCAACGTAGTCTGACAGGGTAAGAAAACAACCTTAGGCTAGTGGACGATGCGATGCCAACGATGTCGACGGCTCATCGCTAGCGTTAAATGCAAGTTTTGATTCGCATGCAGGCGATAATTGAGCGACGAATTGCTACGATAATACTCAAATTCTTTTTTGGAATATTTGCCAAAGAATGCATCACTAGCTTTAAATATGAGCTTTCCGTTTAAAGCCAGTTTTTCTGCCTCTGATTCCTTTTTAATGAGATTTAATTAACGCGAACGATTAATGCGTTAAAAATTTTAATCGCAAATTTTTTTAACGCGTTAATCGCACGCAGTGTTACCACTGAGGTCTCTGAAATAAACCCAGATTTCCTTCCGAAAAAAACCAGAAAAACCCAGACTATTCATGTAAGCTATTTTAGACCCCTTTGTTCAATTCAAGTTGGTTTTTCGCTTGTTCGCATGAGGATTAACTAAATGTTCGTCAAAAGAGTCGAATAAAATGCAATTACAACTTTAAAATATCAATTGTCAAAGTTGTCAGAGACTCGGGGTCCATACCGACAATAAGCTTAATCGATATATTCGTGTGCGCATGTGCGCCTGCAGTGGGTCGAGTCTACCAGAATCGCAAGCACATAACACACGTGGCTTAAGTTTACAAAGTTTTAAAGTTGTCTGAGTTTTCCAGCCAAATTTTCTTAATACACCAACAATCCAACGTTTTAACCACCTAGAACAACAATTGATACTCTGCAACAACTTGGCTAGCTATTATACCCCTAGAGGATTGATCTGACCTACAGTGCATAACTGTATATGCATGTTATAGATGTAATACGGCTTTAGCCTACAGTGAAAGAGACGTGTGACCTGACCCATTTGAAATGTCAAAATGGTTTATTTCTGTGCAGAACTATTCTTTAGGTTATAAATTATTTGTGAATTGACAACGTGAGATCTTGATTGTGGAGTTTAAAATTAAAATTTGTGAAAAAAAATTATGTATCACAACCATTTTACATTGAATTTCACAGAATAATCATGTGTTGTAAGTACAAAATGCCAACTCACCAAAATAAACCCAGATCTTGCCCAAAAAAAACCCAGAAACCCAGACGAAGGCCAAAAAACCCAGATCTAGTGGAAAAAACCCAGCTGTGGCATCACTGATCGCACGCGTTAACGCGATTAAATCAACAGCCCTAATAATATTATCTCGCTGGTTTCCGTTTACTGACGCCGTGTCGTAGCCTAGCGGAGACAATAATTAGCGTCGCCCTCCTGATTCAAGCAACTTGGGATTGGCACCAACGATTGAATGGAAGACGACAATGGAATAGTTTTCAATTTCATGTGCCCTATTGGACTAGGCCTACATTCTATCCAGTCGTTAGCGATAGCTTATGGCTATGGGACAAAGTATGTTGAAAATTGAGAGTTTTGAAATTTCACAGACAGCACTGGAAAGAAGCCATTAGGTGTACAAAATAGCGTTTGTACAGAGTTTAACAGTAAATTTATTATAGGCTACCTATTATAAAACGGTACTATCGTATACCGGTAATTGTTATTATAGTGAATATTAACATTATAATCATGATTATAATAGCATACAATATCATGGTATTCTATAACAATAATATTCATGTAACACAAATACTGCAAACGCAATTAAAAACTATTATCATTTTGTCAAATTTTTGCCACCAACGTCATCATCATCATCTTCATCATCATCATCATCATCAATCATCATCATCATCATCATCATCATCATCATCATCATCATCATCACCACCACCACCACCACCATCATCATCATCATCATCATCACCACCACCACCACCACCATCATCATCATCATCATCATGTATATATTATTACATTATATAATTATGCAGGCCTCTGTAAAGCGCTCGCCATGGTCCGGCAATTTACTCAAGGCTGCCTAGCAGCCATAGAGTCAACATGTATTGAAACACAGCTTTCAATAGGCTGCCGGTTCTATTTGGAATGCTGTAGCGCCTTTTCTGTATGACAGTCACGGGCATTTTCGTATATAATAATTGATATTCAAAGTAGGCAACCAGTCGATTGAGAGCTGTCTCTGTTATGCATCGGACATTATTGACAATACAGGGATGAGCATCCAGGGAAGAAGCGGTAGACAGAGGAGAGTGGATAGGGGAATAACGGAGGGAAAGGATGTTGGGATGAGTTGGCGTGGCCTTGACCACATGAGTCAGACGCAGCAGACGCAAGAAGAAACGTCTAATTTACTGCATGCAGCAGTCCGGCAACAACAGCAGCAGCAGCAGCAGCAATGGGCAATCCACTCATGGACGTCTTCAGAATAGTAAATGGACTTGAAGCTAGGCGTACAATTCCATGAGCGAATTATAATTATTCATGAGGTAAAACTGTATTGACTTAATCATTGCCGCTGTATTATATAATTTAGCATCCTATTTTTAACCCCAACCACAACCATTCTCTCATCGTTCCAATTGACGCAATAAACTGCGGCTATTAAGAAAAGGCGCTTCAGCATTCCACACAGCGTTGACATCCTCGGCTTCACCTCCCTGGATTTTGACCAGGCACCTGCAGCTCTGGCTATTGCGGACTCGATTTGATATAGCGCCGGTGAATAAGCTGGTCCCTATAACGTGGTTTTTGTGGGCGCTGAGAAATTCTGGACGATTTACAATACATTGCATTACATAAAAAAACTGCAGTCTGTTAATTTCAGTTGACTTCTGTCAGTACCTGACCACGTTTCCACAAACTCAGCCAGTATATATAGACTCTTGATTTTGTATCACAAAGCACTATAGGCTAAATTGCTAATTAATTACTTAATGCAAGGTCAACCTATTGTTCTTACTAAAACAATGAATGTGGCATCGGCAGTAATAATGACAGTACTAATAGTAATAATAGTAATAACAATAATAATAATAAATAAATAAATAAACTTCGTTTATCTTTCAAAGTGACACAACACAGTACGTTTACATGAAACAATCTTAATTAACACCAAACTTAACTACTAACAGAATAGGCAGCCTATAATACATAGAGTAGGCCTACCAGCCTACTTCCAGTATGCCAGAAACTTGTGAGGCAGTGAAATAGTATAAGTAAGCCTGACATGTGACTTGGGAGTCACATGATGTCAAGCTTAGGCATATCATTATTGTTTCATTGAATTAAAACCTCTATTGAAAATGCGATCTGTTGACGAAATTATTCTGCAGTCGAAGTTCCATAAAAACATTTCACGTCTTATACTTCCGTTAACAGTTAACAGATAAACGAATTAATTAAAGAAATTATAAACTGAATGAACTACATACATTAGAATACATTAGATGCGAATGTAAGCGTTTATCTGTGGCGACTACATGACAGCAGCACTGCTCATATTTCAATGAATTAATCGTATGAGACACTTATGCTTAATTCATCATTGCAGCCCGTCTTAGTGTACGTCATGTTTTTTAAGGTGCTGCCTTTATATGGACCGTGCTATGGCTCGATATATTTAGCCTATAGGTCTCTGATGTATAAGTATGGTAGCACCGGTAGCATAGAAAAACATTCAGAGTTCATCATCATCGTCGTCGTCGTCGTCGCTGTCGTCGTCATCATCATCAATCATCATCATCATCATCATCATCATCATCATCATCATCATCATCATCATCATCATCATCATCACCACCACCACCACCATCATCATCATCATCATCACCATCATCATCATCATCATCATCATCACCACCACCATCATCATCATCATCATCATCGTTGGCGTCATCAGTTCTTGACGCGTCATTTGGTCATATGTCAAGTCCACTATTTGTTCAGTGGCGTAGACAATGGGGTTTCGGGAATTAATGTTGGTCTAGGGGAAAAGTTTTTTAAAGGTTATTTTCCCACTTAAATAAGAAAAAACAAAACAATTGCTTGTAGTAACAATTGTTTTTTCTTAATTTTTTCACTTTCTTACTTTATTCCCTTTTTATTTAATGCAATACTGTTGGGTTGGTGTCAGAAAGGGCATCCGGCCAGGCCATAAAAAACCCAATCCCCACCCATCATAAATTCCTGGCTACGCCACTGTATGTGTTAGTCCGTTTGATCTCATGCTCTCATTATCTACACAATCCAGATCAGTCTTCGTCTGCCTGACTGCCGTTGCTTCTTTTCCTTTCAAATCCTGCATCTATCGCAGTGAGATTTACTGCATGGAAATCCCCCGTCGTCGTAAACGTCGTGACTCGCTTCTACAACGCAACATCCTCAAAGCGGAGAATTGCGTTCATTAACTATTCCAAAGACGTCCATATAACATAGTCGCCTGTCCAAACCATCCGTCCGTCCGTCGGGTGCGGTGGCACACAGCCCAGCCGGCCAGCCGCGTCCATCCGCCCCTTCCATCCTTCCGTCCGTCCGTCCCTCTATCCATCCGTCTGTCCGTCCTGCGATCGCTAGCCATCGCGTTGCATTATGCGAGCGACCCATGCCAGGCAGCCGGACCGAACGTGGACGGACAGGGTGTGTAGGAGCCACACAGACCGGGTGCATGACTGTGCCTGAGACTGCCGCGGCCTACCACCACGACCGCCGCATCGCCATTGGGACACATGATGGGCAATGTGGCGCTGCTGGCTTCTCCGAGACATCGTTCAATAAGGTCGAAGGCATGATTGCCATCTACAGAGGACGCCAGAGATAGCTTATCATCTCGTGACGCCTAGATAAGCTCCTCGTGATGTTCTGTGGGGCCAAAGATCCAGAGGCATTTACGGCTTATCTGATCAGCTTATGCATAGTATGGCTCGGTCAGTATACCATCAAGCGGAAGTCCTTTACTCTTGGGATTTGCATGGATGAAATGTTCTTAGATTCACCATTAGTAGTGTTCGTTGCCATAACTTCATGCGGATTGACCAAAGTGGATGCTTTTGCGATGTACTGAAAGGCGCTATAACAAGTGTCCACATATTATATACAAACGTAGACCTACGTATGTAAACTATGTACAGTGCGCACTTGTGTGTATGGGGCGAGGTGCTGGTTAAATGGCAATAGGCACGAAGAACATAAAGGCGCGGGTTTGATACCCGCTGGTCCCATTAGGTCGACTCAAACTTCCAATCATTATGGACAGAGCAACAGTAGGACGCATTGGCGTTTGGCAGGCTGTTCGTCCATTAGTTCAGCTTACCTCCAATTGAAATGCATCTTCCACCAGTGGATCTACTTCTGTTCAGCTTTGTTATCATGTTCACCTGCCATTTTATGTCACTCTTTCATCTATATACAGGGTGCGCCAAAAAGAGACCCCCTAGGTTTTTTGCAATATCTTGACCAAAAGTAAGAATTTCCAAATGAAATTTTACAGGCTTATAGACAATTCATATTTACACGTTATGGCCAGATTTTATCAAAATATTTCAAACAAAATAACAGTTACATCACTTTTAGTGAGGTCACCCACCGTTTTTTGACGATTCAAAAAACGCGACGCAACAAAAGTAACAAAAAAACAATCAAATTATTCTGGCCAATATCTTGGTCAAAAGTAAGAATATCAAAATGAAATTTTACAGGCTTAAAGACAATTCATATCTGCACATGGTGGTCAGATTCCATCAAAATATTTCAAACAGAACAAAAGTTATGCCACTTTTAGGGGGGTCACCCACCGTTTTTTGACGATTCAAAAACGAAACGCATTAAAAAAAAATAACAAAACACGATTCTTATCTCGTCTCAAATAATTGGTATCAAATAGCCTTGATATTGACAGATGATCATTATTATTACTATTTAAAAAAGGAACAGGGCACCAGCGTAGCTGCGCGTCACTGAGAAGTCACTTAGCAAGATAACCATCAAATTGGTAAATAAGGAATCTATCAGATTGATCAACACGTCCATTAAGAACCTTGCAAAGAGACTCAAAAGAAGTTTTGGCACTGGTGGTGGGCACATTGAACACAAGTTGTGAAGCACTACCAAGTTCATTTGACAACAGTTATTTGAGATGGGACTTAATACATACATACATCATACATACATACATACATACATACATCATACATACATACATACATACATACATACATACATGCATGCATGCATGCATGCATGCATGCATGCATGCATACATACATACATACATACATACATACATACATACATACATACATACATACATACATACATACATACATACATACATACATACATACATACATACATACATACTGAACAGGACGCGTATAATACTGGTGGCAAAAACACGAATACATTATATAGCCCCAGAAGCTCCTATTACCGCCGTCTCGTTGGAGTGATGCATCTCAGCTCTACACCGGACAGACAGACGGACGGACGGAATGACAAACTGAGAGGAGGAGGCAGAAGAACAGCGAGACGTATACAGACGGACTAAGACAGATATATCGAGAGAGAAGGCCGGAGGGATGCATGGCGAACGATGAATGTCGCAGGCGCTGTGCAGTCTGGCCAGGGCGACTCACCGCCCGCCCGGCCTCCCACCCACCCACCCACCCGCCCTCGCCCGTCCGTCCGTCGTTCTGTCCATCGCTGGTCGCCCGACTCAGTCGCCTGCCCGCTGTCTCGACCGCTGTTGCGTTGGACATTGACGCGTGTTCACCGCTGCCACCGCTGCCACCACCGCCTCAAAGGAGTCCATCTCGTCTGGAAGCCACAGCATCGAAGGAGACCGTCCGAAAACAGGCATCAGGGAGAGAGGAGAACAGAGACCAAGAAAACGACGACGGCGACTCATTAGATCAGAAACGAAGAAACGAAGGGTAGAATAATTATAGAGCTCGTCTATTATATTTTACTACAGCTTTGCTCTTCTTCGTCTTCTTCTTCCCAGGGTCCGGTTTAATCAGCGACGCAGAAGACCTGGGAAAAACACAACCGACAGAATAGTCGTCCTGTTAGAAGAGTTACTACTGTTCCGTCTTCCAAGTCTTTAAGGTTTAATTCACGATGGGCTGCAGACAAGGAAAGCTGGAGTGCAAGAAGGAGGAGGCAGCGGCTGACGGACCAGCGGCGGCGGCGGGCGAGGGAGCGACGGCGGCGGCGGCGGCCGATGAGGGGCAGACGAACGAGGCCGGGGCCGCCGATGATTCACCGAAGATCATCGTCGTGTTCGGGGCCACGGGGCTTCAGGGCGGGTCCGTCGTCAAGTATCTGAAGGACGACGAGAAGTTCAAAGTGAGGGCGGTGACCCGGAACGCAGACAGCGAAAAGGCGAAGAAACTCGCCGAGCAAGGTATGTGTATAGGAAAATAATGATTGAGGCGCCATAGAAGTTACCGAGTTTCGTTTTCTAACGACATCTTGCGACTGCAATTATAATAGCCGTCGACGTCTTTAAAGAAAATATTAATAATAATAATAATAATAATAATAATAATAATAATAGCAATAATAATAGCAATAATAATAGCAATAATAATAGCAATAATAATAATAATAATAATAATAATAATAATAATAATAATAATAATAATAATAATAATAATAATAATAATAATAACAATAATAATTGCATTTCAGTTTCTTTCACCAATTTTCTATTTTCGACTCGACTATAGCCTAATTGATTCGTGTCTGACACGTTGATGGATGTAACGATGTCAAAGCGCAGTGTCCTTATCCTGCTGTCATGTTTCACTTTTGTGACGATTGCTTTTGAAGATCTACACGTGTAGATGTTCGATGTGCATTTGCTGTGATAGGCCCCTTCACATGGAACGGCCTTCCCCCTATTTTACGGGCTAAGCGCATGTTTGAGCTCTTCGCAACTACCCGCTCTCTCAAGTTGTTTCTTCCCCCACCCCAGGGTTTCTTATCTGTACTGAAGGTGCCTTTGGATAATGCTGCGAGAGTAGCTCTATAAAATTATTAGAAACGATAGGTTGCAACCGTTGCATACAAGGGGTCGTCCATAAAGGACGTCCGCAATGAGGGGAGGAGGTCATTCACATGCAGACAAATGCGGACATGGGGTCGTGACGAGTGCGGAAAATTTGGCAAATAGACCCATTTCAGTACAATCTGTGCCATTTTAAAGCCTGTTAACACACTAATCATGCTAAAGTGCATGTCAACAGCCGTCTACCCTGCCAGCCAGCCTAGCCAGGCACTCTGACCTAATTTCGTCCCGAGGGATACATTATCAGCTTCCTAACATAATCCAGATGCTAGCATTTAAGGAGTTTGGCGTGCGGACGTCCGCAAACTGGGTGGGGGTGGGGAGGGGGTGAGGCTAAATGCGGACAAGGGGAGGGAGGGGTTCAAAGTTGGTCATTTTCTGCGGACGTCCTTTATGAACGACCCCCAACTTGACAATTCTTCAATTTCCTAGCTGTCTGTCAGTAGGCCTAGTATATTTCCTTCTTCAGTCTATTTGATTTGTTATCGAGTTCGTTATGCAACGAATAAAACAAATCGAAGAACATAACGTTTCGTTTGTTCTTTCTTACGTTCTACCAATGCCGTGTTAAACGATCTGTCTAATGTTGCAAAAACTGGTTTTACCCTCTGATGTATTACCGGCAATGGGAAAATGGACAGCAGGGTATCTATACAGACTGGCCTTGTTCTACCCCTTTATGGGATTGTCCTGTTGGCGGCGGAACTAAAGGACAGAATGCTGGAAAAATTATAATTGTCGAATGCTAATGATTTTATTGATGAATCAATAAACGCCTTCAATGACTCATCTCTGCTTCAGACAGTCGTCCAGTGACTCAAATACTTAGTTACTCAATCCGATTATTACTCGCCTGCATAGCCTCGCTTATTCACGCACACACTAAATCATTAATTTTTTATGCACTCATCAGACTATACTCACTCAAGCACACGTTGCAATCAACCAGTGGGACAATCAATCAGTGTTACAAAACAATCAACGAATCGACCAGTTTTTCGAATATTTCTAAAATATAGAAATAATTTTTCTCAATTTTCCAATTCTACAGGATCGTACACGTGCCATCCATAATGCTCATACTTTAAACAATCAAGTCTTTTCCTCATCTCGTTTAGGTGTTATCCCTCAAAACCTCTCCAAACTATGCC
Organism: Lumbricus terrestris; assembly: GCA_949752735.1. Taxonomy (NCBI): domain Eukaryota; kingdom Metazoa; phylum Annelida; class Clitellata; order Crassiclitellata; family Lumbricidae; genus Lumbricus; species Lumbricus terrestris. The sequence continues at coordinate 55,336,938 of OX457041.1, forward strand.
AATGTTATCCCATCCCATTACGGTACCTCCGATTCGTTCAGATTACCTTCCGTTGAAGTACCTCTTCTATTGGTTCAGACAGTGTTTTAGTTGTCCAAAATTAACTGGGGGGGTCAGTAATTTTGTACAGTTTACCAAAGTACACAAATACATGTCAAATCCCTGCCGTTACAGAAATTAAAAACGGTGATTTGTAACTTTCTCTTTCCGCTCTCCAACACGTCATGTAATTATACTCGCCTTTATTCATGAGATACAGTTGTATTCACTTTAATTACAGTACTTGCCAAATGTTCATGTAAATGGCTAAAAGCCTAAAACCATGATTTAGCTGACATGCCACAGAATTCTGAAGTTTTTAAATAAGAGTTACTATTCACACAAAAATAATGTCGAGCTGTGTTTAGTAACTTCCTTTTTCTTAGGAAGTCCGGTGGCTTTGTCCAAAGCACCATGTCTGCCAGCCTTAAGCCATGAAATAACATATTTATCAACATTCCATGCCGTAAGAGGCGGACCGTTGATGCCAATCATCAACAGATCATTGACTGAATTCACCAGGAGCCTGTTTCTTCCACTGGTGTGGTAGAGATTCATCTGACTGAATCCTCTCTCACACTCAGCAGAAGAAACAGGTAAAACTTCCAACAAATCGACAAGTGTCTGTAATTTCTGACCCACAAGTACACCATCACTGTTTTTAAACATAGCATAATCAAGCACAATATCAGCTGCCTCCGAATTACTCATTCCAAACGACTTGCACAACAATGCAACTTGTTTTTCCCCAAACAGCGCCCGTTTCAGAGGATCCTTTGGCCACGATGTTTTATTTAAAGAATTAGCAGCCTCTAAGAATTCAGTGGATGGAAATCTCTGCTGCAAATTATCATACAAAGACTGAAAGAACTGGTTTTTCAAATTATCAAATTTCTCCACGTCGTCGGCACCCTGAACAATCTCAACACCTTTATAGCATTTGTCACTATCAAAAGATGCCCAAAATTTTCCTAATGTTCTTCCATTCTCCTGTTTTAAAGCTAGCAGCTTTAACTTAATGTCATCAATGTGGCAAAAAGCAGTAACAACAGTAGCCGAATTGCTCTGCAAAAACAAAGACAGCTGCTTAAGGCACCGTAAAGCATCCTTCAGCATACACGTCTCACTCAAAAAGAACCATGATTGCAGCTTCTTTGCAAGACCTGAGTACTTACTCCTTTCTTTTGATGGCCTATCACTGTCAGCACATTGCATAAAATGGGTGTACAAAGCACAAAAATTCCGAAGAACCGCTTTAACAGCGATAAAGGAAGAGAAAACCCATCGTACATCAAAAACTCGTTGAACCCTCATAAGTTCAATAGACAACATGTTAGCTACAGATTCCAGCTCTCTCTGATTTTTAGGTGAGACACTATACACTTTATACAACTGATCAATGAAAATCCTGAAATGAGAAACAATATTTACCGTGTCAACAGAGTTTTTTACAGCAAGTTCTAGTCTATGTGCCATGCAGTGGAAGGTTTTCAACTGAGGATATTTTCAACTGAGGATACTTTGCTTTCAATAAAGTGGCTACACCTCTATGCTGGCCAACCATGCAGCTTGCACCATCACTACAAAAGCCAACAAACTGCTCGCACAGCACATCATTGCTGAAACCAATTTCATTTAGAAACGTTAACAATGTATGTTCAAGACCAGCAGCAGTTCCAACAGTCAATTCGATTAAACCTAAAAAGTATGTACATGCTTCACCGTCAAACCTTGTGCGAATATAAACAATCATTGACTGCACATTTGCCACAGAGGTGCTCTCATCAACCAGAATTGAAAATTTGGACTTTGAGTTTACAATGTAGCTTACAAGCTCTTTGCGCATTTCACTAGAGACATGATTGATAATATTACTGCATGAATTATTTGAGTACAGAATGTTTCCACAATTTATGCCATTAAGTCTCTGCAAATCAATTAAACGACAGCTTTCCGTGTATGGTAAGTGAGACTTTGCACATTCGTATGCGGTTCTAAAAACTTTAGCAGTTACTTCAATATTATCTTTATGGCGTTCAACGAATTTTGTACGAGCAGCGTAAACACTACTGCCAATGCTGTCAAATTGACGGTCTGTCAGTATCTTCTCACATGTAGCATGAGAGATCGAGTCACGATGTTTGTCGATTTTCTTCAGAAGTTTCTTAGCAGTTAGGCTCTGAACTGTGCCATCAATGAATGCAGATTCGTAATGTTGGCCCTTTTGAGTGTGCAAACCTGTCTGTTTAACTTCTGCACATGATGTGCATTTTAAGTTACCTGTCTCAGAGTTCAATGACAGCCAAGGACGACTTCTTTGCCAGGCTTGAAATTGATCAAGGTTTCTGCAGACTCTTGGATGTGTGTATGTTTTGGCACGAGGCGAAAATGAAGCACCTGCACTGGAACCTGGCTCTTCAGGCGGATTGCATTCTTCAACCACATTGATTGGGGAAGATGCAACCGGTGATTTGTGAAACTCAGATGAATCTATATATTAAATATGTAAAACACTTCATGTTAATAGAATGAATTGAATCTGAAAATACTGGAGATATTAAGTTGAAACTTATATATTTAGGCAAAAGCCGCAAAACTTGTTAAAGAATTATTCTATTTTGTAGTTTGCCCACCAAATTAGCAGGCAAATAAACCCTAGCCGCTGACGAATACGGGCTGCGTGGAAACTAGTACAGGTCCGGGAGGTCCCGATTGTAAACTTTTGTCGGTAATCAAATGCATAAATCAGAAGTTTCTTAGCAGTTAGGCTCTGAACTGTGCCATCAATGAATGCAGATTCGTAAACGATTGTAAACTTTTGTCCGTAATCAAATGCATAAATCAGAAGTTTCTTAGCAGTTAGGCTCTGAACTGTGCCATCAATGAATGCAGATTCGTAAACGATTGTAAACTTTTGTCTGTAATGAAATGCATAAATCATGCACTCACCGTTGTTAGGAAGTTTAGATGTCGATGGTTTAGCTTTGGGCCCATAGCTGTGGGCGGCCTGGACTGCCTCGCTGGACATATCGGCACATCGAGACTTTTTATTCAAGTCTTTTTCTTCTTCGTCGCCACCATCGCCGACGATCTTTCGCTTGCTTTTCGCGAATCCAAACGCAAACAAACTCATTTCTCTGCAACTTTTCAAGAGAAACTGGACGATTTAACATGCAATCAGTAGCTGACAAACAGGAAAAGGAAATACGTTGAAGAACATGAACATTACTAATATTTACTTGAGAATGGCTCCCTACCCGCGTCATAAATTATAGGCTGGTGTCTGGTTCCCTACTCTCAGTCACGCATTGTATAGACAAGTATTGCAGCCAATTAATTTGAGACACGAATCAAGAATCATACGAATATGGACGAAGGGGCCAAGGAACTGGGGGGGTCAGAAGCTGACCCCCTCAACACATTTTTAGTCACTTAACTGAGGGGGTCAGACAACGAACTGAGGGGGTCCAACCCCCCCAACCCCCCCCGACAACTAAATCACTGGGTTCAGATTACCTCTCACTGAAATACCTCTTCTATTGGTTCAGATTACCTCATTCAAATACCTCTTTCATCAGTTCAGATGAAGTAAGTAAGTAAGTACGTTAGTAAGTAAGCTAATAAGTAAGAAAGTAAATGAGTAGTCATGTAGGTAGAGTCTTTAACCTCCAAACATAATGTGCAACGTGTATGTACACTACAGATATGTAGGGCCTACACGTTTTCACATGTATTGAATGGATGGATGAATGGATTGATGAATAGATTGATGAATGGATTGATGAAAGGCTTGATGAATGGCTTGATGAATGGCTTGATGAATGGCTTGATGAATGGCTAGATGAATGGATTGATGAATGGAATGATGAATGGATTGGTGAATGGATTGATGAATGGATTGGTGAATAGATTGATGATTGGATTGATGAATGGATTGATGAATGGATTGATGAATGGATTGATGAATAGATTGATGAATGGCTTGATGAATGGCTTGATGAATGGCTAGATGATTGGATTGATGAATGGATTGATGAATGGATTGATGAATGGATTGATGAATGGATTGATGAATGGATGGATGAATGAATGGATAAATGGATTGATGAATGGATTGATGAATGGATTGATGAATGGATTGATGAATGGATCGATGAATGGACTGACGAGTGAACTGACGAATGGACTGATGAATCCATTGATGAATGGATTGATGAATGGATTGATGAATGGATGGATGCATGGATGGATGAATGGATTGACGAATGAACTGACGAATGGATTGACGAATGGATTGACGAATGGATTAATGAATGGATTGATGAATGGACTGATGAATGGATTAATGAATGGATTAATGAATGGATTGATGAATGGATTAATGAATGAATTGATGAATAGATTGATGAATGGATTGATGAATGGATTAATGAATGGATTAATGAATGGATTGATGAATGGATTGATGGATGGATTAATGAATGGATTGATGAATGGATTGATGAATGGATTGATGGATGGATTAATGAATGGATTAATGAATGGATTGATGAATGGATTAATGAATGGATTAATGAATGGATTGATGAATGGATTGATGAATGGATTGATGGATGGATTGATGGATGAATGTATGAACTGATTGATTGTAGAGATTGATTATGAATTAATAGGTTGATAGACAAATAGATTATAGGGATGGCGGGATTTCTTGATTGACTGGCTGACTGGTTTACTGATTGATTGAACGATTGGACGATTAATCAATTGATTGATTGATTGTTTGATTGATTGATTTACTAATTGATGGATTGTTTGAAAGAGAAACGATGAAAGTTTATTCCAAAAATGAGCGAATGGGTTACTTGGATTGACAAACAGACAGACAGACAGACAGACAGACAGACAGACAGACATACATACATACATACATACATACAGACACACAGGCAGACAGACACACAGACAGACAGACAGACAGTCAAACAGGCAGACACACAGACAGACAGACAGACAGACGGACGGACGGACGGACGGACAGACAGACAGACATAGGGTGATGAGTGAAACAACGAATAGAGATAGACATGAAACGAGCAAAACACAGAGACAGATATACGGACAGACAGATCGAGCGAGATACAGATACAGACAGAGGCAAAGACATAGGAAGAAAATCAAAATACAGAGCAACAGAGAGAGAAATGGGAAAAGAAATTAAAAGAGGACAAGTCAAAGACACAGAAATGTAGAGGCACAAAGAGTAGCAAACGCGGAGACAGATACAGAGACAGACAGACAGACAAACAGACAGACAGACAGACAGACAGACAGAGATGAAAGCGAGATGCGGAGGCAGAGACCATGAAAGCGGACCGCGTTGAAGAATGAATGCATGGCATGTGGTCTTGCCTTCAACGATAATTACCTTCACTGCTGCCACGACTGCTTCACTCACCAAGATGGTGAAACCACATCTGCGTCATACATCAATCTACCACCAACTGACACCTAAGTAACCGCCACACGTGCACTGTCGATCTTTCGCTGTATACCAAGACGGTCTGACAGCAGTTTGACAACTACTTGTAAGTCCCGTAAATTCACGCGCACCTTGTGATGTGTCAGTACTCAGTAGTCTATCGCTGGAAAGAATAAGACAGGTTTGCAGTATGCGAACAGTTACTTATCAAATCGACCGGTAGTCGTCACAATTATTGTGCTCGTCGTCGTCATTATCATTGCCATCGTCGTCTTAATCATCATCGTCTGTCATCACCATTATCTTCGTCGTCATCGTCATCATTATCATCGCCATCATTTAAGCACAATGATTGTCTTTATTATGGCAACAACAGCGGGAAAATCAAGCAGTTATCGTCATCATCGTTTTGTCGTCATCATCATTTTGTCGTCATCATCATTTTGTCGTCATCATCATTTTGTCGTCATCATCATTTTGTCGCACTCATTATTGTTGTCATTGTCCATCATAATAATATTGTAATCGTCATCATCATAATGGTGATGACAGTGGCGTATAGACAAGGGATTTCGGAGGTTAAACCCTCCCCCATTGCATGTCCTAGGAAAACAGTTTTTTAAAGGCTATTTATCTACTTAAATACAAAAAACAAAACAATTGCTTGTAGTAACAGTTGTTTTTCTTACTTTATTCCCTTTGTTACTTTATTCCCTTTTTATTTAGGCCTACTGTAATATATACTGCTGGGTTGGTGTCAGAAAGGGTATCCGGCCAGGCCAAATAACCCCCCAAAAACCATCATAAATTCCTGGCTACGCCACTGGGCGATGATAACAACGACGAAAAGATTTCCATTGTCGTTGTCATCATCGCAGTAGCTTGTATTAGGCCGATACTAGATTCCCTGCTTGGCACATCACCTCCCATGAAATATGGGGGAGCGATCCAATCCCACTCAGGCCGATTGCATTAATTTTTTTGGCAAATCGCTACATTAGCAAAAACTCGACATCCCTCCAGTTTATTAGTTTATGTCATAAGCGCAGAGACTCCCTCCCCAGCACGTTATTTTGGCAACGGAGGAATATCGTAGGCCTACTCCCAATCCACCCATTGATCAGCGCCAATGTGATGTACTGAATTGTACAGTACGGTATTGTACTGCAGTGTATTGTACTATAATTGTGTTTTACTGTATTGTACTGTGCTGCACTGTATTGTGCCGCATTGTATTGTAACGTATTGTATTGTTCATGTATTATATTGCTCCGTTTTGAATTGTAATTATAATACTGTGCTGTATTTGTAATGTGTTTTAATGCCTTGCACCGTAATATATTGTATTGTATTTTATCGTATTGTATTGCATTTTATTGCAATGCATTGTACTTCATTATGATGTATTTTTAATGTACTGTAAACGGTATTGTACTGTATTAACATTGCAGTGTATTGCAATGTACTGTATTTGCACTCTACACGACATGACGTCATCAGTTCACAAATCATTGACTCGATGTTCCACTTAATTTGTGCTCATCTGATTGATTTAGCAGAACCGCGGGAATCGAACCCTCGACACCATCCACTGTTTGTTCACCATCTCGTTCGCTTTCATATCGACTCCGACAAGTGCAAACGAATTTGTTCGAATACCGAAGTATATTTGCTCAGCCAATACACAGACATATGATATATATACACTCCGTATTGACTGACGATACACTTATAGCATCCGGTAGACTGTTCGTCTGTCGGGTGTGATATGTCGCTGCCCGTCAGCAACAGTAACATCCCACGCCGTGAAATAACATCATCATCATCCACCTCCCTTCGAAATTCCACAATAATTCCAGAAATACATCACGATGTTATCAGCGTGTTATTCGGACGCACGTTTAATAGACAGTTGCATCGTTGCAATGGCAGCTCACGATGATATTTTATCCCGACCATTATTATTATTATTATTATGGTGTATCAGATCGCATTGGAATCCGTATCATATGAAAGCAAGCAATCGGTCTGATATTCTTCAATAAATACAAACGGTGTAAACTTATATAATGTACAATGTACAATTGTACATGTCGTCCATTTTCAGATTTGTATGCACATTCTATTCCCCATTATCTCAGATATATTCTCCACGGACAATTGGACATAATTATATGGATGTATATCAGTGTACAATAGGGAGCATAATTATGCATGTATGTACATATGTATGTATGTATGTATGTATGTACGTATGTATGTATGTATGTATGTACGTACGTATGTATGTATGTATGTATGTATGTATGTATGTATGTATGTATGTATGTATGTATGTATGTATGTATGTATGTATGTATGTATGTATGACATGTATGTATGTATGTATGTATGACATGTATGTGTCGTAAATAATTACATAAAGTAATGCATTATGCATATAGGCTTATGCAATATGCATGTTATTGTATAATAATCTAATACAAGCATTGTATATTATGTCGATAAAGTATAATGCATATAGTGCTTATGTGCATAGGCCCTATGTGTTATTCTATACATATATGTATAGATATATAAGCAGTTTATATGCTTTATAGATATATGCATGTATCTGTATATACTGTATGCGTATATAGGATTGTCCAATGCACGCTGAAGATGGGAGTAGATATTGATGTCATTGCAAATGTGATGTCCATGTAGCCATGCGCTGTTGGTATTTGCAACGACCAGCGCGGGAATTGGTCGACAGACAGACAGACATACAGACAGACAGACAGACAGACACACACAGACAGACAGACACAGACAGACAGACAGACAGCAATTGTAGCAAGTGCTGTCGTTTCGGTTGATTGCGTGCATAGCTCAGGTCTGACAGTTGCAACATCCGGTGAAGTATGGCTGCTGCTGCTGTTGCTGCCAGTTAGAGGGATGCCGTGAAAATGGTGAGGTGCTAGATGTGGGGATGGAGGGTGCACTTATGATGGAGCATGGGGCGGGTTGGGGCGAGTGATGAGGGCTAGGCAGGGCGGGGTGGTATCGATGGGTGTGGTGGGCGTGACGGAGGGCTGTTGCACTGAAGAGAATAGGATTAAATTAAAACGATCACTATTCAAGTGTACATGTAGTTAATAAAAAAATACAGACAATACATTGTAACATTGCATTAAAATAAATATTAAAATACATTACAACAAGTTAATACAAAGATGACAGACAGATAGCAAGACAGATAGATAGATAGATAGATAGATAGATAGATAGATGGATGGATAGATAGATAGATATATGGACGGATGAATGGATGGATGGATGGATGGATGGATAGATAGATAGATAGATAGATAGATAGATAGATAGATAGATAGATAGATAGATAGATAGATAGATATATGGACGGATGAATGGATGGATGCATGGATAGATGAATAGTAGGTAATTGCATGAGTGGATTCATGGAGGATGAAAGAATGGATGGTTTGATATTTGCATCGATGATATATAATTATTGGATCGATGGATATAGAATGGTATAATATGACTAATGTAATGTAATGCAAATCTCGGAAATACATCAACGACATTAAAAAGTCCATTATACCGCAAGAGACGTGTGCGCTAACCGATGCATTCATAACGTGGCAGTATAAGACTTTGATCATTCTATACTAAGAAGATTTCGAATTAGAAACTTTAAATATTTCTCAAGAAGTCGGCTTGCGAGCTATGCACGCAATCAACCGAAACGTCAGGTGATCGTGCCATTCCTCGTTTCAGGAGTGGAGGTTGTCGTGGCTGACTTGGAGGACAAGGACAGTCTGAAGAAAGTTCTAGAAGGAGCATTTGGGGTGTTCCTAGTCACCTCCAGCCCAGATCTAAATGACTCCGAAAAAGAAATACTACAGGTATATTCGAAATTATGGCCAGAATGTATATAGGCCTAGTCGGTCTAATCATCTCTATTCTCTAATGGTCAATGGTCATGCAATATTTCAGTGATTGATTAATAACTAATTGATTCATTCATTTATTCGTTCATTCATTCATTCATTCATTCATTCATTCATTATTCTTCCTTCATTCCTTTATTTTTCATTCCTTCATTCCTTCATTCAGTCTCTGCCTTCCTGTCTGTCTGTCTGTCTTTCTGTCTGTCTCTCTCTCTCTCCGTCTCTGCCTCTCTGCATTTCTCTGTCTAACTCCGTCTCTGTCTGTCTGTCTCTGTTTAATGATAATAGAATAATATATTTTCTTTAATTAAACGCCTGCAAGACGCACTGCGCTTTACATTTACAAGTTATGCAGTAATCTTAATTAAACTGAACTACTAACTGAACAGACAGCTTTGTAACTACCCGGCGCTAATAGCAGCGTATACAAAGCATTAAGCAAATCCGCCCAACGGGGGCTCGAACCTGCTACCTCTCGCACTCTACGCCAGCGTGTTATCCATTGCGCTACCGGGCCCCCAATGTTTGTCTCTCTCCCTCTCTCTGCTTTTCTAACCGCTAACTTCTGAGGTTTCCCCACCTGCATTATAGGGCAAGAACGCAGTGGACGTCGCAGCGGAGTGCAAAGTGCAGCACCTCATCTTCAGCGGCGCAGAAAGTGCAAAAGACGTCATCAGCAAGGAATGCAAACTATTCGATGCGAAGGCAACAATTGAGAAATACGTCAACGAACAAAGTAAGACAGATTTGATTACAAATCTTATGATAAAATTATATTTAACGCTCGTCTAAAAACAAGGTGTGCCCTAAAGACCGTGTCTGTTATAATAATTTAATAACCCCCGCAGACCAAGCATCTGTTAAAGGGGGAGCTAGGGTTATCATGCACCCGCGTCTCTAAGTTTCATTTGAACTCCGCCACTGTTCGTACACTGACGATGCCAGTCCCAAGCTGTGGATGAAGGAAGAGGGCGACGATAAGGATTTTGTTTTTGCACATGTGCCGATAATAAAGTGAATTTGGTATACTACAGTTGCTGCGACTGCTGTGTATGCTGGCATACAAACAAACAAACAACACCAACAACACCATCAAAAACAACACCAGCAACAACAAAAACAACAGCTACTACTACTACTGCTGCTACTGCTAATACTACCGCATCTGCTGCTGCTACTACTACTACTACTGCTGCTGCTGCTACTACTAGCACTAACACTAACACTATATCTGCCGCTATCGCTGCCACTGCCTCTACCATGCATTGCCGCTACTTGTTCTATGCTTCTTTTGCAACACAGATGTGCCTTCCACAATCGTCAGGTTCGCAGCTTACTACGAGAATCTCGTCAACGATGATCAGCCGATCATGAAGCCGAAGAAGAACGAGAATGGAGAATACGTCATAGGTAACAATTAAATAATTAATTGTTGAAAATATTGGATTAATCCAACGGTAATAATTAATATGAAATTTCAATGAAAGAAAGATAATAAGTCAATCAAAAATCAATGATATCAATGATAAAAGCAACAATGTATAGATCAATTGAATCAATCAATCATTCAGTCAATCGGTTGTGACTAACAGTTGTGTGTGATTGATTTAGTGTTTTATTGGATGAATCAGTCTTGTACTGAATGGAGGTTGAATTATTGAGTTACTGAGTCAGTGAGTAAGTCAGTCATATATCGAGTGAGGGGTTATGGGAGCGGTCGGGCGGTCATTCAGTCAGCAACAACATTAGTCAGTCAGGTTAGTCAGTCAGTCAGTCACTGTTTTAGTGATTTACTGATACAGTTAGTTAGATTTTGAGTCATAGATGAGTCAACAAATCTGACTACATCTCCCTCTGGCGACCTTGGATGATAGAAAGTCTTTGACATAATATATATACGACCAATTACTCAGAACCCATCATAGGAGTCGTTGTTGTCTACCATAATCATAATAATATTGTTGTAGACATTCCGATGGGAGATGAGGCGTTCGACATGATCTGTGCTGCAGAGACAGGAGAATGTATCCATCAGATCTTCTCCAAAGGTTCAGAGTTCATAGGTCAGACTCTTGGCCTCAGTTCACAGCGGTTCAAAGTGGAGGAGTATGCTGCCATACTGTCCAAGGCCTTTGATGACAAGAAGTTCATCGCTGGAACAGTAAGTAACCATGTGCTTTGCATGCGACACTGACATGCATTGTGATGTAAGCAGCACAATCCGTATTAGTATAACAGGAGAATGGCGATTTTTTTACATGTGACTGCAGACCATCTTTCATTGTGGCCTCGTTTACCTATGCTTCAAGTCTGGGATGCAGCTTATCACTGCAGATCATGATTACAAGTGGTGTAGTGGGTATGTTCGTTGCCTTGCAGCTGGAGGGTTGCAGGTTCGAATCCACCTCAAGCCGCTTCGTAGGGACCTTCAGCAAGTCCTTTACTCGTAATTGCTCAGCGCTTCGGCGTGAAACTCTGATTCAGTGTCCGTGCTGTAGTCGGGAGCGCCTCTGAGTACTGAGCTTTAAGGGGCGATGTGACAAGTGCACATAGACACAAAGATGGTCTTGGTTAGATGCGCTATATAAATGTTCAGTCTGCAATCACAATTGCAATTTACAACTCAAAGTTAGGAGCTATTGCTGCTCCTAAACTGTTGATATTCGATATGACCTAAACAGTTTTAAACTGTGAAAAGACATTTTATATTTAATTATTATTTCTGTAATAAATTAGATTTGTGTGTTTATGATCTATTTAACAATATACAGTTTATTTATTATTACATTCTATTTATATAATTTTATTATCTTATATCTTCACACAATAATGTAATATTACATAGGCTATAGAATATCATTTTTATAATGTAGTATTATTACATAGGCTGCCGCTATAGAATATCATTTTTATTATTATTATTATTATTATTATCAAATTATTCTTAATACTATATTGATGTTTACTATTCTTTTCAGATTATGTAATGGTATTATAATTATATTATATTTCATGTTCTTATACCATGTGCACTATGTGCTGTGCTGTGTGTGTGTGTGTGTGTGTGTGTGTGCACGCACAGCACATTTATTTACATTTGAACAAAAGGAAAATTATCTTGCTTATCTAGCACAAATTATAATATCTGTTAACATCTAATATACTACAGTGTAGAAATACCACCTACTCTATTATATACAACGTTTTTCGCATAATAGTTGACTTTGAAAGAATAACCTGTATTGCTTTTTTGAAAACCGGAAATTGAACCCAAATAATTAAAATGAGCGGAAGAACCATTAACCCTTCATACAACATGACAACTCAACGCATCCCATCTCGCTCTTGTTGCAGACAACTCTCGAGGATTTTGCCAAGCTAGAGATACCCGGAGCCGTGGAATGGGCCAACATGTTCGAACTGTACCGTAGTGGCAAGTGCGAACGTGACATCGAAATGACCCGGAAGCTCAACCCGGCCATCTCACCATTCGAGCAGTGGATCGACAACAACCGGGAAAACATCGAAGCAGCCTTGAAATCGTAGCCCAAATCCAGCCCAACGTACTACATACGCAAGTAGCCCAAGGCCGCGGTCAAGTCGTCGTATTGAATTGGTGTTCGTAAAAGTTTTGCCGTTTATCCGTGCATAGTTCTAAACTTGTCTCGCGTCTCTGGTAGGCTAGGCAGGGTGAAGGATTCGGACGACTAGTCTTTTATTCAAATTAAGCAAAGCAAAATTGGCAGCAACATCTTTGGAAGATTATGATGACATAATAATAATAATGACAATAATAATAATAGTAATGATAATAATAATAATAACAACAACAATAATAATAATAATTACAGCAAAAAAATTAATGTGTAGTTATTCGTTAACGGTCGCACAAAAACCGAGGACAACGCGATTATTAGAACCCTAAACCCAAGATTCCCATGATGCATAGTCTGGGAAGGCCTAAGACGCAAGCTGTGTGGTGTTTGGATATTTTGGAGTTTTATATTAGACGTAGGCTAAATGGCATTACAAGAATATAGCTTACTTTTTAGACGTTTCGGTTTAAAGATTTTCTTCTTGAATAATAAATATTGTTTAATTCAATCCAAATTCACATTGAATGTGCGTGTTGCTCAATCACTGATGGCAAAATTATGAATGACACCATACATTATTGCAACAAACCAGCAGAATATTGATTGCTGAATTCATGGCGTAGGCGGATTAATTTAGCCATGTTTGCATTCAATCCCTAGCCGTTATTTGTAGGCAGGCCTAAAACAAGATGGCAGTGTTCAACCTGAAGTGATAGGGACGTTATAATATAGGACCATCCTCCTGGATCTGTCTTCCATTTAGGCCAGAATTTAAAGCAATGATCAGACAATATATGTCGTGGTATTTGAAAGAAACTTTTGGTTGGGAATTATTACAATCACTAAACTGACTTTTAGAGCCTGAGAGGTTACTTTCACATTACATGAAGAAATGGGACCTATACTCTTTCAACGAAAGCGAAATTAAACTTGTTGATTTGAAATCTTTGAGAATTTCCTGCAGAAATTGCCTAATATTTGTGCAGTGTTGTCAGTGTGAGTTGCTGTCTGGTTTAATCGTTTCATCTTGCCTTTCATCGATGTTTCGTTGTAAGATAACACGTCGTGTGTTCGCCTTTTTTCCAATCTGTTGCCTGATATTCTTCACGCCATCTTGTGATAAGTGTCGCAAAGCATTCGACGACGACACAGAGACGTTTCGAATATTATTAAACACGTCACTCGGAAGAGCTTACTCTTGACAACCGGTTAATACATAGTCTGCAGTCAATCTACTAAACAAATATGGCGTCGTTTTTCGGCCACCATTTTCTATTATTGGTATCTGGATGGTTCAAAATTTGTTGGCATTATAAGTATATTCCGGCGGATGGTTGGTGAGAAAGTCTAAATAAACGTGAATATGTTGTCGAGGCCAAATTTGAATATTATGAAGTGTGCGTTTGCGGTGTTTGCTTATTGTCGATTGTGTGTTTTAAATGCAATTTATCTTTCTGCAGAGACAATTTTGATTTAAGTTGTGATATTCGAGGTTGTCATTTTTGTGTTTTATCACTACATTTTATTAATTTTATGCGTAACGTTAATGTCACTAATAATATGCAATTTCTTCTCAGCATTTGAAGATTGTTTGATTTTACGATCCAGTCATTTCTTGCTCGTTTTACGGCCACTCCGCTTATACTAACTGCTACTTTTTAAGCATTTATAACACAGTATTACTTTTAATAGCCGATTTTTAACTTTATAATATCTCGTTATACATAATGTTTCTAATAATTTGGCTTAGCCTATGCAGTACTAAATCACTGTTTGTTAAATATATGGTGAAATTCGTGTTACGCCTGGCTGTATTGCTTATTAAACATGTTTATAGGGCCTATCAACAAATTTTGAAACACACTGTAGGCTATGTGTAAGCAAGATTAAACTCTACTGGCCTACCTAGCTGCATCTGTTCTAGCCCACGTCCCATGCGAATAGTGTGTGCATAGTGCATACACCCCGGTTTGCCTCCCCCAGACGGCGCCTTGTTTAACCCTTTCGTTCCCAATTTAATTTTGATCAATAAAAAAATATATTGTTCAGTTATTTCTAATCAATGACATAGTATAAAACATAAAAAATAAAAATTTCATAAAAAAATAATTTTTTTATATGTTTTATGTTATGACTCCATTTGGCGTCTATGGGGATCAATGTCTCAATTTCGAAAACGAACATACATTTCGCTTGACATAACACGCGCTCCCACGCATACGCATACACAAACACACGCACGCACACACCACGAAAACACACATACACACAACACACACATACACAGCGCACACCCATACATACAAATACACATATACAGTACACGCATACACACACAATGCACACACACAGACAGCACATACACACACAACGCACACACACGCAACACACATACACACACATACAGTACACACATACATACACAAAATGCACACACAAAACACACACACAACACACACATACAACACACACATGCACACATACACACAACATGCACACATACACACAACGCATACACAAACACACCCATACATACAAATACACATTATACAGTACACGCATACACACACAACGCACACACACACAGCACATACACACACACAGCACATACACACACAACGCACACACATGCAACACACATACGCCATAGGCGCAACCACCCTATGGGACCCACGGGACGCGTCCCCCCAACTTTTGGGTGGTCCCATTGACTTTATCATTATGGCCCCCCCCAACTTTTAGGACGTTATTCATTTGGTCCCCCCCAACTTTTAGGACGTGATTGCGCCTATGACATACGCACACATACAGTTCACACATACAGACACAAAATGCACACACAAAACACACACAACACACACATACAACATACACATACACACATACACACACGCAACATGCACACATACACACACAACGCACACAAACACATACAGTACACACATGCACACAACGCACACACACAGCACACACACACATGGCACACATACACACACATACACAGAACACACATACACAATGTACACTTTCTGTGTAAATGTCATATGTAAGGCCATGGCCGGTTTGGCCCCGTGGATCAGCCCCTGGGTACTGCTACAGACTGTCAGACTTCATTTTCTTAGTTTGGTGTGAGGGGCTGGTGGACAGTCCTCTCACTAGTCTCGGCTTCCTGCTCTCCTACTGCCCCCACATTAGGCTACCATTCGCCGGACCCTTGGGAGTCCTTATTGATGCAGGGTCAAATCTGTGGGTTCTTGGGGAGCTTAGCCCCCTAACCCCCCCCCCCACGAACTAATCCCATGGTGTGGGTTGATGAAAGCTGAACAGAGGAGTTTGCAAGCCATCGTACCACAGCTAGACCAGAATTAGCATCAACACGTATATGTCAGCTGATCCTCATCGCTCTTCCTCCAACACTCAGACTCTTCCCTTCATACACAAAGAAGTCGTATATGAGGCCAATTACACCACTCACACCACATCAAACTAGAACTTAGCCCTGTCTCTGGTTCCTTTCTAATGTATTGCCTTAGTGGGTTCTTGCACTTGTATAGAATCATTTGCTCATCAACGCTCATATTTTCTTTGGGCTCAAGCTGTAGGAACGCATCTCTCACCATGTTGAGAAGTGGTCGCACTTTGTAGTATCAGTCATGGCTTGGGTCATCTCGGTTCGTTTTACTCTCCTATTGTCATTGAAGTTGATGTATATGTTGAAGTCATCAAATCAGTTGAGTCAAAATAGTAAAAGAGAAGCAGCAACAAAAATGTAATGCCGAACATATTTTGAACCTTTGAGACCCATTGACTCCAAATGGAGTCATGTGCAAAACTCACTTTTTCTCTGTGGTTTTTAATTCAAAACCATAATACATTCTCCGTTAGCTAAAATATATACATAAAAGTATCAAAACGATTTTCTTACCACTGGATATCTTTTATTTCATAGAAAAAAGGATTACCAAAGGTATCATAAAAATTTGTTGCTCAAGGCCAATGTTGAGCCTATTATTGTGGCGCCACCTAGGATGATAATGTCATGCTACCCTGCTTGAAAAAATTCAACATTATATGAATGTTGATAATGAATTAATTCTGGTTACCAGAATATGAAATAACTATTGGAAAAAAAATTATTTGTACTAATGACTCCAATTGGAGTCACTGGGGACGAAAGGGTTAAGATATTTTTAATCCCAGGTTATAACAAGGTCCGGACACGGCACCTTAAAGTGTGGGGCACCCCTACTCAGACGGATAAAGGCAGTCATAAATCTCCCCAGATAAAATCACTGAATAATGAAAAGGGTCTATAGGTGATATACAGATATAGGCTACGGTCCCTCTAGAAAACATTTAGTCTACGTTTAAATGTATTTTATCCTGTTAAACGCCATGTTGTTTCGGCTATAGTGGGTGTCCCAGGTCAGCGTCCAATGGTTTCTTTCGATGATCACAGTTGAACTTCTGTTCGAAGAGACGGATGTTTCTAGATGGTTCGAGGTTCAGGTAGGCACCGTATTGAGCGGAGCTGGTTCTGGGAACTTTATCGGAAAACATGGCGAGTGGCTGATCCGGTAATAATTCCGTAGCGGCTTTTGTTTCACCCTGCAGTGTAAAAGAACATGGAGTCCATGTGTTGCTGTTTAGCTGCGGTTTAGAGTATCTTGATTGACTGCTATGAATATAATGACTCTTAATTTATGACAAGGTCTATTGATATGTATTGATATATATATAATTATATGCACATATATTGATACATATGCATACATATAGTGATTGCCTTTCTCCCTCCCTTTCTTTCCGTCGTGTCTCTGTCTATGTCTAACTTTCGTTTTATCTCTCTGTGTGTCTCTGTCTCTATTCATGTCTGTCTGTCTGTCTTTATTTCTCCTTTCCTGTCATCTGGCAGGAAATGCCGATATAAGAAGAACGTCTGTCTCAGGGTTTCACCAAAGATATGGTTTCACTTTCTTATGGCGCCACATAAGTCAACTGAAGTAACACAGATACCAACTCTTTAATCTAATAGGTTGCGGTCTATTGCTATTACTTCTACTACTACCATTGCCACAACTACTGCCATAGCACCGCTACTAGAGTCCTACTACATCAATAATATCACTAACACTGCTGCTACTACTATTGCTACTGCGTACCATCACCATTGCTACTATACAGTATGGGTCTACTACTACCACTACTACGACCACCGGCATCACAATGCTACTACTACCAATACAATAATATTGCTAATATTGTTAATAATAGTAATTATGATTTTGATGATAATAGTAATGATTGCACAATGCCCAATAACAAGTGACAGGACTGGCAGCTTTGTGGTCCCACAGCGTTTGAAATCTAATTTTAATCTCTTAGAAGAGCAAATCAATCAAATCAACTCCGTTATTGTACTGTGACTAGACAGACGTTATCGTTGGCTGTCATGGTCATATATGAGGTGACAGTGTCGATGAATAAATTACGTGGCGCTGGTGGTGGTCACCAGGTGGTGGCGGCGGCGGTGTGGGTAGTGGTGTTAGTGTGGGTGGGGTGGTGGCGAAGGAGACCAGGGACGTGTGTGGGATAAAGAAAGTCCGAAGGTGTTGAGGTGCTTACCTTCGGATCGTAGTCAGCCAAGAACGACCAGTTTTTCTGCCTGAAAAATTACCAAAAATCACGCGCTGACTGTTCCACATTATAGGCCTACATACAATAATTCGGCCTATTTAAGTAGGGACGTTCATTCGCTCATTCGTTCATTCGGGCATTCGTTCGTTCGGCCGTTCGTTCGCTCATTAAATAATTCATTCATTCATTCATTCACTAATTAATTCATTCATTCATTAGTTCATTATTTGAAATTTATGTCGTTAGTTCAATCATTCATCATTCATTCATTCATTCATTCATTAGTTCATTATTTCGTTAGTTCATTCATTCATTCACTAATTCATTCACTAATTCATTCATTCCATGTGAATAGTAACCAACAACGTACACGGTGTCAACCGATGTCGCTCCAAACCCAAATCCCAATCAGACGAATATCCCGAAGATCAGTAAGTAAGTTAGTAAGTAAAAAAAGTTAAAATTAAACTAATTCGCATGCCCAGTTTCATACATAAGCTTACATTTACAATGCTGACCATGCATGTCCAGTTCCAAAGGCATCTTCACAATACTGACCATGTCCAGTTCTAAAGACATTTTCATAATACTGACCATGTCAGTTCCAAAGACATC
Organism: Lumbricus terrestris; assembly: GCA_949752735.1. Lineage (NCBI taxonomy): Eukaryota > Metazoa > Annelida > Clitellata > Crassiclitellata > Lumbricidae > Lumbricus > Lumbricus terrestris. The sequence continues at coordinate 55,356,263 of OX457041.1, forward strand.
TTCATAATACTGACCATGTCCGTGCGATGGCCCTCTCCTTGCTGACCGCCTGAATCCAATTCCTGTCCCTATTTACGATGTCCAGTTTGTCCAGCTGCTGGCCATTGGTCAGTTGTTTCGACGGCTGGCCATTGGTCAGTTGTTTCGACGGCTGACCGGAACTGACCCGCTTAGGTGGACCATTCTTCGGTGGCTGGACAGTCTTCGACTGACCGCTACAGAACACAGAGGACAATTGAATGGTTTATTTAGCGCCAAGCATTACTGATTCACGAAAAACGCGCTATATAAAGGGTCTCGATGCATGTTTGCAGTGTCTGTGAACACGTAGGGTCTTATCATATAAGTCGGACACCCTTTTGTTCTGACCGAGGTTACTCCGTAACGCAGCGTCACATCTACATGAGGTAAAGTTTATTGTGTAGCTTATCATCTCATGCAACGAATGCAGTCAGTTAAACCTGGCCAATTTTATATGAACTCGATCAGGAGAGTGCCAAGTATAGCGAGCTGACAAAATTTGACTTTTCGGTTTTTCGGGTAAAGCTGGACATCTTGGTTGGTAAACCTGGACAATAATTTGATGATTCGACCATATTTTGTTAAAGTCGGACAATAATAATTTGATGATTCAACCATATTTTGTTAAAGTCGGACAATAATAATTTGATGATTCAACCATATTTTGTTAAAGTCGGACAATAATAATTTGATGATTCAACCATATTTTGTTAAAGTCGGACAATAATAATTTGATGATTCAACCATATTTTGTTAATGTCGGACAATCGATAAACTGAACGATTTTCACCAAGATCTGCGCCAAATTTATCAAGCTTTTTGCCATTGATTTCTCGGATCATCTTCCTTCCATTCTCAGTCCAGCTTCGTTTCATACTCCGAAACAATGATCTATCTGCTGGCTGCATAAAATGAGTTGTATGGGGAGGAAAGCACATGACTGAAACTCTATGCTCATCCAAGTCCAGGTTGAAAACATGCGATCCATGGCCATCGAGTAACAGCAGATGAGGCAAAGGGTCATTCTTTGGAAGCTTATTCAGGAAATGACATCCAAATTCAGTGAAAAGTTTGGAGTTGATCCAGCCATTCTCAGATACCTTCACAACACTTCCAAGAGGAGCTCCAATGCAGTGTTCTGGTTTGAGTCGTTTACCTTTAAATATTACAAATGGAGGAATATATGTCCCTACTGCATTGAAGCAAACAAGTGCAGTGGTTGTCTCACGCTTTTCTCCTGGATTAATTTCATAACACAGTTTTCCCTTTTCACCAACAACTGATTTGCTCACAAAACAGTCTTGAAACCCACTTTCATCACAATTCCAAATATGGGAAGGCATATCCCTGATTCCTAGCTTGTCAAGAAGCTCAGAATACTGGAGAAACCATTTAGAAACAACAACTTCATTCAAACATTAGCATAACTTCATTTACGCAAAGTCGGACACAGGGGCAGGTCCTAGCAAGAGTGTCCGACTTTGCCACAAGCCCCTGATGGTAAAGTCGGACACACTTCAGGCAGGTCTTAGCAAAAGTGTCCGACTTTGAAACAAGCACCTATGGCAAAGTCGGACAGCATACAGCTACAGTTTCAAGCGTGATACCAGTTCAATATCGCTCAAACAAGTTACGCAAAACAGGAATCATACATTAATCTATATAATAGAAATCAAAACTCTTCCTCTTCAGCAATAAAAATAATCGTAAACCCTTAACACTGAATAAACGATTTCATTATGTCAACCTGCAAAAGTTCAGAAATTCGATTTACATCAAAAACAATCGCGTCTGTAAAATAGAGGCAAACTTCCTATGGAGGTTAATAAGTTTTAATCACTAGATGAACCATCTGCAAATAAAATCTAATATACTGCCACCTGGTGATCGAAGTCTCACACGCTAGGCAGGCCGGCACAAATTTTGTCCGAGATTGCCTGATGTCCGACTTTATATTAGGTCTCCTACATGGCGGGCAATGGTCACACGCCAAGGATCGACTCTGCAGACCCACATGCATTTGATGGAATCCTCATAAATTATGGACTCTGTATAAAGGACCGATATTATCATACTTACTCACCTAAGCACCGGGTATAGCCTACGTATTCATTCATTCAGTCATTATTCATTATATGCATTTATATAGCGCCTCTTCAAGGGGACTACTCAGAGGCGTTCCCAACCTCAGCTCGACCAAATAAAGCTGTCTTAAGATGAGAGAGGAAAGCCTGAGAAGGATTTTTACAAAGAGAGCGGAGGGTCAGAGGAAGACCATTCCAGGTATAGAGAGTCCTACCACCGGGAAAGCACGGTTCTGCATAGTGGAAGTAGGCTATGCTTCAGAAGAATTGAGCGCTTTTCTCAGCAAAAGCCTTTCAGAAGCTCTCCCAGTGCGATTGGCTACTGGGAGAAAAAGCAGGATTTAAGGCGAGAGAAAGATGACGAAAGACCACCAGAGCTATAGGCGGAGGGAGCTGATGGTGGAAGTTCATTCCATAGAGAGGGACCAATGCAGGTAAGGCATCTGGATTGAACCAATTGCTTGCAATAATAATCTCTGCCCCTGCAGTTGTGCGTTAAGCAAGAATTTTACATAAAGTGCATTAATCTTGTCAAAAGACCAAAAGAATGTCTTCGTCAATTCATTTATTACGGAAATTTCTGTAGCGCCCTCCCATGTTACCATTCAGTAAGAGGAACGCTTTGAACCCAACCCCAGCAGACAGTACGGTTTTAAGGCTACAACATTTTTCAATAAAACGAATTTGAGTAAACTCAAGGCATAAGGCAAAAATTTCCCTGCATTTTTTAAGTATCTCAAATCATATTTTTTACCTGTGGCTGGGCTGGGAGCGCCTCTGGGTATAGGTTTCTTGAAGAGGCGCTATATGAATTCTCGAAATGAATGAATGAATGAGTGAATGAATGAATAAGGCGTAGGCCTAAAGTCATTTAGAGACCATTCCACACCATTGGACCAAAAACGGAGAAACAGGGGATGGTCTAAGTGCAGTTTGCGGTAGGTGAATGAGGAATTCACCCTGTGTGGAGGAGCTGAGAGCAAGACGTCCTTGCCACTTCCATATATAGTTGATCGACAGAGCTCATATAGATACGTCTGCATTCATGTAAGAATAATTATAGCCTATATATATACATAATTACATATATATATATAGTTAACTATCGATATAATAATATATATAATGATTAATAAACGTATACCTTTTGTCGTAATAAGAATAGTTAACACTGGCTATCTCTCGCTGCATCGTCGGATCCTTAAATTCGAGTAACAAGTTCCAACAACCTTCTTTCAAAGAGAAACAGAAACTGGTTTCGTGATAACTGAAACTGGTTTTCGCAATAACTGAAAGTGGTCTAGGAATAACTGAAACAGTTTGAGCAATAATGGAAACTGGTTTCGCAGTAACTGAAACAGCCTTAACGATGGTTAAAACAGTTTTAGCAATAGCTAAAGCTGACTTCGCAATGACTGGATAATTGTAGCGATAACTGAAACCTTTTTAGCACTAACTGAAGCCGGTCCAGCAATAACTGGTATTTGAAGGTTAGCTATGACGTGAATTGATAGGTAGGCCCAAACTGGCACTTGTACGTCTTTAAAACAACCGATATTAACATATGCCCCAGTAAGAACAGCATGCGGTTGATATTATCTTAATTCGTTCTTGATAACACTTGTCTGTATACACAGATGCATTAGCCGAGAACCTTTGCTAAGACGTGTCGATCGTATTCTATGGCCAGTTGACCACGGTTGCTAGAAAGTGGGTTGCTCAATTACTTCGCTCCAATGCCGTAGCCAGGATTTAATTTCGTGGGTGTTTAGTGTTTACCAACTTTTTCGGCCGAATTTTCTGACGACTTTTTTGTCATCACAAACTTTTTGTGGGATTTACCGCGGCGTAAAACGATCTAATTTCATGTTTTTTAAATGCTAAAATCGCTATCTTCTGCGGGTTCTGGGTTGCCATGGCAATACATTGCACACTGAAGTCCTAGCTTACTAGTAAATGCATAATATAATTTTTTGCATTTTTCATTTGGGGGGATGTTCAAACACCCAAAACTTCCCCTAGCTACGGCCTTGTCTCGCTCACTCGTCGGTCTGTTCTAGATGACAACGATTTTCCCGTTTCAAAAATCTGGAAATTGGTAAGGATAGAGACTAAGAATAACAAAGAGTAGCAATGATGATGATTATGATAATAAGAATAATAATAGTAGTCGTTGGTATCAGTAGTGACAGTAGTATCAGTAGCAGTAGTATCAGTAGTAGTAGTATAGTAGTAGTAGTAGTAGTAGTAGTAGTAGTAGTAGTAGTAGTAGCAGTAGCAGTAGCAGTAGCAGTAGCAGTAGCAGTAGCAGTAGCAGTAGCAGTAGCAGTAGCAGTAGCAGTAGTAGTAGTAGTAGTAGTAGTAGTAGTAGTAGTAGTAGTAGTAGTAGTAGTAGTAGTAGTAGTAGTAGTAGTAGTAGTAGTAGTAGCAGTAGAAGTTACTGTTGTTGTATAGTGGCATAGATATAAAAGTTGATATGTCGTGTAGATTGCAGTTTCAGACTGTAAATGCTCTAAGTCTTATGTGAATTTATATTTTGCCTAGAACGCACAATTGGAATCTATGTCTGTTGCCCAGATTTCGAGGCACCAATTATCTCAATATCCAAACGACTCTTCGCAACAGTTTCGAATGCCATTGGCCATTCCTCACAACCTGATTTCTAAGCACCGTGTTTCGACAGTCAAGCCAAAGGAAATACCTGTGCAGAATATTGGGACAATCGGCTCGTAATAGACTGCACTCGGCTTGCCAAGCAAACTGTTCTATGGCAAGTCGGTTGACTTTATATTCATTTAGATTTGCATAGGCTGCGCTTCAGTGTGGGAGTTTTGAAGGGGCGCTGTAAAAAATTTCAAAATAAAAAAAAATATATATAAATGAATACTCAAAATCTCCAAATGCTAGAGGGCCTTGTGCTCCACTGTCCAAAAGAGTTTCCATTCTATCTATAATAATGAATTAATGATACTATAATTTATATATAAAAACATATATTAATAATGGCAATGGTAATAGGCTAATAGGCCAGTAATAGTGATAATGAAAAAATATTATTGTCGTTATTTTTAATATTAATAAGTAACAAATTATTATTGATATTATTGTCATTGTTACTCTCATTATTTGCTGTTTATTATTATTATTATTATTATCATCATCATCATCATCATCATCATCATCATCATCATCATCATCATCATCATCATTATTATTATTATTATTATTGTTATTATTATTAATATTATTATTATTATCATTATTATTGTTATTATTGTTGTTGAGCAATATTATGTTTTGCTCTTATGCAAACAGCGACTCTCCATACAAAAGTTCATCACAGTGCGCTAGTTTCTATCGCCTGTCGTCGCCATAGCAACCGATGTCACCGAGACACCCACGCACACACACACAATGCCAACTGCATAAAAGAAGGCCGTGCCAAAATGTCGAGAAAGGTGCGTGGCTTGAGAAGGGCTTGATTAATGAGCAAGGATCAATGACGTGCAATGGACCAAGTGTTAAGACCAGGATCAGATTCGGTCACACTCGGGCGATTTTGCTTCTGGATTTTTATGTATGTATGCGTGTATGTATATGCATTTATATAATATCATTATTGTATAGGCTATATGTATGCGATCCGATTCTATAGTAGACCTACGGCAAAAGACAGTTTTGAGTTGAATTTTAAAATGATTTAATAAGATTCTCAGGAAGCAGACGTGGTTCCTGTGATTCCATACCACTGGTGCCACCCCCAAAAATGCTCGATTCTGCATAGTTGCTTAGTTCGTGAAATGGAACCAACTATTTTTTGCCGTGCTATAGAGTCGGATCGCTTCTGAGTAGTCTCCTTAAAGATGCGCGATATCAATTCTGAAATGACTGAATGAATGAACATTTGTATGTTTATATGCATGCATGTCAGGCCTTTTTCAAACGTGCAGTTGTACACAAAATGTGCAGTTCTAAATGGATCTGTGCAGTTATAAAAGCACTCCTGTACAGTTAAAACTAGCAAAAAAGGTCATTTTCCTCCAATTGGAAGTAATTTACCATGGAGGAGGGGAAAGGAAAGAAGGAGTTGTGCATTTCTAAACATTCCTTAAAACCAGCCCTGATGCATGTATGTACGTACGTGTGTATGTATGTATGTATGCATACTGACAATCATACATACAATACATATCCTTCTGTGCAGAACAGAGGGAACGGTGGCCCTGGATACCCGTGGAGCAACAGAACTTTCGTAGGTAGTCTGAGGCATCACCAAGTTGACATTACATTGCCGAACCAGAGCAGCGATCATATAGTATAGCCTACTCAATGTGCTGTCGAGTAGGAGGCCTGTGTTGTGTCTCCAGCATTCAGTGGCGGCGCCAGGATTTCAGTTTTGGGGGGCTAAAGGGGGTAAATCGCCCAAATATTTCATTTTTACATGGGGGAAAAAATGGATGGCCTTTTTTAGGGGGGCTTAGCCCCCCTATAGCCCCTTAGCGCCGCCACTGCCAGGATTTAGCTTATGCTGGGGAGATATGCGCAGGCTATCTGAGTATTCATATGAAGTTTTGATCGAAACTCGTTAACGGGGGGTGGGGTTCAGCCCTTTACAACAATGCAATTCCAAAAGGACAGCTTGTGATAATGACAGGGTCAATTTGAATGTGAAAACAGAACTGGTGAGAATGGATGGCTTCGGCTCTTGAGGTTCAATTAGCAATTAGTAACTTGCAAATGGCAGTGGCTTTTAGGGTGCGTGACAAGGCTATACACTATAATACAGCATTCAATATAATAATATTATAATTATGTTCATAATTATTTCATGGAGCCATAATGTGCAGCAGCGCAGATAAAAGACAGATGCCATTAAACTCAACTATTTCCCACAAGTACACAATGCAACATTGGAGATGACACTATCTGTGTGTCCAGACAATTATTATGGATTCAATTCTTAAGGAATGCGCATATTATTTCGTGCTAGTGTTCAACACTGTGCTGTGATCTACGCTGTTAAACCTGATTATCGTAATTGCTGTGAGAAAGTAGCGTAAAAGTTTAATTTCTTTGCTGTTCGCAAGGTGTCCTCACATACGCCACCGTGCGAACAGCTGTACAGCAACGGTTTAATCTCAATCAATCAATCAATCAATCAATCAATCAATAAATCAATCAATCAATCGTAATTTTTATATAGCGCCCCTTCAAGTCACCTACTCAGAGGCGCTCAATGTGTACAAGAACCGATCGTAAAATATCACATTCATCGCCGTAGTCGTCGTCGCCGTCGCCGTCATCATCATCGTCATCGACATCATCATCATCATCGTCATCGTCATCACTACTACGACCACCATCACGACCGCGAGGACGACGATGACAACGACGACGACGACGACCACCACCACCACCACCACCGCCACACCACCACCACCAACCAATTCCAATCACCGTCCACATGACGATGATGCGTGCGAATAGGTGATCTCCACAATTCGTTTATTTTCAAGTCCACTGCTCCTTTCATGACGCATCACAATCTTATTATTATGTCTTCGTCCTTAAATATGCTGTCTATCTATATCTGCAACGCATTCCTCGTCTCTCCTTCTCTCCACTTCCACCGAGTCTGCTGCCATGCCACGCATAGCATGCCACACTCGGTCGAATAACACGCTTTCCACATGACTCAACATCATTCGTCTTCGTTGAATGAATTTCCTCAGCACACTGTGTCTGGTCGCTGTCTCCAGACATTGTTTTCCATCGCAAAGAAGCCAACCATTGTATCCCAGTGCCATTTCAAAGCCGAGGCAAGTGATACATGGGTCTAGAGACCCGCGCAACAAAGGGCCACAAAAGGTAATCTAAAAACCTTGGTACGAAATCCTTGCTAAGTTCTAAACCAACTTGCTGAATAGCAATGTGGACCTAACTACCTTCTAATAATAGGTAGGCTAAACAATTAACGCTATAATTATCAACTAGCCATGTAGGCCTTTATGAGTATACTTACACAAAATAGGAGTATACCTTCATTCATGTAAACATAGACAATCACACCAGAACGATACGTTGTTACAAACAAACATCACCACAAGCAACACAAACACCACCCTAATTAACATTATTATTATTATTATCATCATCATTATCATGATCATCATCATCAACATCATCATCATCATTATTAATTCTTTTAACACAGTCATGACATTTTCAAATAACGCAGAATTGACAACAATATCTGGGCCAATTATCTAAACAATGAACTCAAAGTGACCTGCTAATGATCGGGCACTGCCGCAAAACTATTGATCATGTCCAAATAGCCTATTGTGTGCACCAACGAGTTGAGACGAATAGCGGAAGCAATTTCGTTTTGCGGTTTACAGGATTAATAATGACGATAATCACTGAGGGCTTATGGTCCGCATGATATACACTCTGTAACATTCGTTGTTTTTGTACAATAATTGAGTAATGCATGTATGTATGCACGTCACGTCAGCTGAACCTGAAAGCTGCTGCATGCATCTCTGCATCAGCCTGGATGCGGCTATACAGGCCACACATCTCCCGTTTAGCCATGTAGCCTGATGCGCCATCATATACATGCGTTTTAATAGCGCAATATTATTATGTCAACTACGGAAGGCCATAGGTTACGTTATTACATACAAGCATGCGTACATGCATACATGCATACAGACATGCATGCATACATACATACATACATACATACATACATACATATACATACATACATACATATATTCATACATACATGCTGCCATGCATACATACATGCATATATACATACATACATACATACTTACATACATACATACATACATACATACATACATACATACATACATACATACATACATACATACATACATACATACATACATACATACATACATAATTATATCCTCAAAGATGCACACGTATTTAGACTGATAGCCACATAATTATTATGCAAAAACAGACAGACAGACAGACAGACACAAAGGTACAGAAACAAGTATGCATGCTCAACGACACAATCCGACTAACAGTCACTAAAGGACTTATATACACGCAGACATACAGGTAACCACAGGCAGAAAACTGTTGAGGTAATTAGGTGCAGCTCATTAGCCGCATACGCTTCCACGCTCATTATGCACGCACGAAATAGTCATATTAGAAATATGAATGCCAGCGCAATTAGATCCCCTGTGTGCTTCCGTAGCTGCGGCTTGCCACCGCCGCCAGAGCTCCCTCGGCACCTTGTATCTAATATCATATGATTTCTCCGATCAGTTTTCACCGGCCTACTCGGACTGCCTGTCTCCCGTCTGCCCATCTGCCCGTCTGTCCGTCTGCCCGCCTGTTCGTCTGCCCGTCTGTTCGTCTGCCCGTCTATCTGCCCGTCGATCAATACCGGAGGGGCATAAAAACGCACGTGTCTGTTAGGTGGATTTTTTCCGAACGGAGTGTGGTGTGCATCCATTCTCAGACACGAGTAAAGATGGAATGGAAGAAGCTTGCCGCTGATCTCGTGGAGAAGATTCGAAGCTACAGAGCACAGACGGATGACTGGAAGGTCGTCAAGGAAACGGTGAGTGATTTGGAAATGTATTAAATCTATGTTGTTTAGGGGCAGGCTTGGGAGGATGGTTGTTTACAGTTCTCTTAATCACGAGGAGGTTTGGGGAGCATGGTTGTTTAGAGGTGTCTTGGGAGGATGTTTTGGGTTCTTTGTTGTTTACAGATGTCTTACATGTATTTCCTGGAGGTTTGGAGAGCACGGTTGCTTAGAATTCTGTTAAGAGAAAGCTTGGGATACTGGTTGTTTAGGGTTATCTTTAGAGATGAGCTGTTAATCTTGGTTGTGCACTGTTGTCTTAGGGCGCGAGGCTTTGGGGTTTGTTTGTTTTCAGTGGTCTTCGAAGGAAGTTTAAGGTCTTCATTGCAAACTCTTAGTTACAGTTGTCTTAGGAGAAGGTTGTTCAAAATGCTAGTTTCTATCTATGATTCTAACTCACATGAAGAGCTGATTGAAACCCTTGGTTCGAAATCCTTGCTAAGTTCTAAACCAACTTGCTGAATAGCAATGTAGGCCTAGCTACCTTCTAATAATAGGCTAGGTAAACAATTAATACCATGCATGTCAACTCGCTATTTAGGCCTATACGAGCATATGTACACAAAATAGGCCTATACCTTCATTCAGATAAACAAAACATATTAAACAATCACACCAGCACGTTACGTTGTTACAAACACCACCACCCAACACCTTTCATTAACCCGCCATTAACAATCTTGAAGTTTTGAAATTCTCGTTGTAGTAGTTTATAGATTAACTCTTTCAATTTCGAGACGATATCTCTGAAGGATCTATATATTTCGAATTTTGTAGAAGGATGTGACGGTCTGGTCGAAGCCATCAGCAGAATACAAGGGAACCATGTAGGTTAATGGCGTTGCATAAATGTTCGGATAGGTCTACATTGTATTGAAAATGTAATCATAGACTTGTACAGCGCCAGTTCTTCAAGGACTAGTCTTGGCTTATGGTCAAATTGTAATTTTTAATAAACGTCTTCAGTTCTATTATAATTTATGTAGGTGATAAAATAATTACACGATTTGCAGACTTTGCAGTGTAAAATAATGAACACATTGGTTATGTTCAATCTTATTCCACGACTAAGTTTTAGCTGGATTAAATAGCATGGTTTAGTTATTACAAGATACAAGACAATAGTTCATAAAATAATAAGTCGTAATTACTCAAAGTATAACTTGTCAGCCAGCTATTGTCTTCCAGTATTCTTCTCTTTAACCACCTTACCCAAAATGAAGAAATTAAGTAAGCATGTATGTTCTTTATTTATCTAGCAGCATAACCACACTTTGGTTTATCAGAAATTAAGCACTACATAGTATTCATGTTTAAAAAAAACAATTTCCTCATTAATTTGCCCACATGTGGGACAATAATTCGGAACAAAGGATGAAGAACAGAAGAGGAATAGGAGAATGAAGGAGAGGGAAAATAGGTGGAGAAGGAGGAGAGGAAAAATAGGCGGAGAAGGAGGAGGAGATGAAAAATAGGTGGAGAAAGAGGAGTGGAAAAATAGGTGGAGAGAGAGGAGGAAGAAGAAACATAGAAGGAGGAGGGAGAAGAGGAAAAAGAGGAGGAGACTCGGAGGAGAAAAAAGAGAAGGAAACAGGAGCTGCATTACAGTCAAATGGATTGTCCAGATAAGGTCAAAAGTTCTTAACCTACTCTCTCACCCTTCGCTAACCTCTCTAAAACCCCGCTGGCCCCTCTGCACTGCACACACACACCCCTACCACCAGCAAATGAGAAGTTGTAAACCTCCGGAATGATCTTGTTTTCTTCTTCCAGCTACAAGGCGGTGGGCGATATAGAAACGGATCCGGAAACGGTGTTCCGCTTCATCGACCCCTCTGGTTCGCCTGACTGCCCTCGAAACAAGTGGGACACATCCATAGTAGATCGAAGGATCATTGAAAATGTCGATGAGGCAAGTCTGGCACACAGCAACAAAGTCATCGTAAATAGTTATTTCTACTTATTTATTTGTGTTTATTATTAGTATAATTAGTCATATATTTATTTACTTATGTATTTACTCGTTTTTATTTTTAGTCATATATTTATTTATCTGCTCATTTTCAATTATTTATTTATTCGTATATTTATTTGTTCATTATTTATTTATTCATTATTTATTCATCAATTGAATATATTATGGCCTATTATATGTGTGTATGTTCATGTTTAATTATCGTATATTTCCTTTGTGAAGTGAGTAGGTCTGTGCAGATGAGTGAGTAAATAATCGAGTGATGATGTAAGCTGGTGAGTTGGTGAGTGCAAGCATGATTGCTCCTCATCATCATCGTCCTCCCCTTCCTCCAGTGTAAGAATTGTGGAAAAATAACTGGGAGGTTGGACAATTATCCACTTGAAATTTGGGTGTGAAAAACATATTTTACTATGGGGCTCTAAGAAAGACTGGGGGGTTGAAACCCCCAACCCCCGGCAATTCTCACCCTGCCTTCCTCCCCTTACTCTTCTTTCTCCTCCTCCTCCTCATCTTCCTCATCCTCCCCATACTCTTCCAGTCTTCCTCCTCCTCAGCTCTCTCTTTGATCAGTACGAACGCTAGTCTCATTGCATTAATATCAATTTCAGTTCGTTTGCAGCTCGACGAAGCAGTTTTTTAAAGCATCATCTGTTATCTCTCCGGTAGATGATTTCGCATGACCTTTAAGCGCCTTCGCTTAAGTTGAAGTTACGTGTCTGTGTCAGCTTAGTAATCCAATAAACGAATTGATTGATTGATCGATCGATTGATTGGTTTACTGATCGATTGATTGATTCGCATGACATCTTAAAGTGTTAAATATTCTCGCCTTTCTGCAAGTTTCAAACCACCGCAATTCGGATTTTTTATCTGTAGACTGTAGACCCACTGTAAAAAAACACGGTTTCTAAGATTAAGGCGACAGTCGGCCCTTCGAACCAACAGTACTGTATCTGGAATGACTGTTTGACATTAACTGCAGAATCTTGCCAATTAACTTGTGCAATGCGAAATTTCAAAGCAGCTTAACAAACTGCGCACACGTGTGAGCTTGTGAGACTGACCCAATTCTAGCTCACTCGCGCTGTCAGCCAATCAAATTCGTCGATAGCTAACCTATATTGAATTCACCCGAACGCACCCGAATATGTGGGTCACAGAAAAAAAATGGGAAACAAGTTTTATGTTTCAATGAACCAAATGACACGATTAATGTAATCGAAATAAGATAATGTTATCTAAATATGTTGTCGAAAGACATTTTTTTAGAACCTTAACGAAAGTTGTGTTAGGATTGGTTGTTTTTTTGTTGCGGCTGTTCCATTAACGCCCACCGGTAATTATTTGAGCAACAGCTGTTCCATTGTGCTATAATGCTCCCCTCGCAACAGGACATTGATAAACCATTGCTTTACACAATACACAGGCCTCTCAAATAAACAACACTAAATATTACAAGACGAGTTTATGAACCGCATGGCTTTGAAGGCAGTCTATCGACCTACATGTACATAGGCTCCCTTTGGTTTAATAGGTCACACATTTTTTATGCACTTGAATGTATATAGGCCTACTTAACTGTAAAGGTAGTAAAATGGCAAACCTTTTTCACAGATTTAATACTTGGGCCTACTGTAACATGCAATACACACTTTCCAATTTGAAGGTAGGGGAAGTCGGGGCGAGACGGACCCCGTAACGGATTTTTGGGTTTGAGACACCATAAACGTGCTTCACGGGCACACATTTTTTCCCTTCTCGTAGCTTATACAGTACCTTAGCTAAGGGCAACACAAATTTAACTGCATCCCTTTTTGATAAAAAGATTTTTTAAATTAAAAAACTTAGTCGTAAAGGTCCGTCTTGCCCCCACTATGGGGCAAGATGGACCAATCTAATAAATCATGCCCCACGCATTAGTCTTTCATCATAGCATGTTCTGATCACATGCAGAATACTATTTTATGCATAAATGTGATCGTCTATAATGTAAAACAGTGAGAATAACGCAGAAGTTACCATTGGACTAGATTTGTTCGATTTTAGGCGATTTTAGTGGTCCATCTTGCCCCCATGGTGGAACAAGATAGACCACTGCAATCATGTCTTTCGCGTTAATTGTCATTATTATTGTATCCAACAATTATTGTTATAGTAATAATAACATAATAATTAATAAACATGTGAAATCGGATGAAAAAATTCGAGCCACAGGAAAATTCACACAAACGGGGCAAGATGGATCACAAGGTCCGTCTTGCCCCGCCGGTGACTGATCCAACTCACCCCCATGCGTAAGGTATAAACTTTTCACCAATTAAAAGTTCAATCTACTGGGTATCCTGCCAATACTGAATTCGTTAATACGGCAGAAAAGGGTGTTTAACCAAATATACTTGCATCAAAAGCCTGTGACAATGTGCAATTGAATACTTAGGAAATCACTGTTTCTTAAAAATAAGATCGAGCAGGTCGAAAATCAACTTTTCATCATAAAAAACGAAAATATGACGTTTCGGTCGCTTATTTTGGTCAAATCACCAAAGCGCCAACAGCATTACAATAATTAAAGTTCATTCGATAGGTGGCGACATCATATATACCTTATATTGACGGGATCCATCATACCCCAAGGGTCCATCTCGCCCCGACTTCCCCTATGCAATTTTTAAAAAAAATTATGAACTTATGTGGACTTATGTAACATGTTTACAATTTAAATTTGAAAAGAGTTCAATACCTTTAATTTGTATGAATTTCTTATTAAACCAAAGTTATAAGAAAAAATAGCTGTTGTGGATTAATGTTACTTATACCAATTTATTTTGGCCTAATAAAGTTGCGTTATGTGTAGATTAAGATAAAATTGCATAAGCAAGGTTTTTAAGATTAAAATGAAGTTTCAGATGTAACAAAGCCAAATTATTTTGCGTTTCCGTTTTTTATCGGTTTTTTGTCGTTTTTTATTTTTTTGAAAAACCCGACTTTTCCCCGTTTTTTAAATTTTATTTTCATCGCTTTTTACATCTATGATTTTAACAAACCTGTGTCATGTCAAAGATGATTGGTGTCGCCCTCCTACTCTCTACAGGCTTGGGACTAGCACCAAATTACGAGTAGTGGCGGAGTTCAAGCTTATAGAAGCATTCGCAGCTGAATTAATGCATATAGAATACTATTGGCACCGGTATGTCTGGTCGCCGTAATTTACTAATTAAAATATAATTAAGTGCCTGAATCTATAATTGTGAAAAACTAAATTTCCAAAGTGAATTGAGAAGAGGTCGATTTGTACGCAGACAGAGATACTATATTATTCTCTATCCTCGGAGGTTTAATTATTGTGCAACACGTGGCGCCACCCATCGATTGCCAGAATCCATTAGAAAAATTCGATTATCTGAACAGTTTCTCCAATTACGTTTAGTCTAGACTTCTGTTGTTTTACAAGTCACTTGGGCTTCACCAGTCTCCAGAGGGTTTCCATCGACAGCGAATCGCACGAATTTAACATTGTTTTCCAATCGAGTGGGGCTGTTCTACGCCAGTGCCCTAATTGCTGGCCGTCTAGAGATTAGACGACAGGCTGACTGGACGACTGGCTGAAGGCTGGAGGGTTTGACTGGGCCGAAGGCTGGCAGATTTAATGGCTGGATGGATGGGCCAGTGGATGGCTGGATTGTTGGATGACTGAGTAGAAGGCTGGCAGATTTAATCGCTGCATGGCTAGATGGCTGGATAACTAGACTGGCTGAAGGCTGGAGGGTTTGACTGGACCGAAGGCTGGCAGATTTAATGGCGGGATGGATGGGCCAGTGGATGGCTGGATTGTTGGATGACTGAGTAGAAGGCTGGCAGATTTAATCGCTGCATGGCTAGATGGCTGGATAACTAGATGGCTGACTAGATGACTGGCTGGTGAGCTGTCTTGCTGCCTGTGTGACTGGCTAGTTGACTGGATGAATAGATGACTGGATCGATAGCTGGATGACTGAAAGGCTGGTTAGATGTCTGGAAAGCCAACTGGATGTCTGGCTGGATGGCTGGACGGCGGACGAGACCAGAAATCATAAAAGTTGTCATCGACGCAGTTAGGGAACCAGAGTGCGCGATAGAATTGGAATAGGTCGCAGACAGATAAAATATAACGGAGTTGATTACGATGGGACATGCCATCGGGACCAGTGCATGGTTTGGGGCGGTGGGGGTGGGGTTGCCTTTAATGATGGCTTGTCGATTATCATGATCCTCATCCAACAATATCGACCGGACGGGTCGTTTTTTATCGTATTCCGCAAACACTTCCACCCGCACCCACCATTCTTCCACCCGCCATTCTTCCATCCATCATCCAACCGTCTGCTGTTCGTTCGTCCGTTCGTTGTACTTCCGGTCGTCTACCATCTGGTCGTCGTTTATCCATCTGGTCGACGCAGCAGCGTCTGCTTTTCCATCGATCCCTTCGCCGCATATTTTCCAGTTCCTCCGACCATCCATCTGTCTGTCAGTCCCCCACCCACCCCTCGACATCTATTCATCCCTCGTTTCATCCCTCCATCTCTGTCTGCCGTCCAATAAAAATCAACCCTCCCTCACTCCATTCATTCATCCTTCCATCCTTCCATCCATCCATCCATCCATCCATCCATCCATCCATCCCTCCATCCATCCTTCCATCCATCCGTCTATCCATCCATAGATGTACGGGTGGATTTATATATAAAGCGCCTGTAAGAGATTACTAGGCAGCCATGACCTCGGAGGTTAATCGTCTTCAGACGGTGCGGCGCTAGATAAATAACGAGCGTGTGCGTGTGTGCGTGTGTGTCTGTTTTAGAGCACGAAAGTGATGCACACGGTCACCCGCAGTGGCCTCGGTGGTCTCATCTCATCACGTGACTTCGTCGACCTTTTGGTCATCGAGAAGAACGACGAATTCATCGGCACAGTTGGTCAGTCAATGGGCAGTCAGGGGGGGATGGGTCAGCAAGAGGTCAGTCAATGGGCAGTCGGGGGGGATGAGGGATGGTCGGAGGTCAGTCAATGGGAGTAGCCTTGCTGGTCAGTCACAGGTCAGTCGGAGATCAGTCAAAGTCAGAGGTCAGTCGGAGGTCAGTCAAAGGTCAATCGGAAGTCAGTTAAAGGTAAGTTAGAGGTCAGACAGAGGTCAGGCGGATATGTCAGTTGGAAGTAAATCGGAGGTCAGTCAAAGGTCAGAGGTCAGTTAGAGGCCAGTCGGAGGTCAGTTAGAGGTCAGCTGTGGCCAGTCGAAGGTCAGTCCGTGGTCTGTCGGAGGTCAGTTGAAGGTCAGTCAGAGGTCAATCGGTGATCAGTCAGAGGTCAGTTGAAGGCCAGTCAGTGGTTAGTCGGAGGCCAGTCGGAGGTCAGTCAGGGGTCAGTCAGAGGTCAGTCGGAGGTCAGTCGGAGGTTTGTCGTAGGTCAATCGGAAGATAGTTGGTGATAGTCAGTCGGTGGCGGTCAGTGGAAGATCAATCGGACACAGTAGGTGGTGGAGGGCACTGCAGTGGTCAGTTGAAGCTCAGTCGGTGATCAATGTTTGCTTTGTTTGTGCTAAGTAAGAGATTAAAAGTCAGTTGACAGTCGAAAAACAAATTATTATATGTTTCGAGAATTGTTGACTAACTATTAAACAAAACGAAGTTTTCTGCATATTTAACAAATCTGGATGGACAATTGGACATATTTAGAGAGGGATGGATGGATAGATGTATCGCTAAGGTGATTATTAGTCAATTGATTACAAAAGATATTAAGACATTTTATTATAAAATACAACGGATAATAATTATTTAGCAATTACATTGGGTGAACTAGACACATGGAAGCACTCACGATAAACATTCGAATATTAAACTATAAGAATAATTGTTAGTCTGTTAATTTAGATTATTAATAATAATAATAATAATAATAATAATAATAATAATAATAATAATAATAATAATAATAATAATAATAATAATAATAGATTACTAAAACTTCCCTCTATTACGATTTCTTCCTTCTCGTGCTCTTTTCCTTCTTGCCGATGTTTCTGGCGTCTCCTCCGTTCCTTCTTCCTCCTCTCACGACCAACCGTTTCCTCTGACTGCTCCCGACTGACTCTCCGCGTCCTTTCTCATCCCTAGTTAAACCTTCTTCCTGGCTTCTAGCCACCCAGGCCAGCGAGTTCTCCTCGAGCCTCGTCCGGCTGCTCTCTTCCTCCTCTCGAACAAATTCCTTCCCAAAAATGGCAACTACAAACTTCTTCCTGGTCAGTTCTGCCTGCCCCTCTCTACTGCTCACCTGCCTACCTGTGGCTGAAACCCCTCTAAGCTACTGCGGCTGGACAGTTCTCCCTTCTGACTCATTTCTTTGTGTGTCTGCTTTGCACACCATTTCCTCCTTCTTCTTATCCTCCGCAACCATCATAACTGCCCTCTATCTGTCGTTTGGAAGTGTATACACACGTACATGCATGCGTGCATACAGCTGTCTCCATATCCATATCCTCGATTTCAATTTCTATCTGGTAATCCCCTTCCTCCTCATTTCCTTTTCTCAAAACTTATTTCTACTCCCATGTCCTTGCGCACTGGGAGCGCCTCTGAACGGTTCATCATAGTAGAGGCGCTTTATAAATGTTCCAATACAATGCAACAATGCATATTATTTAGATGGATTGTGCATACATGTTACAGTTCAGAGTGTGACTCATCCCGATCGACCGGTGACATCGGACGCCGTCCGTGGATTCACTTATCCATCAACCATCATGTGTTGCCGTATACCAGAGTATGTATGTATGTATGTATGTATGTATGTATGTATGTATGTACGTATGCTTGTATGTATATATGCATGTATGTATGTATGTATGTATGTATGTATGTATGTATGTATGTATGTATGTATGTATGTATGTATGTATGTATGTATGCATGTATGTATGCTTGTATGTATGTATATATGTATGTATGTATGTATGTATGTATGTATGTATGTATGTATGTATGTATGTATGTATGTACGTATGCTTGTATGTATGTATGTATGTATGTATGTACGTATGCTTGTATGTATGTATATATGTATGTATGTATGTATGTATGTATGTATGTATGTATGTACGTATGCTTGTATGTATGTATATATGTATGTATGTATGTATGTATGTATGTATGCATGTATGTATGTATGTATGTATGTATGTATGTACGTATGCTTGTATGTATGTATATATGTATGTATGTATGTATGTATGTACGTATGTATGTATGTATGCATGTATGTATGTATGTATGTATGTATGTATGTATGTATGTATGTATGTATGTATGTATGTATGTATGTATGTATGTATGTATGTATGTATGTATGTATGTATGTATGTATGCATGTATGCATGTATGTATGTATGTGTGTATGCATGTATGTATGCATGTATCTGTGCAGGCATGTTATTATAATTATTATTATTTTTACATTTTATTATTATTTATTATTATTATTATTATTATTATTTCTATTATTATTATTGTTATTATCTTCATTATTTTTATTTTACCCGAGGTACCTCAGATCCCTTGGGATTTGAAAAAATTAAATAGGAATAAAAGTAATAATAATGATGTTGAAAACGATCATTTTCCCTAGTCCGTGAATGAGTATGTCAGTTTTTGAAGAAATAAACGTGTTATAATAATATTATTATTTATTATTATTATCGTAATTTTATTGCTATTGCCATCTCTATTACTATTATATATAAAGTGGTAGCAATACTTTTTTGTATATAGTAACCCGCAGCGGACTCGGTTGGTCAGCCTCATCCAGACGGATCTCGGAGGCATGCTGCCTCAGGCGCTCGTCGACCAGGCGCTCCCATCCAGCCAATTCCAATTCTTTTCCTCTCTCAAGGACGCCCTCAAGGACGCCGGTCATCTCCGGGGGGACACCTCCTAGATATATTGACCTCGTTGCTGCGGACACAATGTTGGTGATCTTGATCAAATTTAGTGCCGCTATATAAATAGGTGGTTGTCGTATTGAAGAATCGAATAATTTGCTGAAATGTTTTCATGTCGAAACTTTCCACCGTGAAAATCTCGTTTGCTGATCGTTTCTACAGCAATATTCTAATTTTTAGTCGTTTCTACAGCAAAATCCTGATTTCCAGTCGTTTCTATAGCAAATTCTGGATTAGGCTAACTGTTCGCTGTTACAGTAAAGTAGTGTTTACTAGTCATTTCTATGGTGAAATCTGGACTGCTGATCACTTATATCGGGTAAAATCATCTTGTCTTTTAGAAGGTTTTGCATTATTGTACTTAGATTACTGATCCTTCCCACAGTTAATCGTGATTAGCCTATTGTTGGTTTCTAAAGTAAAATCTGGATTATTGATCATGTATCTAGAGTCAAATCATCTTGTCTTTGTAAGGCTTAACATTAATCTGAATTACTGATCCTTTCTATAGTAAAATCTTGATTTCAGGTCGTTTCTATAGTGCTGTCTCGGTTACTGCTATAGTCTTAGCTGTAAAATCTGGATTACTGATCTTTAGTACAGTAAAATCTTGATTACTAAAATAGTCGTTTTTCTGCAGTAAAATCTCGATTCTCGATTATTAGTCGTTTCTATAATGTAAATGTTGATTAGGCCTACTAGTTTCTGTATTCTACCCGAACGTTTTGAACTTTTCTAGTCAAACTCTGATATCATATTTCTTACATGGACAATGTTACCACGGATTACATACATGTGTATTAGCAGTGTGTACAAATTCGGAACGTTCTCAAGCCAGTCAGTGACTCTAATGAGTATCCACTGTCTATTAAATGCGCTATAAAATTTGGTATGGCAATCACAATGACATTAAGTAACTATCTCGTGTGATGTGAGGTCGTAGGTTTCAGGTTTGAACATATACGGAGTGAACTCATTTTAGGCATCGTTGGCTTTTGTTATGACCCACATTTGCCTCAGTCTGCAAGCGATAGAACATGCTAAATGCAACGAGAAGCAGTGGCAATATTATAGCTGTCAAGTCTTGTGATAAATTGTCTGGTCTGTTTGAAAGGAATCAATTGTTAGAACGACATTGTCACATCCTCCATGGTAAATTACTCCCAATCTTTTTATTATTTTAATTGCTCAGAAGTGCTTCTACAACAGTACAGATCCATTTAGAACCATTGCATATTTTGTGTAGAGCTGCACGCTAAGAAACATCCCTGTCATGCTGAGGACACTGGTGACATTCATCCATTGCGAGTTCGAATACATTGGGATTCGTGAGCATTCGTCCTTCCCCAAGAAGCAGAATCTGATTGCCTTCCAACGCTCAAATAAAGACGAGAAAGAGTCATGTGTTTTGTATTTGACCAACAAAATATCGATGTCTGAAGTTTCCAACAGGGAATCAGACATTCGTTCAGGTCTTTTTTAACGTGCAGTTGTACACAGAATGTGCAGTTCTAAATGGATTTGTGCAGTTGTAGAAGCACTTCTGTACGGTTAAAACTAGTAAAAAATGTCATTGTCCTCCGATTGGTAGTAATTTGCCATGGAGGATTGGAAGGGAAAGAAGGCGTTGTGCAGTTCTAAAAATTCCTTAAAAACAGCCCTGCATTTGTTCATTCGGTTCTGTGTGTTTGCGAGAACCTGCAAGTGGGAACATTTCCAATATAATGCGAACGTCTTTCTCATAGAAAAAATCCTCATCGTATGCGATATCACTTGCAGCGGTATGATCTCAAAATAGATCGACTCGTTTGGGTAAAGGAAGAGATCCATTCTGTTGTGGTAAAGCTAAAGATCGACTCGGTTTGTTAAAAGCTACCATCTATTCGATTGTGCAAAAGTAAAGATCCAATTGAATGGATTGATAAAGTTAAAGATCGCCTCAGTTTAAAAACTATCCATTAGTTGGATAAAGGTAGGATCGACTCGGTTGGTTACAAAGTAAAGGGAAAGATCGGGTGCTTGATTATGGCTTGACATCGATTTATGCATTGTGCATTAGACCCAGGTGCATGGGAGAGATGTCATGCAGGTCTGCTAATTAATGGATTTCTAAATATCTTGTGGCTTTTCGTCGATGCTGGAACGAAACGATTGATTGCATGAAGTCTACAAAAACGAAAAACAAGCAAGTAGTCATGTTTAGATTATTTCAATGTCTCGTTGATTATAGATATTTCAGGAATATCGTCGCTTATACGGTATGGGACGTTTTCGAAGAAACGCGCATTGTTTTATTAGTCATATATAATTATATATGCCTGCAAGCTAAGTGACTCTTCTTTGTAGCCAATTTCTTCTTCTTCCTCCTCCTCTTCTTCCTCCTGCTCTTCTAATTCTACTTCTTCGTCGTCATCGTCGTCCTCCTCCTCCTTTTCCTGCTTCTCTTCATCTTCTTGCTGCCTCGTATTTTCTTCATCTTCTATACATCCTTGTATATATATACGTTCTTCTTGTTCTTCTGGTTCTCCTTCTTGTATTTCTTCTTCATGTCTTTGTTCTTCTTGCTCTATATCTTTTCCATGCTGTTGCTACTAATGATATTCTTCATCATCTTCCTTTCCTCCTATATGTGTCTTCATTTTTCATCCTGTTCTTCTAGTTCTCGTTTCTTCTTCGTGCTTCTTGATGTTACTGCTATTCTTTTTCCTCCTCTTCCTCCTCCTCCTCCTCCTACTCCTCCTCCTCCTTCTCCTCCTCCTCCTTCTCCTCCTCCTCCTTCTCCTCCTCCTCCTCCTCCTCCTCCTCATCATCATCATCGTCATCGTCGTCGTCGTCGCCGTCGTCGTCGTCGTCATCATCATCATCTTCTTCTTTTCCTCCTTCTGTTTCTTTGTCATCTTCTTTCTCTATCACCAATTCTCATCACAAATATCATCCCGGCAATTAGGCAACCGCCGCCCGGAAGCTTTATTGCCTCCGCAAAATGGAACCATTTCCTCCAACCATTTCCTTCTCCTCCGGATGTAGGAGATGATCTTCCGACGACAAGATAAACTTCTGGACAAACCTAATCAAGTCCATTATTATATAGCGCCATTGTTGCAACACTCGCACGAATCCTTCAACCGATGGCACTCCCCATCATATCTCCGCATCATATACGAGAAATGGTTTGCAAGTCTGCACGCGAATGTCGATTGCAACTTGCGTGCAAGCGTTGATATAGGAATTCAATCGCCAAATTGAATGTATATAATTATTATTATATAGTCACCCGATCTGTCTCTCTCTTCCTCTCTGTCTCTCTTCCTCTCTGTCTCGCTTCCTCTCTGTCTCGCTTCCTCTCTGTCTCTCTTCCTCTCTGTCTCTCTTCCTCTCTGTCTCTCTTCCTATCTGTCTCTCTACCTCTCTGTCTCTCTTTCTCTCTGTCTCTCTTCCTCTCTGTCTCTCTTCCTCTCTGTCTCTCTTCCTCTCTGTCTCTATCTGTAAGGTTCTCTTTTTCTGTCTCTATCTCTGTCTCTGTCTCTGTCTCTGTATCTGTATCTGTCTCTCTCGCTCTATCTGTCTTTCTCTACATACATATATAGGCATATATATATATATATATATATTGCGTGCATGCGCTAATATAGGAATTCGACCGTAAAATGAATATATATATATATATATATATATATATATATATATATATAAAAGAAAGAAGTGGCTTATAAAAACAGAAGCATTATTATGTGCAATGTCTTGCAATAGCATTCTCATTACAAAAGGTCCATGTATAATATTCACATTCGGGCTTCAACGGTATAACGTTTCCATGGAAACGTATACGTCAGTGGAGATGATGTCGGCCATGTTGGATGGATTAAGGGATCATGTCGGCAAGATGTCGTCGTCGTCGTTTGATTGGCCGAATGCATACATGTATACATGTATATTGTATGCATGTATATTGTATACATGCTTACAGTGCAGTTGTATAATATACTGAGACTGGACGAGGTATTATATGACAGACTCGAACAACATCCATGATCCATTGTCATCTCTCCTCCGTCTAATTCTGCTGCATCTGTGTCTTCACTTGTCACGCTACATTGAACGTTGCTCGGATGAGGAAGTCACACGCATACAAACATACAGACACCAGGGCACACACACACGCAAACGCAAACAAACATGCACACCCAACAACAAGGCACATACACACAAACATGTACACACGCACATAAACGTATGCATATACATGCAAACAGGCATAAGCGTAAACGTATGCAGATGTAGGGCCTAAACGTAGGAGCACGTACCAAGCATTATGGTAATTTGGTGCCTCGCCAAGTGTGTGTGTGTGTGTGTCTGTGTGTGTGTGCGTGGGTGTGTGTGCGTGTGTGTGGGTGTGGGTGGGTGCGTGAGAGATAGAGACAGACAGACAGACAGACAGACAGACAGGCAAATAGAGTTAGTGAGGAGTGAGTGATTGAATGAGTGAGTGAGTTAGTGAGTGAGTTAGTGAGTGAGGAGTGAGTAAGCGAATGAGTGAGTGAGTGAGTGAGGAGTGAATGATTGAGTGAGTGAGTGAGTGAGTGAGTGAGGAGTGAGTTAGTGAATGAGTGAGTAAGTGAGTTAGTGAGTGAGTTAGTGAGTGAGGAGTGAGTAAGCGAATGAATGAGTGAGTGAGTGAGTGAGGAGTGAATGATTGAGTGAGTGAGTGAGTGAGGAGTGAGTTAGTGAATGAGTGAGTGAGTGAGTTAGTGAGTGAGTTAGTGAGTGAGGAGTGAGTAAGCGAATGAATGAGTGAGTGAGTGAGGAGTGAATGATTGAGTGAGTGAGTGAGTGAGGAGTGAGTTAGTGAATGAGTGAGTAAGTGAGTAAGTTAATGAGTGAGTTAGTGAATGAGTGAGTAAGTGAGTAAGTTAATGAGTGAGTTAGTGAGTGAGGAGTGAGTAAGCGAATGAATGAGCGAATAAGTGAGTGAGTGAGGAGTGAATGATTGAGTGAGTGAGAAGTGAGCTAGTGAATGAGTGAGCCAGTCAGTCCTTCACTCACTCACTCATTCATTCATTCAGTCAGTCAGTCATTCAGTCAATCTGTCAGTGATTGTATATAAGCGGATCATCCAAATTGACTCAATGCGTTCTGCTAATCGCCTTGCATTGATCTGTCTCTTCCTCTACCATACATGTACAATTGTAAAATGCACAATGTACATGTACAATTGTACAATGTATAATGTACATGTACAATTGTACAATTGTCATGCTCTTGTCCAGCATAGCTGTTGCTGCGTTTCTCCATCCATTTGGAATAACCACCCTTCCCCTCGCACGAAAAGCTAAACTGATGACTCATTTTCCTCTTCTGCAGTCTCTCATTCTTTAAAGACATTTCTTTCCCCGGAGATATCTCGTGCGGAGCGCTTCTCTGAATCTTCATTCTGATATAGAGGCGCTTTGTAAATTTCTAGATACGATACAGCATGGATATAATAATTATTATTGCACAAATTTATAATTCCCTATTATATGGTTCCCATCGATTTCTTATTCCGCAATATCTCTGTCTCTGTCTATTCACATCTTCATCGACATCTTCCCCCGTGTCTTTCTCATAGTTTCTCCTTCTATCTCTGTATATCTCTCTATCTCTGTCTGTGTGTCTGTGTCTGTCTGTCTGTCTATCTGTCTGTCTATCTGTGTGTCTGTCTGTCTGTCCGATTGGCAATTGCATTGGCGTTCCCTGTCAAATCCTCTCGAGAACCGATTCCTATCTTTCGTCAAAAGACAATGAACCTCATCTAATCATTCGCTTGCGTCTGTGTATATATATAAATATATATATATATATTATGTATACGTCTCCGCTTCTCAGCGTGCTCATATATATACATAATTATATAGCATATATACAATGCATATAGCATACAGAAATGAATAAAATAATCGATCTATATATTGTGATGCATTTGCAGAGAGGTCCTCTGTACATATTTCTTCCGATCTGTCTGTCTGTCTGTTTGTTTGTCTGTTTGTTTGTCTCACTTGCTGTATTTGATTACAAGCATGGTGATTATCTCGTGAACAAAATTAAGAAATAGAGTAAAGTATGAGCTATAATTATACGGAAAGGCGAAATTGATTGCAGTGCGGTTGGTTATAAGAAAGTTAGAGTGTGCATCATAGGAAAGTTAGAGTACGAGTGCAGGCGCGGATTTAGAGGGGGGCGGAGCCGGCGTACGCCCCCCTAAACCTGCAGCAAATGTTCTCAAACTAAACTGACCTAAAACTAATATAATTGCAATTTGGGAACAGGATGTTTGAAGTAGCTGGACCGGCAGAATGGAGCTCTCTTACCTACTTACCTGAGTTGCTAGCAGACGTTGCCCACGTGACCAATGACTTTTGCCGTGACGTCATTCACGAAGTTCATGTAGGCTACATACAAAATTTACGTAAAAATTGAAATTGGTCAATTTAAAAATATGTCGAGTGGTCCGCCGTCAAAACGGCTTAAACAATGCCCGACAGGATGACAGCGAATGGGAGCATGTTTGCCAGAAAGCTACTAAAATGGCAGAGACAGCTGGCGCTGGACCAATTACTGCACCAAGAATATGCTCAAAACAGATTCACCGAAGCAACACACCCGCTGCAATGCCAGATGAACATTTCAAACGAAACATTTATCTTCCATTTCTGGACAGTCTACTTCAGCAGTTTAGCCTACGATTTGGAGATCTTGCAAAACAAGCAATTCGTGGTCTAAGTCTCATTCCATCTAATCGACGCACTCACTGCTGATGGTAGGTCTATACTTCATTACTATCATGATGACCTGCCTTCGCCGGATTCTTTTCATCAAGAGTTAAAGCTTTGGCAGCAGATGTGGAGAAACGCTGACAGCACACCAAGCACCCTGTCGGACACCTTCGCTGACAGCCGCTCCTGTCGTAATAGACCTATGTATCCAAATATTACCACAATAATTCACATTTTGCTGCTCACTTCTGTCACGGCTTTCAGTGTTGAACGAGCAAATTCTAGTCTGCGATTTGTGAAGTCGTGTTTCCGAAGTACAATGAACGAGGACAGATTTAATGCACTCATTTTATTGTTTGTCCTCAAGGACATCAAGTTAGACATTGATGACATTATCAATGCCTACGCCAGAAAGCATCCAAGGAGAATGACACTGCTTAATCCACTGGCATGTGACACTTAATTTTTTTTTTTGATCAAGGGTTGCATGATCAAAACCGATAACTGATTTATAATTATAATCGTTTCACTGTTAACCTTCAGTGGAGACCAGTGATTTTATATGAGAAACTATATATTTTTTAAAGTTCCATAACATTTTTTATAAAAAGTATCATTATAGTTTTGCGTGATCTAATTTCATATATATATATATATACAGGGTGCGCCAAAAAAAGTAATCCCCTACGGTGTTTAGTCCATATCTTGGCCAAACATACGAATTTTTAAATGAAACTTTACAGTCTTAAAGGAAATTTATATCTACGTACAATGGTCAAATTACCAAAAAATATTTCAAACGGAACAAAAGTTACACCACTTTTAGGGAGGCCACCCACCGTTTTTTGACGATTCAAAACGAAGCGCAAAAAAAATTAGGTTTTTTGCCAATATCTTGGCCAAAATTAAGAACATCCAAATGAAATTTTACAGGCTTATAGACAATTCATATCTGCACATGTTGTTCAGATTTCATCAAAATATTTCAAACAGGACAAAAGTTATACCACTTTTAGTGAGGCCACCCACCGTTTTTTGACGATTCAAAAACGAAACGCAACAAAAAGTAGCAAAAACACGATTTTATTAAGTCTCATCTCAAATAACTGTTGTCAAATGACCTTGGTAGTGCTTCACAACTTGTGCTCAATGCGCCCACCACCCGTGCCAAAACTTCTTTTGAGTCTCTTTGTAAAGTTCTTGATGGACCTGTTGATTAAACTGATAGATTCCTTATAAATTTACCAATTTGATTGTCATCTTGCTAAGTGACTTCTCAGTGGCGTGCAGCTACGCTGGTGCTCTGTTTCTCTTTTAAATAGTAACAATAATGATCATCTGGCAATATCAATGCTATTTGATAACAATTATTTAAGATGAGACTGAATAAAATCATGTTTTTGCTACTTTTTGCTGCGTTACGTCTTTGAATCGTCAAGAAACGGGGGTGACCTCACTAAAAGTGGTATACCTTATGTTCTGTTGGAAATATTTTGATGGAATCTGACCACCATGTGCAGATATGAATTGTCTTTAAGCCTGTAAAATTTAATTTCGATATTCTTAGTTTTGGCCAAGATATTGGCCAGAATAATTAAATTGGTTTTTTCGCTACTTTTCGTCGCGTCGCGTTTTTGAATCGTCAAAAACCGGTGGGTGGCCTCACTAAAAGTGATATAACTTTTGTTCTGTTTCACATATGGCTATGAAATTTGACTATTGTACGTAGATA
>OX457041.1:55389440-55394440 GCA_949752735.1 Lumbricus terrestris
CCAAAAAAGTTGATGACCTTTTTTTTTTTTTCATCCGGCCAAATCTCGACCAAATCCCGACGAAATTTTCTATTTTCACCGCCAAAAAAGTTGATGACCTTTTTTTTTTTAGTCATCCGGCCAAATCTCGACCAAATCCCGACGAAATTTTCTATTTTCACCGCCAAAAAAGTTGATGACCTTTTTTTTTTTTTTTTTTTTTTTTTTTTGTCATCCGGCCAAATCTCGACCAAATCCCGACGAAATTTTCTATTTTCACCGCCAAAAAAGTTGATGACCTTTTTTTTTTTTTTTTTAGTCATCCGGCCAAATCTCGCCCAAATCCCGAAGAAATTTTCTATTTTCGCCGCCCAAACAAGTCTTGACGCTCAAACATTGGGGGGGACAAATGCATGGGCCGTCCCCCCCAACACTTTTATTGGGGGGGACCGTCCCCCCCTGTCCCCCCCTAGGTCTCCGCCACTGGTAGGCAGGCAGGCAGGCAGGCAGACGCGTAAGCAGGCAGATAGACATGTAAACAGATAGACACTGTTAGACGGCGAGATATATATATATGTCTAAACAGACAGAAAGGTAGATACCTGGACAATAGAGTAATATATAGCCAGAGACTGACTGACAGGCAGACAGACCAACAAACAGACAGACAGACAGATAGACATACAGACACACAGACAGGCGCACATGCAGACAGATAGACAGACAACGACGGGATAGCAGTTGGTCAGAAAGACAGGTAGACGGACAAAGGAGGAGACAGGACCGGGGACTGACCAATGACCAATGACCATGGCAGGCCTGGCAGCCGAGCGAAGAACGGAGGGAGCTTATGCAATTAATCAGTGAACAGCGATCACAGAACCGAACGATGTCTGGCTGTCCGTCCATCTGTTTGCCCGCCTGTTTGTCTGTTTGTCTGTCTATCTGTCTGTCTGGCTGTCCGTCCGTCTGTCTTTCTGTCTGCCTGTCTGTTTTTCTTTCTGTCCATAGATATGCGATTCTGATAAAATTAGACAAACGCGCAGTTTAACATTTTCGAATATAACGGCAAACAATTTAAAATTGAGCGTTAAATGGAAACAATTCCTGTGGCACATAAAAGACTTCGGATTTCAATTATATTACACTATAATTACACTATTTGAAGCAGCCATACAAAACGAATTTAAAAAAGAATAGCTTGCTAACTAATTTATTATTATCAAATCTTGGCCATGATCTTGGTCTTGAGGTTTCAGGTCCTCACCTTGGTCTTTATAGTTTCAGGCAAAGTCCATGATCTGAGGTTTAAAGTCTTGACTTTGGTCTTGGTCTTAAGACTTAAGGTCTTGATTGGTCTTAAGACTTAAGGACTTGATATTGATCTTGAGACTGAAAGTCTTGGTCGGGAGGTTCACAGTTTTGTTCTTGTTCTTCGTCCTTCGGTTTCAGGCTTAGACAACACGACTGACATATAACAAAACCAAATAATATTCACAACCTGCTGAGTTAGCTCTACATTCTACACTCTTCATCCGACGTCTTAAGGTCACCCTACTCTGCCCCACTGACCCATCTTACAATCGAGTTCGTACCTGCTGCAACTGACAACACTTTTCGACGACAACCCTTTTGACCCGATGCACCGCTCGTGAATAAGCCGCTGCCCGGCGCTTGGCTTTCGAGTGGAGCTGTAGAAGCTTGGAACTAACGATTACGGCTAAGGTTTGTGCACTACAAGTAGCCTATTTTGGTTTGTATGTTCGGTGGTTATACGGATCCTCGATCAGGAATGGCTCACTCCGTTCCCTTGCTAGAAATTCTTCGCAGTCATTCCTCTCTCATCTAAGGACAGTTTTATTTGGCCGCGCTGGGGTTGGAGCACCTCTGAGTAGTCACCTTGTAGTGGCGCTATACAAATTCATTTGATGAATGAATGGATGAAGGTTATTTCGATATTAAACCTCCGGTTATAACGCTCAGGGTATTCATCACTGGCGCTCCAAAGGCAAAGCCGTAATGAGGCCAATGACCCTAATAGATCAGACAATAATCTGTAGGAGACTTAAGCAGACATGGCGGCCTTTCATTCTTCTTGAAGAGGCGTCTCGTGTGTATATGTATGCGCATGCGTGAGAAGAAGCCGATGGTCACATGATTCGAATGCAGCGGACGATGTGTCCTGGGAAAAGAAGACTACTTTGTCCAGATGCTCTCAGCAAACCGCAGCTGACGTGCCAGCGCTTAAGCCGCAGATCCCTTTAATCTATCGACGCAGGTGATGCAGACAAGTAAGTAAGCTAGAAAGTAGGTAAGTTAGAAAGTATTAGAGGTTGAAATAAACAAAAGTATAATAATAATATCATCCCGATGCATAGTGCGTATGTATTGTATTCATGTCAGCACATTTAGGACAATGTGATTATACTGTTGTCCACATTATTCACTGCAGAATTTATTAATGTTGTTTGATGAAGAAATCAAGAAATGGTGACAATAGTCAGCATATTATTATTTACGTTATTATAATCGTCGTTCAACTTTGGTGGCCTTGCGAGGCACTTGAATCAGACCCCGGGAGCCTTATAGATATTGGCACTTTTGTTATCATTTTGAACAATAGCTACTGCTTCCCTTGTAACTCGTACATTCTGTCACTGACGTTGATTTTTGAAGACGATAAAAAAATAACAATAATAATAAAATAATAATAGTAATAATAATAATAATAATAATAATAATAATAATAATAATAATAATAATAGCAATGAAATAGTCATTGTCTATAATTCTTGTCATGATTTCTATAAATTATGAGTCGTTATAGAGAATAAATAAATGCGAAAGAGTTTGCAATAATTGAGTTTCGTTGAGCCAATCTGTAACCCGCATGATCAGGCGAGACACGTTGCCGCGTCCAGGCTTGCCTGCTTCCGAGCCTTAACGACCCTTGGGGATACGCTCCCTGCCCTAGCCAGCCGTCTATACCCAACCGGGGTTCGTACGCACCTATTGATCAGCACCTCATCGTCCATTCTGTCTTCGCTTCGGGCCCGACCCTCAGGACACGGTCGACTACAGTCCTCAGTGGACCAGTCCTGGAGGCCGTCCTGGGTCCCTCCACCTCCTACTCCTCCGTGGGCGGCCCGGGTCCTGCTGACTCTGGAGGCGGCGTAGCTGTTCCTCAGACACGTCTGACCCATCTTCGGAAACTTTCGAGTGGTTCCCGCCGATCCAATGGCGGGAAAGTTGGGCTGGACATCATCCGCAGAGGAGTCCACATTGACGTGGCTGGTGGAGGTCACTGCAGGGGGCAACTGGTGTTGCTGTCCGTATCCATCCTCCGAGTACCATCCTCCGTCATAGTCGGGGTTCCTCGTCGGAAGGGGGCGCCACCGACCGTTCTGCACGACTGGGCAGCTGCTGATGACGGGCGTTCGGACACTGCTGGTGTTGCTGGTGGTGAGGCAGAACCTCTCTCGACCGCAGACGCAGAATCCAATCGCGGTTCCATCGACGGAGAGCGTCTCATACGTCCGCGTCGACGACTCGGATGAATTCCTGTCTGGGTCGTTGGCCGCCGCGGTCGACACGTAGCCTGCATCGTAACCGGAAGGGCAGAAATCTCGCCTCACTTGTAGCGGGGGACTCGGAGGGGCTTGTGGAACAGGGGCGTAGACGACAGGGAAGCGGTTAGTATGCGCGTCGTCCGGATACTCGGGGGTTCGGTGGTGGTGGTGGTGGTGGTGTGGGTGGTGGTAGAGCCGCGGCGTCTTCTCCTGCAGCGCGGAGATCTCCATCTCTTCCAGGAGCCTCGTCGATCCCTGGACTGCGCGTCCTTTTCCAGTTCCCGTCCGACTGCCGCAGTCCTGACGCTGGAAGAGCTTCGTCTGACTCGTTAGTCGAAACGATCGTTTCATGACGACGCAGACGATTGGTCCGATGATCAGCCAGAAGGCGAGGACGCAGCCGACGGCGAGTCCTATGACGACGGCCGAGGACAGGCCCTGGTCCGAGGGGGAGGAGGAGGGGACCTGATGCTCCTCTGGGATGTCCGGCGCGTCATGGGGCGAGGAGGGTGAGGACGAGGTAGTCGAAGATAGGAGCATTGATCGATCGAGAAAGAGACCGGGCAACAGTGACGCTACGTAGCTACCGTTGAAGTAGCGAGGAAATGATACATCATGAGGTGTAGTGGTCGTGGTGGTCGTGGTGGTGGCTGAGGTAGGTGCATTGGTTGCGGTGGGTGATGTTGACGATGGCGCGTAAGTGGTCGAACTCTGCATCAGCGGAGGTTTCTGCGACCACAGAGATGAAGACGACGACGTTTGGGCAACCTCCGTTCTGGGACGATACGAAGTGAAAGTGGGCGATGGAAGCTGGGGGTAGGCTTTCCAGTTGAGGATTACTTCATTGGGAGTATACTTCGGTTGGTTCTGGGGGTGGGCCGCCGCCGCTTTGCTACCAGACATCGAGGAGGAGGCAGAGGAGGACCTATTGCGCTCGACCGCCTGCGACCCCTTCCGTGACGATGCGGGATGCACTGGCATGGCTCGAGTTTCCGGGAGGCAGAAGAGGCAACGGGCAGCTGCAGCAGTCGATGTAGCAACCGCAGTAGTAACCTCCACCGTATCCTGCATCGGACCAACTCTGTTCCTTTGGCGCTGGGATCTACGGTGTCCACGGTCAGAGGCGTCTGCAGGTCGATGCAGGTCCTTGGAATTGACGCCATGCAGCTGTTGCAGTGGTGTCTTCTTCGTCGTCTTCTTGCGAGTCTTCGTTGGTCTCAACATGCCTCGTCCAAGTGAATCGCTGCTCGGAGTTACGTATATATACCCACCTCTCAATCGACCTTCATACGACATCGTCTCTCTACTTCGTCAGTTCAATCGATTTCTATAGCGCCATATTCATTGTATCAAGGCCGTCATCTGTGGCAACTATACAACCATAATCCGTCAGAGAGAGAGAGAGAGAGAGAGAGAGAGAGAGAGAGAGAGAGAGAGAGAGAGAGAGAGAGA
>OX457041.1:55399440-55514440 GCA_949752735.1 Lumbricus terrestris
GTCCAAGTGTCCGAACGGCCACTAGTATCCGACATGGAAATAACTGCTCCACCCCTTCCACTTCATCCACCCACCCTCCCCCCACTCCGCCGCCATTGGACTGGTCCATGACGTCACGCTCCAATTGTGTCATGGAGCTGACCCAAATTCCGGGTCACGACCTTTAGCCTAGAAACGGCGCGGCTGCATGTGTGGAGGGATAAATGGGGCGAATGACTCTGCATGGTTAAATGACCCGTGGGTTAATTGCGAGAGTCGTTAAGAGTCCTTTGTTTTAATTAGTATCATGGATTGGATCTGAATGAAGGAGTAGTGGTGGTGGTGGTGGTGGTGGGAGGGGGGGGGTAGGTGGAGGGGAAGAGGAAGAAATGCAATTGAACTCGTATCTCTAATCTGAAAGATTCGTCAGAATTTACATCGAATGAAGGAGGAGGAGGAGGAGGAGGAGGAGGAGGAGGAGAAGAAGGAGGAGAAACGATGAGATGATCATGTCTATCTCCAGGCAGACAGACAGACAGACAGACAGACAGACAGGCAGGCAGGCAGGCAGACAAGCAGGCAGGCAGGCAGGCAGACAAGCAGGCAGGCAGGCAGGCAGGCAGACAAGCAGGCAGGCAGGCAGGCAGACAAGCAGGCAGGCAGGCAGGCAGACAAGCAGGCAGGCAGGCAGGCAGGCAGGCAGACAAGCAGGCAGGCAGGCAGGCAGGCAGGCAGGCAGGCAGGCAGGCAGGCAGGCAGGCAGACAAGCAGGCAGGCAGGCAGGCAGGCAGGCAGGCAGGCAGGCAAGCCAAATAGGAATGGCATGGAATAGAAAACATAGATAATGAACCCGGGGAACCAATATCCATCCATCTATCCATCTATCCATACATACATATCAACATACACAATATATACTTACATATATACATACATACATACATACATACATACATACATACATACATACATACATACATACATACATACATACATACATACATACATACATACATACATACATACAAACATGCATACATACATACATACATTCATACATACATGCATTAGGGCGCCCGTTAAGCCAATGAGAAAATTTTAAATTTGTAATTTTCTACACGGTACCCTCTGAAGTTGTTACACCTGGTCTGTGAAATAACAGAGTGAAATTGCAGAATTTTATGTTAATATTTACTGGGAGCTCAACATGACTAAAGTTTATGCTATATCGCAATCTTTCGTACCTTTTCCAGTTTCGTTGTTTACAGCATTTTGTTTCACATTGCACATGTTATTTAGGCCTACTGTGTTGTTATTATTCTATTTAGACTAATTAATGTGTTTAATATTACTGCTGCTCTCTCAGTCAACATTTTATCCTTGGATTCTTTCAGCTAGTTCATGTATAAAAATGAGTCCTTGTCATTGCAAAATCACAACAAACAGTTAAGGTTTTAATCTTAATTTTAAAATAACTGGACCCGCTACAAAACCACAAGAAGCACTAAGTTGTAAAGAAATTACATTTAAAGAGAACAGAAAAATGTAATATTCACAAAAGGTTACTGTTAGTAGGTTTTAGCTTATTATGGTCAATGTCCATACAGTACTCACAAACAGAGTAAAATTGCTATATCTATTAATTGTGCAATTAGCATTCTGCCATCTGCACCATCACTTTCATTTAGCTGCAACATGTTCCTTTTGTTAAAAAATATGCAATCCTTTTTTATTTAGTGTGCACACTGTTCTGCGCAATTGGGGCAATGATGCAGTAACTGTTGTATTTAGTGTGTCAACGTCATAGTTGTCAAACTAAAGCAGCTACAGTATATCTAGATCACTGATAGTGCTTTTGGATTTAAAATCTTAGATTGATTACTTAATTACCAATAGAAAGTATGGCAGAAGTAGCTGCTTCACGACTTGTAACAGTCACACGTATAGTTCCGCTGACATTTGGTTGATTGATCCGGTATCAGAAGAAATACATGTGAAAGCAAGCTTCCAACTTACAATCAGGTGTTGTCTGTCTTTTTCCATCGGCACAAGATTCTTGCTAAGACAGTCAGAGACAGTTCAAGGTCTGTTGTACATGAAGTTCTTCACATTTGGTCAATGGCCCGTATCCCAACAACACTTGATAGCAATGCCATTGAAAAGTTGGAGGACATGTTTTATAGATGGGAGAAACTGAATAAGAACATGCATCGCAGAACTGAGCTAATGAAAGTACTATGATCGGAGATTTGGAAAAACTTTTGACATGGCACATACAGATGCTATGTCAATGACCACCATTGCTGAAGACAGGTTTTTCTTGGATGACCAACACTGTCCACGCATAGGCTAAATGGGTGGTGTAGACACAGCTTTGGCTAGAACAGAGGGCAGAAAGTTAAAGAGATTGAAGTGTGAGCATTATCTCAGAAGTAAAGAAGATGACAGAAAGAGAGCGAATATCACAGTTCAGAAAGATGATGAATTGACTTCAGAAGAAGAATTGGCCACTATGGCTGCTAGAGTTGAGTCTAATCTAGAACCACGCTGCTCACATAGAGCTACCAAACGAGAACCTTGGACATGACATGTCTAGTTTCAACGTCAATCCTGAATCCATCAGAACAGCAAGACTAAAGTTTCGTCAACATACCGCTCAGGCTGGAAAAGCCATTTTCGAACCGTCCGTACCTCTAGTTGTACATTGGGATGGCAAGATGTTACCAGATATTGCAGGCAATGAGCAGGTTGACGCAGTCTTGGTATTAGGTTTGCATGTGGAGCAGCCTATTGACGTGACAAAGCTTCTGGACGGTAGGGGGAAGCAACTAGCAATGCTGTTGTTTCAATGATGCGAGAGTGGGGAATAGAAAATCTAGTCAGGGCCATATGCCTAGACACCCCAGCTTCCAATATGGGCAGACAAAGTGGGGTTTGTGGTGTGAAGATTTCGAGCTAAACAAGAAATATGTTAACAGTCTAGTCTGGCAGTGGTAAATGGCAGAGTAGAGTGAGCTGTGTAGCTGATATATGACTTCAACACCTCCATTACAACAAGTGATGAACAGAAACAATTTCTCAAGTCACAGAGCCAAGTGCCCAAAAGCGAGAAAGTCACTACTTGTCGGTGATGATACAACAACAAAATACACTGACAACTAGACCCTAGTGACTTACAGCTTAAAAACGAAAATAAATGCTGCAATGTACTTTGTTGTGGCAGTATTGTTATTAGTATTCTAAATAGTTCAGTTTTGATTAGCATTTGACAGTGCTGTATTGATTTTGCATTGAAAATATTTGAATGATAAATAACTGTGAAATAAGTCAGAATAGCATGCTGTCGGATAATATTCGCTAACTTCACATATGCTGAGCTCCCTCTAAACATGCATCCAAAATTCTTAAAAAATTACCTGGAACTTCTCTCATGATAGACAACAAAATGAGGGGGTACCACAGAAGAAATTCAGAAAATATTTTTTAACGGGCACCCTAACATGCATACGTCCATTGGCGTTGAAAACATTGAACAACTACAGTAACTCCCTCTTGACCTCTGTCGTTTACAGTTCCTTGGTTCCTTAGTTCTTGGAAGTCGCAATTATTTTTTATCGCTTCTAGGAATTCATCGCAGTTTCTTTATTCTTCTCAGACGAACGAGAAAGAGGTTGTGCAACGTGCAGTCGTATCTGATGTCATTCTAGTGCATTGTATTCTGGTGCATTGTAGCCTATTGTTGCGCATTGTCTCTTGTGCTTTATATTGTAACATGCTGTTCTGTAAAAGAATAATATTGGAATAATGCATTGTGCTGTCTCGTATAGCATTTCGTTTCGTTACATTATGATCAGCGCTGCGGATTTGAAAGATAAATTTCGATTTGTCTTTTTACTTGTTTTCATTTATTTCATCCGGAGTAGCCTAGACAATAATTATGGCGTACAAAGATCATGTGAAACGTATTAGTGAAAAATAAGCAATCATTTTCTAATTAAAGTTGATGCTGGTTAATGCATTGTGCTTCTCTGTCATGCTTGCTGCCCATTTTACTCTGGAAGAACAACAGTGTCTGTCTTCTCATCTCCGGAACTCATAGTCTACTAACACAAACCTGCGGGTATAGTTTTGGCATTAATTAATTAATTAATTAATAATCATTAACTTCAGTGCAAAAGTTCAAGAAATCAAGTCAGGTTTGATAAACCCTAACGAAGATGCCTCATTGCTCCCCCCCGTATTTGTTCCGTCTATGGACTGGCATCACCTAATAGCGAGTCTTGTCCACACACATGCGTTGCTCCATGTACATACATAAATGCAAATATGCATATATGCATGCATACATACATACCAACCAATATACATACATACATACATACATACATACATACATACATACATACATACATACATACATACATACATACATACATACATACATACATACATACATACATACATACATACACAATTTCCCGAAGGAACATTTCTAAACTCCGGTCTAGAAACGAGCCTCAAAGACACTTCTCTTTAAAAATTCAGACGCAGCTGCGTGACTAACCGGGCGATAGTTGCTCCCCAGCGGCAGATCTCCTCTCTCTCTTGACGGTCTCTCCCGTTCCAACCACAGCACATAACAATACATCGTTCCAACGCCATTGTCTGCAGCGACGCACGATCGCGCCGCCGTTTAAATTGGCGGCTTTCACACCCGGACCGCAATATAAATGGTCTGCGGCGGCGCAGGCGTCGGCGGTGGTCGGCCCAGTGCCGTCCCTGTTCCTGCAGCCGCCGTGGTCCGTGTGTCCCGACCCTGCTTGTATGACCAGCCACTGATAAGGCCGATGGATCCATGGGAGTGAATGAAACGCCGGAGCTGGACTGCCGGGCGGAAGCCTTATCGGACGCCGGTGTTTGGCCGGCTTGGCGCAGACAAATCCCGGCGACTGCGCCGACTGAAAAGTCTGGTGATGGTATAGCATCAACGGAAGGCTGATAGGATTTAGTTTAC
Source organism: Lumbricus terrestris (assembly GCA_949752735.1). NCBI lineage: Eukaryota > Metazoa > Annelida > Clitellata > Crassiclitellata > Lumbricidae > Lumbricus > Lumbricus terrestris. The sequence continues at coordinate 55,404,434 of OX457041.1, forward strand.
GCGTTCTTGTTTGGCCATTCACTCTATATATCGAGGAAAAGTCCATGCGATATATTACATATATATTCATCGCTAAGTAAAAAGGTTCTGTGCCAAGGACGAGTCTTTTTGTTCGGCGTTGCTTCGGGGTGTAAGCTTACATCAGGAAGCTTTGCCGGACCTGCATGTCTGCCCAAAACGAGGCGACGTATTCCCGTATATGGCTTATGAATCTTATGATGGTCCAATGATCTGGAGTGGACTCCCATTGGCGTTGTGCATGCGCTATGCCTTTGGTTTGCACTATAACGGTTTGGGTTGCAGCGTTAAAACCATCATTTTTAACCGGACGTGGCTCGGAATCGTTCCCGGGTAGTAACCGTGAGGGGCGCTGTTCAAATCTCCATAGTTATAATGAACTCAAAACTCAAAACTCAACTCAAAACTTGTTTATTCATAGAGATCAAAAGTAGAAAACAACTCAAGAACATCAGAATAATATTATAATAAGCACATAAGGATTAAGTAACAAAAGTCAATGTAAAATGATAGAAAGGATCCCTAAGAATAGGTAGCCCAGAAAGGGAGTGAACCTGCTAAACCTGGGCACCCACATCAGGAAAGAAGGAATCAGATGGTGGAAAGTGAGGTGAATGAGTATGTGGCATAAGCAAAAGAAAACAAGAGTTGAGCCAGGAAGGATAGTAAAAGAAAGATGAGACTGGCCATAGTAGAAAGTCAAGGCAGAAAATTTAGGGGGTAAGAGTGTACATTCACAAAAATAAATGATCCAATAAGCAAGACAGATGAATAGGGCAAATCAATGTAAATAATGGATGCGAGCAGACAAAAAGATATAATGAAGGCAAAATGTGTAAACTTAAGCAGTTGAAACAGCAATGCAGATTATTGAAATAACAAACAGCAGAAAACATTGACAAACAGTTAGTGATATGCAGCATATGAAACTATAAAACATTCTATTACAAACCAAGCAGGCTAACAATTCATAATGATAATTATAAAGTCAGAGGACAATGGCAATATGAAATATGATTAGGAAGTAATATCAGATTCGTTAAGAAACTTTTTCAGTCGGATTTTAAAGAGGGGGGTGGATCGTAGGTTGGAAGTGTAGGTTGGAAGAGCATTCCATATCTTAGGGCCCAGGTACGAACGAACGAACGATTGAATGAATGAATGAATGAACGAACGAATGAATGAACGAACGAATGAATGAATGAATGAATGAATGAACGAATGAATGAACGAACGAACGAACGAATGAATGAATGAATGAACGAACGAATGAATGAATGAACGAACGAACGAATGAATGAACGAACGAACGAATGAATGAACGAACGAACGAACGATTGAATGAATGAATGAATGAATGAACGAACGAATGAATGAACGAACGAACGAACGAACGAATGAATGAATTTGGGACCAGTAGAATAACAGAGTCCATTTTATTTCCATCTTATACCAATGGGATTCCTGATAGGGTTTGAAACTGTTTAAGGTCCAAGGTGTCAGAGATCGTTGCGCTTCCCTATCTGTGGCGATATCCGGTTACCTCGCAGCCTGCCATCACGTGTTTGGCAACTTCGTCTTGTGACAGACCTCGGCTGCTGCATGCACATGTTGCATCGTGCAACAGACAACAGACAACTTACCAGATTAGATCTACCGGCGTTGCTCTGAATAACCGAATTGATTTTCCAGAATGACGCCTGGCTTTACCATTACAGAAGTGGATGCGTTGTAATCCATGGGAGGCGTGGAAGCGAGTCAGAAGCGTGCAATGGATTCCAGAGATTTACGACTCGATATACATCGGACGAAGACCCTTGCGCCCTTCTATCTGCACTCCATGCGGAAAATCCCTTCCGGCGGTTGATTGCATCGGATGTGAGTCGTGAAAATGGAATCAATTGACCGATCTTTACTTAACCCGAAGCCAACGCCCCGCTCCCACCCCTCCTCCCACCCCCACCCTCACCCACCTCCGTTCTATCGATTCCAATGGATGAGATGAGACGAAGACAGCGAGAAGGACTTATAATAATGGAGGAGAAAGAGGGAATATCCCTCCCTCCCTCCCTCCATCCTTCCCTCCTCCCTTCCTATTTCCCTTCCTCCCGCTCTCCCTCCCGCTCTCCCTCCCGCCCTCCCGCACTCCCTCCCTCCCTCTCATCAACGATCCCTCCTTCCGTTCTTCCGTTCTTCCGTTCTTCCGTCCTTTCTTACGCCCATCCATCCTTTCCACAATCTATCCACTCGGCCACCGAATCATGAGGTAATCATTGATCGAACAATCGATCATTCAGGCTGTACGTGTAGCAGCCAGATGCTCAGACATTCAATCAACCAATCAATCATGTTGTCCTCAGATCAATCGATTCATTCATCGATCCAATCATTGATCTATTCATCGATCGATAAACGACAAAGTGCAGCAAACACTCAATGTTGAGAATTCGATCAGCTTCAAGTTTCTCATTTTAAATCCCATCATAAAGGAGATAGCGAGGGTTAGTTGCACAACTTCCTTCTGAATGCTTACACAAGTTACACGCCACCAGCGGTCAGATCAATCATACATAGGTTATGTAGGAGAGCTGTCCATCCCGTAAAACATTGTCCAAGTATCACGATCCAATAAATAGGAAGTCATTCTAAAACGCAACCTTTTTATAGCGCCAGCAACTCACAGCGGATGACTTCCCACATAAATCAGTCATCCTAGATTTATCAATCGCCTTTTCTGCACCTCGACTGAAGCTCTAGTTCCGACAACCAGACGTTACTCGGCAGAAATACGAAAAATGATATAGCGCTATAGTCGGCAAGGTTATCGGGACATCATCGTCAGTCAGCAAGTTACCCCTCAGCGTTGCAATTCATTCGTCGCCGAAATCACGGTATCCCAGAAGCCACAGCGGTGGAAATTATACATGCGGCGACTAAAGAGCGGGTCACGAGGAGAGCAGGAATTTATTTCGGTACTTAGTCGCCGCGTGCGCGTAAATATATCCCATATTTCATATATCCCACAATGCATTCTACTTCCACAACCCCCGATTCCCCCATTCCCCCATTCCCATCACCGGCTTTCACCACCCGCAAGGGAACATTATGTTTTATTAATGTGCGTCGTATGTATAAATGCATATATGGATGAATGTTCGTGCCGGGTGGGTGGATGGGTGGGGGATGGGGGGCAGGGGAATCGATGCGGGATCTCCCTTCTCTCATCGTGTCGATGTATTTACAGTGCCATCCGTCGCAACGTATGGGACGTATTTATCTACGGGCGCCGGGCAATGACATCCCGTGCGAACCCTAACTTCCGGGCCGGGTCGTTCACCAGATGCGTCGTTTCTACCGCAGACCCGTACAGCACTCATGCATGTCTTCCTTGTCCATCTACTCCTCATCATCATCCTCCTCACAATTCCCTTCCTCCGTCTATTCCTCGTCCTCTGTCCTCCTCTTACTCCTTCTTTTCGTCCTCTCGCATGTCCGTATAGTCCGTCATTGGTCCGCAAGTTCATTGTTATTACTTCTTCTAATCAACCGGTTGTATAACGTAAAAAGCATCAAACCCAAACAACTCTTTCGTCAAAAGCTCGAATAGCAACCATCCAATTAGTCAATGTTTACGCCCGTTCATCCGTCCGCTCGTTAGTCCGTTTGTCCGTCCATCTTTCATCCATCCATCTGTCCGTCCATCCGTCCGCTCGTTAGTCCGTTTGTCCGTCCATCTTTCATCCATCCATCTGTCTGTTCATCTGTCCGTTCATTTGCCATCTTCTGCCTGTCTGTCCGTTATAATATTTGTCCGTTCGTCCTTTATCCGCCCGTAAGCTTTCCCTCCATTTCTCTGTCCATATATCTGTCCATCTGCCTTTCGTCCCTCTGTCTATTATACGTCTATCCGTCCATCCGTCTATAATCTTTCGCCCACAAATGATCTCTAGTCCGTTCGTCCTTTTCCAATTGTCCTGTCGTCCGTTCGACTATTCGTCCGTTCGTCCTTCCGTCCATCTGTTCTTTCGTCCGTTATGTCTATTTCATCATTCCGTCCTTTCTTCCATAAGTAGAGGCTGAATATTTGACACGAAATATGTCATCGACCATAATAGAGAAAGAGAAAGGAAATCGAGTAACCTTCGCTGGTCCTTTGGCTCAATCTCTCGTCGCTAGGTGGCTTTGGCTACTTCTCACGCAGCTGTACATCCCGTCATGATCGATCATTTTCGCAGAACGTCCCCATGCATCCATCCAGTCAAGAAGTATCCTAAGACGGACTGCATGGGGTGCTGAAGACCCTTCGATCTAGGATGGGCGGCGTTGCCATCTCACGACGAAGTGGACCGTATCTAATCCATATGACGCAAGTCTAATAAGAGAGAAAGAGAGAGAGAGAGAGAGGGATGGAGGGAGAGCGGGAGAGAGAGAGAGGGAGAGATAGGGAGAGAGAGGGAGAGAGAGAGAGAAAGAGAGAGATAGGGGGAGAGAGGGAGAAGGAGAGGGATAGAGAGGGAGGGAGGGATGGAGGAAGAGGGGGAGGGAGGGAGTCGGAAAGGTACTGAATGCAAACGCCAGTTCCATTGGAGAGTATCAGAGGCATCCGTCGGAAGCAATTCCAGGCAGATCCATGGTCGGATGGATGGATGTACGATTGGAGAGAAGGACGAAAGAAGAGAAAGAAGGACAGAGATACGGACAAAGGAACGGATTGACAAGCAAAATAAAGAACGAACAAGATGGTTAGAAGGATGGATAGTCGGACAGATAGACAGATGGATGGATGGATGGAAGGAAGCACAATATGGCGGGCTGACAGATAGAAGGAAAAAGATTACACGAAGACGGTGAGAGATGAACGGACGAACGGACATAAGGACGCACGGACGAACGGACAGATGAACGGACGAACGGACAGATGGACGGACGAATGGATAGATGGATAGATGGAAGAGTTAACGACGGAAATGTACTGGATTCCATTTGGGATTGGTATCTCATGGAAATATGGTGGCATGATGCACAGAATTAGTTTTAAAACACGAAAAAATTGATTTCGGGAGTTGAACTTGGAAACCCACCCCTCTAAAAAAAAACACACCCATAGGCCAATAGACTGAAATATGGATGTTAGAAAAACTGCTCGGTTGACGTTCGGAGGAAATATTGTATAGTCTCGCACTGATGAAGCACTCGATCTTGGAGCCTGCCAGAAAATAACGAACCATAAACTGACTGATGACGATGAGAATGTGATAGAGTAAAGGACTTTGCAACTACTGCTAAAACATTACTGCTTCTGCTAGTGCTACTGCTACCATAGTTGGCAGCTTCTGCTATACTGTATGCTGCTACTGCCAATGCCACTGATACTGCTGCTGCTACTGTTACTGTCACTGTTACTGCTGCTGCTGCTGCTGCTGCTGCTGCTGCTGACATTTCTGCTACTACTGCTACTATACCAGTGGCGTAGACAAGAGGGTGTTAGCCTGTTAAGGGGTTGAAGCCCCATTGGCTTAGGAAACAGTTTTTTAACAGGTTATTTATCCACTTAAATAATAAAAACAAAAGAGTTGATTGTAGCTACAATATTGTTTTTCTAACTTTAGTAATGCGTAGTGCCTAGCGTACAAAGTCCTTTGTGGATCGCGTGACTGTTGCTTTTGTGCTGCCGCTCAGCGAATACTGCGAACAGTGTCGCCTGTGGTTGTGGTGTGTGTTTCTATGTGGGTGTGCGTGTGGTGTGTGGTGTGTGTATATGCGTGTGTGGGTGAGTATGTGCATGTAGATAAGATGAAGACACACACTCACCAACACACCAACACACGGTCACACCTACACACACACACATGCACACACACGCGCGCGCACACACACCAGTTAACCACAGTTAAATAAGACAGGTGGAGCATAGGTAGATGGGTAGGAGTTTGGTCATCAGATGCGGCATTGACTTGATTCTCGCTCTCTTGCATTTGAATAGAAGAAACTTGAAAATTTAGCGCCGTTGAATTGATGCTTTCTCTGTGGGAAGAAAAACTTAGGAGAACTCCATGCCCCCCACGTAAAACCAAACTTACCTATGAATCATACACACACGAGATCAGGCGGATATCTTCAAATGTCTGTCCAGCATCTGCAAGGCATACACTCAAATATAACATCCACCGGCAGCCTATAGACTTCAGGCGATACGACATGATCAAGCCATTTCTTCTAAAAGCACTAATATTATTTACTTAATTATACTTGTAGACTCTGTCAAGAACGATATGTGTGAGCAAAACAAAGATCACACGAGTCCAAGTAACGAATGTGACACCGCATGGACGATTTCCTTTTATTTTCTTCTTAACCGTCCGGGATGGTTCTTTGTGAGGCCTAGAGCTCTCCAGATGACGTCGCCATGTTTTGATGTATTCCGCTGCCTCTTCTGCAAACCATGCAGACCTTGCAGCCCTCTTGCGTCGACTTTCTCTTGGCAGTGGTGTCATAAACGAGGTTTACAAATGCTATCATCATTATTATTTTCTTAAATTAATTTTATCGCCCGAGGTATAAATGATCCCTCAGGCTTTAAGAACAATAGCCTACTAAAAGTTTTGATGTTCTGGGACCCTCTCGGATGGTTATTATTATTATTATTGTTACTATTATTATTATTATTATCATCATCATCATCATCATCATCATCATCATCATCATCACCACCACCACCACCACCACCACCACCACCACCACCACCACCACCATCATCATCATCATCATCATCATCATCATCATCATCATCATCATCATCATCATCATCATCATCATCATCATCATCATCATCATCATCATCATCATCATCATCATCATCATCATCATCATCATCATCATTATTATCATTATCATTGTTATTGTTATTGTTATTATTATTATTATTATTATTATTATTATTATTGTTATTATTATTATTATTATTATTATTATTATTTTTATTATTATTATTACTATTGTTGTTGTTGTTGTTGTTGTTGTTGTTGTTGGTTGTTGCTGCATGCAGACAGTATACACCTATCACGTGTACGAACAAGTGGACCTACAGCAGCCAAATGTCTCGTCTTAGAGCGAGAGATTATCCCAACAGAAGGACAGACAAATTCAACCCAGAAGTATTTGCTTGCAAGCAAAGAAAACTTTTTAGATGCACACATTGCACAGACAGCTGCAAAGAGTTTTAGAAAGCCACCATTTAGTAATCATTTATCCGCAAATTTTAAGGTTGTCGTTTGGGTTATTAAATCTCCTGGGATCTTGAAGTCGCACTTCAAAATATGGATTGTCTTTCACAAACAACCTTTGTAGTCTGCAAGGGTTTGCGTAAAAATCTGTCCCATCGGTTAATTAATAACAGTTAATTAATAACACATAACACTGTCAGATTTCGGTTCAGTCACGTGTAGTCTATAGGAAATATTGCATTTTTGCCACACCCGTTCTTTTTGTAACACCCCTGCCGAGTGCGACGGAACATCTAAAGTTACACCACGGCTGAGTGTGATTCGGTGCCAGGCTGTTTGAGAATCAGGCAAACCGAAAATCATTTCATCAGCGTCTTGTTTCAAATGATCGATTGCATATAATTATCTCATTTATCATCACCGTTGAGGTTGTTAAACCACTTAAGTTTATTTAGCTGTCGAAGCAATTCGGATTTTTTTACCTTTTATAAAGCAGGCTTATCCGACATTCGGATCGAGGGCTATAAATATAATCCGGTCCACTGTCACTGAGTGGGTTCATTCGGACCTCAGAATCTGTTCAAATATTGATATCTATGGGGCCGTCCATAAAGTACGTCACGCTATTTTTGACCATTTTTGACCCCCCCGTCACAAACTGTCACAAATCTCGGAACCCCCCCTAAAGTACGTCACACTTTCGAACAAAAAAATTAAAAACATAGCCATTTAACTAACCCTCAAAACCCTAGGATACTATCCCTAATCCCTCTGATAGTGACGTGTGTCCCTAAACGCTTTGATAGTGACGGGAAATGAACTTTTATCCCGCCAGGCCGGATTTTAGAGACGCCTGGCCGGGCCGGGTCGGATTTTAGGTACTAAGAACAAAAAATATAATAAAGAATTTAAAAAATAAATGTGTGACGTCACACATGGCCTGACCCTCCCCCGCCACAAACTGTCACACTTTCTTACACCCCCCCCCCCCTGGAGCGTGACGTACTCTATGGACGGCCCCTATATGTCGCAAAATGACATGTATATCTAATAGGCAATTTCTATAGCGCCGCTAACAGCCATGGCCATTCAGTAGCGTTCCCAAGCAGGGCTTTTTTTAGCGTGCAATTGCCCACAAAATGTGCATTGGTTCTACACGGATGTGTGCAGTTGTAGAAGCACTTTTGTGATGTGAAAGCCAGTAAAAGAGATCATTGTTCTCCGAATGGGAGTAATTTACCATGGAGGATGAGAAGAGAAAGAAGGGGCGGTGCAGTCATAAAAATTCCTTTAAAAAGTCCAGACTCTCGTTGCGAGAAACCGAAGAGAGAAAAAATTGATAGGTTCAAGAAGAGAGAGAGGGAGATGTAGACAGCGATCCAGAAAGAAGAATCCCACGCGGAGTGGAGCGAAGGGATTCCCATCACGGAGAATTGCCCAATGATGGCAAAGGAGCAATATTGCGAATTGTGAATTGTGAATAATGTGAATTGTAAATTGTGAATTGTAAATTGCGAATTGTAAATTGTGAATTGAGAATTGTAAATTGGGAATTTTAAATTGTGAATTGTAAATTGTGAATTGTGAATTGTAAATTGCGAATTGTGAATTGTAAATTGGGAATTGTGAATTGTAAATTGTGAATTGTGAATTGTAAATTGTGAATTGTGAATTGTAAATTGCGAATTGTGAATTGTAAATTGCGAATTGTGAATTGTAAATTGGGAATTGTGAATTGTAAATTGTGAATTTTAAATTGTGAATTTTAAATTGTGAATTGGGAATTGTAAACTGCACAGGCTCAATAATTAATTAATTATTGACCCGATCTTGAAATCGCCCATCACCATTATTCTTCGGTTCGCAAGACATTAAGATTCGATACTACAACTCTGTGTTGCAATGGGAACTTACACGCAGTTGATATAGGTCTATTCCTTTCAGTCTCAATTGACGCTGCATGGCGGTGTCAGCAAGTGCAAATTAAAAAAGGACGATGAGAAATTGACTGTGACTGAAGAATTTTTAAATATGCGGAATCGCGGATCGTGTGATTTTTCATCACCGACGATTCTGATGAATCAGTGATGAATCACCGATGATGTACTTTGTTTGATCTGTAACGAGAAAGATCAGTCAGCAAAGAAAATAGGTCAATCGTTGTGCGACTTTATTCCAAAACATGGCACAACGATGGCTTTGAAGTGTGTCCTATATTCTGTTCACTGAAGGATGAAATGAGTATAACTTTCTTGCATGAAGAAAAATTGACAAAATGTATTTGGTTGGTATAGCTGAACACAATTATATTGCATATAGTGATTATAGTCATACACGCAGATTTTTCACAACTTGACATCATATAAGTTTTTTTTATTGCTCCCGGAAGAAACAACAATTTCGATCAGTGCTAAAGGAACCATGACTGAATCCCGCTAAGCAAAACCACCTATCGTAATCAAGTAGGCCTACAAGTCATGTATATTTATAAGTGGAAGTTGGTAACATTCATGTAGTATTCAGAAGCGGGAGTGGTTTAATATAGATCTAATGTATGCTAATGTAGAGATTATAAGCATGCGTGATTAAAATAGACCGAATTCCCTGATGACCGGGTCTGGGTTGAGCAACTGTTGTCTGATGGGGCGCTATGTGAATTTTATACATAGACTATATTATCGTAGACAGGCATGAATGCGTATACTTTGCACAGACATAGACTATACAATATACATGTAGGCAAGGAGACAGTCATAAATATGCTTTGAAGTGACAACGTCATGATCATTTGTTCTGCGCTATCAAAATGAAGAAGAAAATTTTCAATTAAAAATATGTTCGTTCAACGTATATATTTTTCTGTTTCTGTTTAGATCTCTCTCTCTTTCTGTGTCACACTGTCTCTGTCCCTAGCTGTCTCTCTGGTTTTTCACTTGATTCTTTGTAGGCCTATATATAGTATATAGGCTACGTTATCATTTTTTGGTGTTACAGACAAAAAGATCGAGGCACACACGCGCACACACACACACACGCACACACACACACACACATACACACACACACACACACACGTATATTAGGCTACATATATAATTTAAAAATACACAAGTTCGTGTGTGTATATAATATATATATATATATATATATATATATATATATACACGAACCGCATGCATGTGTATAATTATTGCATGCATAATATACGCACGCGACCATGCATGCAAGCGTTCGTGCATTTACCAACTGCACCAGATCAGAGACATTCGTCGTATTCTATGACACGAAGCCGCTACCACGCTGGTCCACTTCTCTGTGCTGACCCGATTCGATTTCTTCAATGCTGTCCTTGCTGATCTTCCAAAGTTCCGGCCACTCCAGCTTCAGTCGGTCCTCAACTGCGCTGCCCGAGTCGTCGCTAACCTACCAAAAGTCTCGCATATATCAACATATTTGCGTGCCACACGTTCCCCCCATCAGACAACTGCTCCCGTTCGTGGACACAATAACTTTCACGATCACTATCCTGGGACGAACATCAGTGGTTGATCTGGCCCTAGAATACAGTCGGGAGCTCTGTGTTCCTGTCTCCAACCAACCAGGTCGTCGATCCTTGCGCTCTGCGACTCATATATAGGGACCTGATAGTCCCGCGCTCTCGTACTGTCGTACATCGATGTGAGCCACCGCGACTTCTCATGCATTGGACCTTCATGCTGGAACAGTCTTCCATTTAACAATTCGTTATACTGCACAGCATGTATCTCTTGATCTTTGTCAGCCTTTGTCAAGTACTCAGACTGGTCGGTCCCTCCGTTAGGTTGATAGGGAAGTGCTCTTGGTCCCGTTTGCTCGTAGCCTCGTACCTCCATCATGCAGAGTCGTGCTTTTTCTGTGGTTGGCCCGGTGATATGGAATGCCCTCCCACTTGAGCTGCTCCTGTTCCCTAGATCACTCTCTGACACATTCTATAAGCACTTAAAAACTGTTCTATTTGGCCGTGCTGGTTGTCGCGAGCGCCTCTGAGTAGTTTCCTTGAAGAGGCGCTATATAAATAACTGAATGAAATGAATGAATCTCATGAAACATTTCAAAGTCACTTGTTTAGAACTGTGCATACCGGCGGGCCAGTGCATTTAATACAGAATTGCTTAAGATTGATTCTTGCGCTGGCACACCGGTACCTGTTAGATGACATATAGTCACCTATAGTCTCATGCATAGTGCATGGATATCAGAACAAAGGGGAAAATCCATCAAAGTTGGGAGGTAACAAACAATGATGATGATGATACCTGAACATAAACAGAGTTATTTGTAATTTAGTAATATCACAAATATGCTGTAGAATTTTGTGTTTAAGAAATGTAGGTTTTGTGCTTTTTGTAATTGAAGACCTTGATTATACATGTTATCTTACACGAAAGTCTTGTGGTTAGGGTGTTAACACAGCCAACCGAGAGTTCGGGGTTCAAAGCTATGATGACCGCACACTGTCGGTGGGAGGAAGATGCGGTTAAGGAGAGGACTTGTAACCCTCCTTTAAGTGCCGAAACCGAGAAAGATGAAGCTGCTAACAGTTCATAACCTAAACCATGTCTGCCCGGTAGACCTATAGCTAAAGGGATTTTTCTTCTTCTATCTCGTCTCATTGTATAGTCTGTATGCGAGTTGTCATTCACAGAGTATACTGCATACAGTATATGACTGCATCGCTCACAGACACATATGCAAACTCAACTCAGAAATCAAGCTTGCCAAAGTTCTCCCCATTCACAAACAAGGTGCCAAAAATGAAATTAATAATTACAGACCCATTTCTATACTACCTTTTTTCTCTAAATTATTTGAAAGAGTAATGTATGACAGATTACTTTCATACATAAAGCATAAGGACATATTATATCCGTTTCAGCATGGCTTTCAGCCGGGTCACTCTACCTCCATGTCACTGATTGATATACAGGACAAAATTACCAAGGCCATGGACAATAATGAGTACTCAATTGGTATCTTCCTTGACCTTGCAAAGGCATTTGATACTGTGGACCACAAAATACTTTTGTATAAACTTGAACACTATGGTATTAGAGATAATGCACTTCGATGGCTTAGTAGTTATTTGGACAATCGTCTACAGCAGGTGCTTTGTAATGGAAAATTGTCTAACTTTCAAACTATAGAATTTGGAGTACCTCAAGGATCTATCCTTGGTCCTCTCCTGTTTTTAATCTATATCAATGACCTCCCAAATTCATCATCCATCTTACACTATATTCTATTTGCAGATGATTCTAATGTATTTTTATCGCATGCCTCCTATGATCAACTTCTTCAGTTAGTCAATAATGAATTAATATCAGCTAGTGATTGGTTCAAGGCAAATAAACTTTCATTAAATCTATCTAAAACTAATTATATCATATTTCGCTCAAATAAAAAACCAATACCTATAACAAATAATGAGCTGCTTATTGACAATAAAGTAATTCCTCAAGTTTACACGACAAAATTCCTTGGCGTTCATATTGATCAGCACCTAAAATGGAAAGTTCATATAGACGAAATAAGTAAAAAAATTTCAAAAAGCATAGGCATTATTAAGAGAGTCTCTTACTTGCTTCCCTCTCATGTGCTTATCAATCTATATTTCACCCTAGTCTATCCATACCTTACTTACTCTAATTTAATTTGGACTTCAACCTATGATACCCATCTCCATGTTTTAAGGACCTTACAAAAAAAAGCCATACGAGTTATCACTAAATCCACTGTTAACTGTCATACTGGTCCCTTATTTGCTGAGCATAAACTCCTAAATATTAAGCAGATTAGATTTGAACAGACATCTCAATTTATGTATCAATACATCAATAACCTCCTCCCTTCTTCCTTTGCATCTTACTTCTCTCCTGCATTGCATCCTGGACTCACTAGAGGTAATAGAGACTTCAGTATTATTTTTGCAAAAACAAATGTTCGGAAATTTTCTATTAAATTCCAAGGCCCTGTCATATGGAATAAAATTCCGATTCACATTCGTAAGGCTACTAACTTAACTCATTTTAAACACCTGTTACGTGTGTATACATTATGTAATGTTTTCTGTTAATATAGCATGAGGGGTTACCCATGCTAATGCTGATTTATTTGATTGTTTGATTGCTTTTGCTTTTATTTTGTTCTTTCTCTGAGTTTTTCATGTAGTGTTAACTACATTAGTTTTGTTTTTTATAATAATTTTTTTCTTTCCCTAGTTAAGTAATATCTCTGTATTCCAATACTCCCTTCAGCTTTCACTTTCTCACTTCACTTTGTTAATTAGGCCCCTGCTTAGCGGGACTTGTCCCTTTTGGTGTGCCTATTTGCTCCCTCACTCTTATAATACCTATGAGTATTTTCTTATTGCGAATTATGTCTATACTTTGTTAAACATACATGTACAATTGAATTGATGGGATCAATAAAAATATGTCTATGTCTATGTCTAACTAATAAACATAATATTTGAAAGTCCTTGCGTGCTTTTAATATGCCTATCGAGATGCATAAACTGCGTGTGTATGTATGTATGTACGCATGCGTGCGTGTGTGCGTGTGTGTGCTTGTATGTGTACCGAACACTTCACACAGTCATGTGCGCCATTGCCAAGAGCATTTGTCGCTGGCTGCAGGGCCTATCGCCCATAAGCCCTTCTAACGCCCACGTATATGCAGACAGTCATACATCACTGCTTTGATATCTCTGTAATATATATATATATATATATATATATATATATATATATATATATATATATATATATATATATATGTATATAACGCACATACTTATGTAGACCCTAGAGCTGCATTCCTATATATATATCTGTACATAATTATATATATACATATACAAAACACACACATATATACATATATACATATGTATATACACACACACATAGGCTATATTCATATATGCATTAGGCCTACAACGCATATATATGTTCTTGCGTATGTGTGGCTGTTGAAGTGCGTGTGTTTGATTGTGTCTGTCTGCTTGTTTGTGTGAATGTCTTTCGCCGAATCACTTTTGTATTCTTCAAGGTAGAGCACACGTCGCTCTTCAGATGCGACTTCAACGTAGTCTAAGATGGCGGCGCTGACTTGGCAGGCGATGAGAACGACTCTTCGTAACTGATCGCGTTTAGTTTCGATATCTGTCGGAATTGAATCGAAAGGAAGAGATGTGAAGAGGCAGACGGCTTCCGGTCAACGACCACGGACGTTAGTGAGTTTCTGTCTGCCTGCTATGGTGCGTTTTTGTTGAAATTCGGTTGAAAATGAAAGAGAAAATATCGCTGAAATGCTGCACTACGCGTTTCTCTACGTTGGGACTTCTTTCTGTGACATGAATCCTTGGGCAGCATTCAACATAGTGCCACAGAACGATTTGTAGGCCTACATAATTATACGTTGACATGCAAAATTTACTTAGACGCCTAATTTTTGCCCGCTATGGTAGGCTAGCTCAATAAGTTGTGCAGTTGTGCAACATTAAATATTTGATTTGTTCTTAATTTATGTAGCGATAATCTAGACCACAGCGCAGGGCACTGGTTTATTGACGAGGGCTGCGTCGTGTCAGTCGGGTTGTCCAGAACTGGTCAAGCGAAGTTCTGAATTAAGTTACCATGCAAAAAGACTATAATTATGCATGCACAGAGATGAGGAAGTGAATTCAATATGGCGGGTCACGTAAACTATTGCAAGTGTTCGCAATGACGTCTATCAAGTGTCTTATTGTCTATCAAGTGTCTTATTGTCTATCAAGTGTCTTTTTGTCTAGCATTGAATAAGTTGAAATTATATAGCGCATTTGCAAAGAGAAACGAGTCACCAGCTAACAGCAAAATAAACATAGTTACCAAATTTGACCAGAAATCCTCAACAATGTATTATAATGTATACTGTAATGTATTAAAGACTCTCAGTTTAGATGCTCAACTTGAGGCTCACTCAGACATGGACGGCATAAAATTATTGTGGCTCATTAATCAAGGTGGAAATGGCGCTGCGAAATGTGGTTCGAGCTACTTCTCGCAGGGTCATTGCCATCTTGACAACTTGTATGTAATTGTATGTATGTGGGTGTTTGTGGGTGTGTGTGGGTGTCTACGTTGATTCATTCATTCATTCCAAGAATTTATATAGCGCCCCTTCAAGAAGTCCACTTAGAGGCGCCATGTAGACGCTATATATGTATACCTGTCTATGTGTGCTTAAATATAATATACAAGTATGTGTGCAAGTATCCATGCATGTATAGATATGTGCATAAACACATGTATCTGTATTATGTGCATGTAGGCCTATGTCTGCTCATTTATAATATTTTGCACATGTGGGAACATTTTAATGACCGCTCAGAATTTACTGCAAGTCTCATGAATTAAGAGTCTAGTAATAACTCTTGTCGTAATTCTCGCTTTTGGGTTAAAAACATGTTGATAGAGATCCCGACCTACACTGCACGTTTGCCAAAGATGTCGACGGATATTTCGACATAATACGTTGCACAAGACACTTTGAACTCTCGCTTGATGCTACAGGCTGGGTATAATACGCAAGGGTGTGGCGCTAGAGATGACAACCAGCTGTAGTGCCTTCGTTTGACGGGAGATTAAGTAGCTTTACTGTGTTGGCGAAACTCCAAGCTGGCTGTGGTGGCTGTGGGTATAATTATTAGCCGACTACGGATAGAGTGGTCGGCCTTAACACGGATGATACGGGGTTCGAGTCTCATGCACGTGAGGCGATTGCTGTTTGTTTTTGTTTGTTTGTATGTGCACTTGTTATAGCGCCCCTTCAAGGTTTCTACTCAGAGGCGCTCCCGACTACAGCGCGGACACTGAATCGGAGTTTCACGCCGAAGCGCTGAGCAATTGCAAGTAAAAGACTTGCCCAAGGTCCCTACGCGGCGACTTGAGGTGGAGTCGAACCTGCAACCCTTCGGTTGCAAGGCTACGAACATACCCACTATTCCACCATGCCCCACGAATGTAGATATACCTTGAAACGCAAGGTCCTTTACTCACAATAATTTCTCAGGGCCACCGATGTTATGTCGTATAATTTATGGTGGTCATGTGTGCACTTCTGACCTTTGGAAGAGGACAATAAATCAAAATATAGCTGCTGTGTATTGCTCTATATTACATCATATTCTTCTGTATTGCATTGTTCTGCACTCCATCATATTCTTCTGTATTGCATTGTTCTGTATTCTATCATATTCTTCTGTATTGCATTGTTCTGTATTCTATCATATTCTTCTGTATTGCATTGTTCTGCACTCCATCATATTCTTCTGTATTGCATTGTTCTGTATTCTATCATATTCTTCTGTATTGCATTGTTCTGTATTCTATCATATTCTTCTGTATTGCATTGTTCTGCACTCCATCATATTCTTCTGTATTGCATTGTTCTGTATTCTATCATATTCTTCTGTATTGCATTGTTCTGTATTCTATCATATTCTTCTGTATTGCATTGTTCTGCACTCCATCATATTCTTCTGTATTGCATTGTTCTGTATTCTATCATATTCTTCTGTATTGCATTGTTCTGTATTCTATCATATTCTTCTGTATTGCATTGTTCTGCACTCCATCATATTCTTCTGTATTGCATTGTTCTGCATTCCATCATATTCTTCTGTATTGCATTGTTCTGTATTCTATCATATTCTTCTGTATTGCATTGTTCTGTATTCTATCATATTCTTCTGTATTGCATTGTTCTGCATTCCATCATATTCTTCTGTATTGCATTGTTCTGCATTCCATCATATTCTTCTGTATTGCATTGTTCTGTATTCTATCATATTCTTCTGTATTGCATTGTTCTGTATTCTATCATATTCTTCTGTATTGCATTGTTCTGCATTCCATCATATTCTTCTGTATTGCATTGTTCTGTATTCTATCATATTCTTCTGTATTGCATTGTTCTGCATTCCATCATATTCTTCTGTATTGCATTGTTCTGTATTCTATCATATTCTTCTGTATTGCATTGTTCTGTATTCTATCATATTCTTCTGTATTGCATTGTTCTGCATTCTATTTCATGGCTCTGTTTTGCGTTGTTAAATATTGCACACGATGGTAGGATTATACACTACGATTATAAAGTAAACAAAAACATGATCATGCTCGCTCTCTTTTTTATGACGGGTTAGTTGTGCTCGTGCATGCTTTTGTTATTATAATCGAATTGACCATTTCTGCTAAATCCTTAATTGTTGGCCTCCCCCTTGGAGTTCTGGAGCGATTAGATAGGGTTCTGCACTCTGCTGCTCGGCTCATTGGACGATTTCCCAAAGTTTCCTCTTCTCTCTGCCTATACATGCGTGATGTGTTGCGCTGGTTGCCTTTAGCCTACCGTATACCTGCCATCGAATTGCTGCTCTGGTTGCACGCTCCATCCTTGGTTGCGCTCCATCTTAACCTGTAGAGTGTAGACGCTACCTCTGTCGCCCAGTCTCTGACGTTGAAGCGCGTCGGGCTCTTCGCTCTGCCATGAAGGGGCAACGTCTGGTTCCACGGGCTCGCTTAGCTGGCAGACAACGCCGAGTTTTCTCGGTTGTAGGAGGCTGTTCATCTGGAATGATCGCCCCTCAAAGCGATGTTTATTACATCTGACCAATCAAGCCTTGTTTCATAAATCTTTCGAGTCCTTTTTCTTTCGCTGGGCTGGGCTGGCCCTGAATGGATTTTTTGAAGGGGTGCTATGTGAGTCCACAGAATGAATGAATGAATGATTATCAATGGACTATTATTGATACGGTGACTAAAGTAAGATCGTTCAGGATACGCCCTTAGACAACTTGTCGCCCTCTTGTTTTCAGAACCGCTACTGTGTGCTGATTAGAGATTCACTCACTGCCTATTACTTTGCTTATTGTTATTTAATCGTTACAGCCTTTGTAATTTATTCATTTATAACTAATACCTGAGTATATAGGAGGTGCTATATCAATACTTGAAGGATTAATTTAGAGGGCCCGTATGTACATGTACATGTACAAGCTGTCAAAAAGAGCCACATATCGGCTTAAGTTTATGAGGATTATGCATATATGCAGGAGGAGCACACTTGACTACAGGGCTCGAACTGTGGCTTGCACGCAGCTGCGAGACGAGAAGCTCCGCGGTGAGAAGCTAATACTCGATGAAACTGTAACTGTGTGGGAGATAATAAAAAAAACAAGTGGAAGGAAACAAGATCTTAGGAAAGCTGTAAATTCTGCACTAATTGGACCTCATATTATCCTGTGATAAAAACTGAATTTTTCTCCAGCTGAGCGCATTGCAATGGCTTATACGCCATCGCTATGTCACGTTATAGAGGTAGAGGTAATAAATTAATTATGATCAGTACCCGGTGGCCAGAAGAACTGGGAGAAAAGTAGGTTGCTGATCTGCTAAGGTGGGTATCGTTTGAGGGAGGGAGAGAGAGAAAGAGAGAGAGAAAGAGAGAGAGAGAGAGAGAGAGAGAGAGAGAGAGAGAGAGAGAGAAAGAGAGAAAGAGAGACAGACAGACAGACAGATAGACAGATAGACAGACACAGTGACAAAGGCAGAGACAGAGACAGCGACAGAAAGACTGATAGACAGAAAGACATAAACAGAGAAAGAAAGAGATATGAAGAGAGCAAGTGAGAGATACTCTCAGAGACATCTGGAGACAGACGAAGAAAAGAATTCATCATGGGTAGCATTTTTTAATTGGCGAGACTTTAATTTGGAGCTGAAGACTCGAGATGGATGGCTGCTGAGCCTAAAGCAGATAATGGGTGGGGTGACCCTGGTGGATGGATGGATCCAGATTTGACGAGGGCTTATGACAACAGAGGCCGTTGCCCTCGAAAAATAATTGTTTTGCATATAGACCCTGGTGGAGGAAGCAAGAATTTGTGAAGACGCTTTTAGTGGGAGATCGTTCCAGAATCGTTGTTCAGTGAAACATACATGTAAGGATCGGTAGGAGAGAACCTGAGACGAGAAAATGCTCTTACATCATGCAGGCTAAAATAATGTTGAATCTTCTAAGGCCAAGACTGTTGACACAAGAAAGTCTGTTATATCAGTAGCGAAATTCCTACCATCGATTCGACTGCATAGAACGAAGAAGAGCAGGTGACGTCTTTAATCGCATCGTATTTGAGAATTTGTGAAGCGCCTTTTGTAGAATAAGCTATTCAGCTTGACACGCGTATTCATTCATTCATTCGAACATTTATACATGTATAGCGCTCCTTCAAGAAAAAATTGCTCAGAGGCGCTCCCGACTCTAGCGCGCCCAAAAAGAGCAGTTTTAAGTTTAGTAAGGAAGGATCCTGGTCTAGTCCCAGGGTGAAGGCGTAGCTCAAAAGGAAGGCCATTCCAGACCACTGGTCCAACCACAGAAAAGGCTCGATTCTTCATGGTAGTAGTACGAGCAAAAGGAACTAAGAGGACTCCCTTATCAGCGGAGCGCATACTGACGACGTCCTTGGATACCCAATATATACCATGTAAGATTTAGCATCTTTGCTTAATTTGAAACTGACGCGACGCATGATTACAGTTCATTATTATGAGCGGATGATAATAGTTTATTATGTAGATCTATACATGAGTTGAATACAACTGTCTGGCAGCCATACAAGGTGTCAATCACGTCCCCATACGCATTTCACTAACAACATCTGTCACTGTTGCGTAGTGGTGGGTTCGGTGCCTTGGAGCCGGAGGGTTACAAGTCCGAATCCACCTCAAGTCGCCGCGTAGGGACCTTGAGCAAGTCCTTCACTCACAATTGTCTATGCGCTTCAGCGTGAAACTTCGATGCAGTGTCTGCGCTGTATAGTCGAGAGCGGCTCTGAGTAGGAAGCTTGATGGGGCGCTATAGCAATCGCGAAATTGGAATTTAAATAAAAACAAATGGAAGGTTAAGTGAACCTTTGGGAGGTTGTGGGAAGCGATCGGTGCAGCATGCGCTATTCGTGGTATACCATTGTTTCCATTGTTTCCATTGTTTCCATTGTACCATTGTACCTAGACACCCGAGGAAATGAGAGTCTTCATGCAGGCATGCAGCGAAGGGAAGACGGTTGCACCCCACCCCGGTGCATCTTCTCATCATCATCATCGTCGTCGTCGTCGTCATCATCATCATCATCATCATAATCGTCGTCGTCGTCATCGCCATCATCAACCGAGGGCTCAATGCCCGTAGGTGTCCAGTGCCGTCTTCACAATGTATACTCGCGTCTGTCTTGGGCCGCATGCCCCAGCTTCTGTATTATAGGTCTTCTCCACTCCAATCCACAATGTCAACCGTCCACTATCGATGCGGCCTTCCTCTTTTGTTTGTTTGTTGCCCTCCATTATTTCAAACATCGGAGTCTTGATCTTTCCGTCATCTCTCATTCTGCAGATAATAATGTCTGAATAATCTCACTTTTCGTTGGATAACCTTTTGCATAAGTTTCTCAGTCATATCCACCATTTTGTAGTCCTCTTCATTGCTCTACTCTGATACACAAATCTGCTACACAAATCTAAACGACGTCCCTCCACGATGTCACCCCTTGGAAACAGAGAGCATAGTGGACGACCGAGCTCTCTACCTTAGTATACCCAAAGAATGCAACGGAAGGACGAAGCATGTGAACATTTTAAAGATTTTAAGATAAACATTGGCGACCGCACATACATGTAGTGACCACAGAGGATACACTCCCCTGGAATATTGACACCTATTTCAGGCTATTTGTGTAACTGCTAAAAAAGTCTCCAAATTTCTTCGCGCTATAGAACCAATGATACATGACACTAATGATACTAATGATAGTAACAATGACATCATTGATACTAATGATACACTAAGTGAAATGGAGAAGTTTACATTTAGAAACCTCCATGAAAAATATGATAATGTCCCTTATTTCCTTCTTAGCTCTTTTCAAGCTCTTGATAAAAACGTTTAACCGTGGATATACTGTGTTTACCCCTTCTCACACACACACCCCATGCAAAATTGTCTGTGTGCGCCCATGAAAATACCCCCTTCAAAGTTATCTCCTAGTTTGGTTATCTACAATCACTCCCTGTTGTAGCCTACCCTGAAACCAACTTCATATTAAAAAACTAGCGCTGTTCGCATTATACCCCTCACTGATTTAGCTAAACGATAAACTCTTAGGCTTACAGCTTCTGTTTTTTGGGTAACCTGAAATCGTAGGGGAGGGCTGAAATCGCCTTCAGGCCGCAAGGAGTAACCCGAGATCGACGTAACCCTATTTGCCGGTAATATGAACGCGATTTAAAGTTATCGTGGGGTTAGGGTGAAGCAGGGGGTCATTCGAAATTGTTTTGCAGAGTGAGGAATGAAGACAATGGGGAGGAACCAAGACAATGGCGGCATAATCTACGGATGATGACGCAGACTGAAAGAGGAAGTTGCGCACCGAGAGCAGCTGCTATATCAAACGTTTGAACTTTGAACTTGCTCCAAGGGGTAGAACAAGGAGAGAGAGAAAGAGACATAGACATATACAGACAGATACAGAGACAGACAAAGGAACAGAGGGAATAAATATACAGAAGGAGCCACAGATATGGAGACATACGAAGACATATAGAGGTACAGAGGGGCAGAGAGAGAAAAGGAGAGATGGAGCGAGACACACAGAGAGAGAGAGAGAGAGAGAGAGAGAGAGAGAGAGAGAGAGAGAGAGAGAGAGAGAGAGAGAGAGAAGAGAGAGAGAGAAAAGGCGAGACACAAAGGCAGACAAAGAAAGACAGAGACCGAAAGGGGCAGAGACACATACACAGCAGAGGCCTATCTTCAGTCTGACGTGTCTGGACAATTGGAATGAAAGGCCTAGGGGCGACAGCAGCGAAACAATGTTCAACACGTCTGTTAAAAAGGGGGAAGGGAAGAGAGCCGACGGGTTTGGAAAATCCACTTTTATTTAGCTGAAAAGTTTTGTGCACAACGAAGTTTTGTGTACAACGAAGTTTTGTGTACAACAAAGTTTTGTGTACAACGAAGTTTTGTGTACACGAAGTTTTGTGCACAGCGAAGTTTTGTGTACAACGAAGTTTTGTGTACACGAAGTTTTGTGCACAGCGAAGTTTTGTGTACAACGAAGCTTTCTGTACAACGAAGTTTTGTGTACAACAAAGTTTGTGTACAACAAAGTTTTGTGTACAACGAGTTTTATGTACAACGAAGCTATCTGTACAACGAAGTTTTGTGTACAACGAGTTTTATGTACAACGAAGTTTTCTGTACAACGAAGTTTTATGTACAACGAAGCTTTATGTACAACGAAGCTTTGTGTACAGCATTCTGATCGTACACTGTCGATGGGATGACAAGATGGCGAGGGAGGGGTTTGGTCAACCACCATTGTAGGCGTATACAGTAGATTAGACGGAAGCAGTGAAAGTGAATTGACCAGCACTTCTAACCCACGACTGCTTCTCTGGCTATATAACTGAATGGACGGCTACTCTTGCTCTTCTTACTCATCTAAGTCATTCTAAAGATGTCGTGTACAAAATGGTCGTCGTCGTCAATGGCTGGATGACAATAGGAAGGCCGCTCCATGCACGGCTGCCAGTGACCCGACTGGCAAGGTTATCTGTACGTACTATATGCGTGTTTAATACGATGGATCAACGCGCAAATACACCGACTGGCTTTGATATAATCGCGACAGTTTTAGTCGGTGCGATTCGAACGGCGGCTTGATACACAGCAGCAGTCTATGGTATATCAGCTGCAGATCTGCAGATCTGCAGCTCGCTCTGTTGTGTAAACAATCGCTTGGGCGAGGACTGGCTGTGGGTGTGTGGGTGTGTAGGTGTGTGTGTGTGTGTGTGTGAGAGAGAGAGAGAGAGAGAGAGAGAGAGAGAGAGAGAGAGAGAGATACAGAGAGAAAGAGACACAAAAACAGAGAGGGACAGACAGAGACAGACAGAGACAGATAGACAGACAGACATACAGAGAGAGATTGAGACAGACAGACGGACGGACAGACAGACAGACAGACAGACAGACAGACAGACAGACAGATAGAGATAAATACATGTAGATATAGAGATAGATAGAGATAGAGATAGCGATAGCGATAGAGATAGAGATAGAGATAGAGGGGAGAGCAATAGAGAAAAAATATACATTGAACAATGAACATGCTCTTAATTGAGTTTAGACCAATTGTCGTATTTATTGACAACAGTTATTGCAGGCCTTATCTTTAATATATTTCTCAAAGTTTGTCCTGCAATATCCGTTTGTTTGTATGTCCGGATGTATTTTGACTCTTCGGCCCAGAACAGGATCGGAAATGACAGAGGGTCGGTTTAGGAATTTTTTTGCAATTGATTATTACCCAAACTTTAAGGTCAACGCGTTTGGCTTTTTGGGGAAGCGGGGTGGGGTGGAGGGTCACCGAAAACCAGAAATTTAGCGGTCGACGCTGGGTACCCCAGGGCCCAGAGGAGTAGTGTTTAAAACCCTAAATTTCCCGGGCAACGCCGGGTAACACATCTAGTATATAATATTTGTAAATAGATATCGTAAAAGTAATCATTATGGAATACATCTACGAAAATCTTCTCCCATGCATAAGGAAGCAAATGACTATATGATTAAAAGAGAAAGAGCATTCCCTACCTAATAATAATAATAATAATAATAATAACAATAATAAAAAAAATACTAGCAATAACAACACTAATAACAATAGCAATGATAACAATAACAATAATCACAAAAATAACAATGACAGTAGTACCAACAACAATAGTAACAATAATAACAATAACAATAATAGCAATAACAATAATAACAATAACAATAACAATGATAACAATATCACAATGACAATAAAACAATATCAATGACGACAATAACAGTAACAAAAGCGACGACAATAAATATAGCAATAATAATGACTACAGTAAGAATAAGAATAACAGCAATAGCAATAAAAATCATAACAATGACGAAACAGTAACAATATAGCAATAACGATAGCAATTACGATAGCAGTGACAAGAAGATTTCATTAATAGGCCTATTGCTATATGCACTGTTTTATTTACTAACGAAATTTCAAATGCAATATGTACTCGGCTTGTCCTATGTCCCGAAGGCACGTGTGCGAACTATATGTACACATCCCTGGCCTATTTTAGACCCTGCATTATACGAACCGTATGCCATGGCTGTATGTAGGCCTATAGTCTAATAGGCCCAAAGCCTATATCATACTGTTATGCACAGGCCAATAGATCTCACTTCTCTATCCGTACAGAAGCCTCTACTCAACCGCTTAAGATATGGCGAAACAGACGGCAAAAAACTGCCTGAGAGCAGGAGACAGACAGGGACAGATACAGAGACAGAGATAGAGACAGAGAGAAAGAGTGAAAGAGACATTCAGTTTCTAGTTACCCATGGGTTTATTATGTAGAGAATTCTCTTTGGCAGACAATCAGAGGTAATAGCCCTAATACATTGTCGTGCTGAAATCTTGTTTATGCAAAGCGTCCTTGAATAGGAGAGTTCGCATGCGCTTATACACACACACATACATGCATATGTAAATATGAATAGGCCCTATATATATACATGTATATGTATACCATATAATATATATTATATTATTTGTATGTATGGTATTTTCTATGCGCTTATGTTTACATTCTTCATCGATATGTTTTATGGAACGCATTGACACTGGAAAAAAGGTTTTAAATATTTTATGTATATGTTTTTATATTCGTTATGTAAACAGTAAACTGTCTTAGATCTTTTTACGATGCGTGGAATTCAGTGCGTAGAGAAAGAGGGAGGGAGAGAGAGATATACAGACAAAGACAGAGACAGACAGACAGACAGACAGAGATAGACAGACAGACAGAGACAGACAGACATACAGGTGTCTTTGGTGCACAATGCACATGGATGATATGTTAAGTCTGTGATTGCGGTTTATAAATGCGCTATATCAGCTGCGTCGCTGTCAGTTCATGTATATTTGTGGTTAAATAAACGTGTATTGTATTGTATCATGTATTGTATTGTATCATGTATTGTATCATGTATTGTATCATGTATTGTATTGTTTTGTATCATATATTGTATTGTATTATATCATGTATTGTATTGTATTGTATCATGGATTGTATTCAGCTGTCTTGCATTGCGCCATAAAGACATTAAATGAATGAATTAAAATGAATTATTGCATTTTGTCTTTATTGCTATGTACTCGCTTGCACAGTTGCACTGTATTGTACTATGCGGTTAGTCTAATTGCAATGCGTTATGCAATATGTGACACATTTTCGTGGACAAGTACCACCACCATCACGATAACTTCGATAAGTCTAAGGTTCAAAATGACTTGATCGTTATCTCTAGCATGCTTGTATGAGTTGCATTGTGTAAATATGCACGCAGGCCATCTACATAGGCCCTATATGTACGAAATCTGTATGAACATACGAGCGTATGAACATAATAGAGTCTATAGGCTACGTATTGTGTTAGGCTTGTAAATGTGCATACATGCCTACGCTATGCATGTATTATGTACCAAGTTTTAGGCATAGGGCCTACACATGCAAGTAGCCTATGTATATGCAGGATTTTTAGGCACGTGCTTTTGCATTTTCACATACATGGCCTAGTATATTATCATGCATGCTCGTTTGTATGCTTGCATACATACAAGTGCATTTATGTAGCGTTTTTACACTGTGCTCAAAATATGGCGCACTATTATACCCTTCATCCTTGCAACACACACGCAATCCAACGCCTACGCAATCATTCATCAAAGTACCTATACTATAAGTACACCCACCTGCACACACATCTAAGATAGTGTCACCACATGTCCAGACCACATAAGATACATTAGAAACATGTATGTATGAGTGAATGAGAGAGAGAGAGTCATCTATTCCTTTCGCTGTAAAGAACTGTCTCTTATTTGCCGAAGTCGTTTGTTCCACTTCAGGGGGCTTTCATCAAAGGACAGACACGAATTGTTATTCATCCGCCGACCGTCTAACCTACCTACCTACCTAAAGTACTCCTCCGCCAGCCAACGTAGACCGCCGTCTGAGACGAACATCCCAGAGATCTGTGCGCGCCAACGCTGTACAGCGGTGTACAGTCCGTCTGGTGGCGTACGTGCCAGCGATTGTACACGCCGAGTCTACGACGCCAAACAGACGGTTCATAAACTCGTGAACGGCCTTCGCGTGTACCGTAGCCACCACCTGCCTTACGATAGAGAACACTCTCTCGCTTACGTACTTGAACTCACAAGAGTCGCAAGTACAACACGCAGAAGTTCGGCAGACTTGAAAGTTATATTGGATTGCTGCTATAGCTGCGCGTCGTTGTCCATAAGACTGTGGGTTGAAGTCGACGAACAACAACCTGTACGCATGCACGTATCGCGACTCCGCCAAGCGGTCTGGATTCAGACTTTTGCGTTGTTTGGATGGTAGGGGCTTCCGGGTATCACGTGACCAGATATGTCCGGTGGTATTCCCGCTAGATCGAGGCGTTCCATATTCCTAGGATTATAACCGTGTTGGCGTGTGGCTTGCCGGACTTTTTTGACTGGAATGGATCCCTGTTGGGGGAACTCTGCCTGCTCAACAACTTGAGGAAATATCTGCATGGATGTTCGATTGTGATTTGATTCATGAGGGCAAAGGTTGCCGGTGTAATAAGTCTACCACCAACAACGTGATTTGTCTGTTTGAAATAAAAATGTAGTGGTGTAACGCGAAAGCGAAACTAACCAAGAAAACGATATTGCAATTATTCGTACGCAGCTAAATTCTGAAACTCGATCGGACTCTGGCGAAATCGTGATCAATATTCTGTGTTTGCTTTGGACTTCGACAGTTTGCAGTGAACGAAGAGAAAAATTCTCTGGTTTTATTCGAAGGATGCCTTAAGTAGCAAATGAGGATTGGCCCAGTGAAAAAGAGGTAGGTGCACTGCTTTGTCTTCAAGATTTTATTGGCTATTGCGATGATTATTAGGGGTCGTCCATAAATGACGTCACGTAATTTAGGACGATCTTAGCCCCTCCCCTCGTCAACACAAAATTCATATGATGATCTAGGAAGGGAACGTCACATAATTATCGTCACAAGTGTATGTGTGTGTGTGTGTGCGTGCGTGCGTGCGTGTGTGTGTGTGTGTGTGTGTGTGTGTGTGTGTGTGTGTGTGACACATCCCACTCTAGATGCGTGACGTCATTTATGGACGGTCCCTTAGCGACTTCTATAGCGTCATTGTACAATGCAGAAGGTATGAGTCGGGGACGCTACAGAACCCATCTGTAATTATCAGATCGATGTCGTGAAGATGGTGGGTGGCGGTACAGTACTATACCTGGACAATTATTGTCCATTGTGGGGTGTTGTTGAAACAATGACTATGAAATCACTATGCCACTTTGGTTATCAAAGGCTTCAATAAAAAAAATGATTGATTGATGGATTGGTTGATCGTAGCTCACAGTGGTGGCTCCAGCAATGCGCGATTTCATCAGGTTACGTCAGGATGATGGGGGGAGCTATCGAGCAGGTCTAAGAAATTAAATGCAAAGGTGACATAACAAAATTATAATGAATTTTTTGGTAGTTCAGAAGGCAGGTCAAGAATAGAACAGGTAGTTCAAACCAAATGCCACGACCTATGGTGGCGCTGGTACTGGAAGATTAATACCAGTACCTGAGTCAGTCGATGATGTAGACCTGTGAGCAATATTTCAATACTGTGTGTCTTGTGTTGAGAGCGAACCGGCATAAACCTGCGTTACAGGACTGGTTTACTCGTGAAAATATTGTGTACGTCCAGTCTACTCTCAACCATGGATATCGGCCGACTCTAAATTCCGCTTCTAATATGATTTGAATAACAAAAAGGCAATGTCATTCTTTATTTGCATAGATCTAATATCCGTCTATGAGTCTTGATAAAATGTAATTGATTGAATGCTTTTCTTATGTGAACAAGATGTGAAATCTGTCGGAATCCAAATTATTGTCCAAAGCCATGGATACAATGTAATGCATGGAATTTCCAGTCTTGTGTATAAGCGGTAAGCCTATACTTGGAGTCTTGGACATACGCTAAATGAGCAGAGCAGAGATAGACCTTATATAAGAAGAGAGGTAGAACTTATAAGCGATTTCTCGTTCGCAGATTGATGATTAATATACAACATTGAGCAGAGTTGCAATGAATGGGGAAATAAATATGAAATTTTATATAAGTTCCTATGTTTCGTATGAGAACGTGGGAAATGCGATCAATCGTTGCTCTATTCGGCCTTTGAACCGGCAACGTACGAACTCCAAGGTTCAGAACATGGGGTTATAGTCAGGAATTCCTGTGTATCAACTACATAGAAACACACACGGATAGCGCATAGCTCACGTGTCGTTTACTATATACAACCACGCCTGTATTATCATATTACAGTCTACTATAGATTAATAATGTTGGCATTATTTTTAGTATATCCTATATTATCCGATGTAGCCATGATCCTTATTGGTTCTTGTAACCATCTGACCATCTGGAGGATCCGGTTCTTTCGTTTCTCGGGATGCTTGATATATAAGCAGCATCTGCCTCTTCTACTTATCATGGGTCATCATGACATTGTTTTTGTCCATGAACTGAAACTTTAGTTCAAATACAATGAACAGCTTACACGCTATAACCTGCAGTCTCCTTCTCATTTCTGAAACGGTATAATATATTTCTACCATATAATATGAAGTACTTGCAGTGTTCTAATTCAAGCAACACTGTGTGGTACATGTAAATATAAACTCAGATGCACATGGAGTAAAATATCAATACACTGATCGTTATTGTGATCAAGTTTCATGTGTGCATACGACTTGTACTCCATACCAGGGGCGGATCTAGGGGGGCCAATCCGGCCATGGCCCCCCATTTCAAAATTGCATGGGACGTGGCCCCCCATTTGGTTTGAACAAATGTAGTGGAGAGAGAAAAAGAGGACATCAGGCCCCCCTATTAAAAAATCGTACGGGACGTGGCCCCCCCGTCGATTTAGCGGCGGATGAAATGGTCTCTTTTTCCCGAAAATAGGATTGATGACAAAAAAGGTCATCAGCTTTTTCGGCGGATGAAATGGTATCTTTTTTCTCGGAAAATTGGTCGATGACTCAAAAAAAAGGTCATCAGTTTTTTCGGCGACACAACGAAAATTTTTCTCCTGCCCCACCTACAAGACCCTAAATTTTGGCCCCCCCTTCGAAAATTTCTGTATCCGCCCTTGCTCCATACCGAGGATAATCTTACGATGCAGTCTATGCTATTATCATTCTCTAGTTTATGATAGGAGATAAATGTATGGAGAATTTTATTTCTATTAGGACAACTTCTCTCCCTGGATTTATCATCTACTTCCTATATATTAGGTATCTTCAACTTTACGCAGCGGAATCTTTTAAGTTTTTCGTCCATGCACAGCCAGAGCAGAGCATTGAAATAATTTTTATAGGCTATGGCTATAGGCTTACTTGATTCGCCACCTCGGTCATCAATCAAAGACTTGGGATTTTGCTGCTACCTCGTTTGGCAGATCTGTCATACAGAAGCTATATTATGATTGCAAGCTCATCCTTCATCGTTCTCCATGCTTGCCTGTCCTGATTTCGAGACTCACGGGACTTAAGCTTTTTCGAGTGGATTTTTCCATGGATTACTCTTTGGCAACTCGCCGGCTCGCTCTGAATAATAAATTATCGATCATCGGGTATCGAGTGCAGTTACATTGGCGGTGTTTTTCACAACAACACTATATATAACATATATAGGCTCTTACACACATGTGCAAATATATAGATCTATAGCCTAATATGTATGCCATGTATTGTATTGTATTTTATTTAATTTATTTATTAGGAACACATATATAGCGCTTCCTCCAGACTATCTACTCAGAAGCGCTCACGACTGAACCTCGGCTAAATATAGGACATTCTTAATATAAGGCCAGAGAAGAACATTATGGAGTGATCCCTGCATGGGCACTAAGCGAAGTGCCACAGGAAGTTCATTCCAGGTGACTGGGAAAGCGACCGAGAAAGCTTGGCGTTGCCTTTTGGAGGCCCGCGAGTGAGGCACAAGAAGCTCAGCCTGAATAGACGAACGAAATGAACCACGGTGTTTATGCATGCATGTAAAATTTATGTAGATCTATGCATGTAAAATTTATGTATGCATGTAAAATTTATGTATGTATGCATGTAAAATTTATGCATGCATGTAAGATTTATGTATGCATGTAAGATTTATGCATGCATGTAAGATTTATGCATGCATGTAAGATTTATGTATGCATGCGTGTAGAGTCATTGTAGGCATGTATTCGCTACAACCGCCACAACTGATTTTAATCAGCCGACCTATTAATTTTCCAATACTATTGTCGCTGATATCAATAGGTTTTGCACTCGATCAATGAAAACTGTTACACTATATCTGTGCACTGCACCCAAGCAATGTTCGGCTTTCTTCGGCCTGTCTCGATCGTCGAACACGGATGAAATTCGCATGCAAGGTCATTCAGTTCTGTCTGGCGATGCATTGGCATCATTCGACCATAAACCAAAGATCCATTTCATTCAACTCGTTGAACTATTTTACCGTTCAGCATGACTTCTGTGTTGCTCTGATTTATCGGATTTCATGCAGCGTGCAGGTAGATGTGTAAAATAAATATTGTTGTGATTTTTGGAATGTGATTTCACTGAACGATCACTTTGGTGAAATTGGTGATGGTTATAGATGATGATGTGGTGGTAATAGTGGTGATGGTGGTGGTGGTGGTGGTGGTGATGGTGGTGGTGGTGGTGACGATGACGACGACGACGATGAATAGCGGTAAAAAGATGTTCTCTGGTCCGATTCGTCTTTACCATTCAATGGCTTTCTTTTTTTAAAGCGCTTGACCTTTGCATCCGTCTGTAAGATTTTATTGGAGGTGTCATCTTCAGCTATTCACTACTTGGAAGTCTTTTTTATTTCCACGGGGCTATCACGCTGAGAGCGCCTCTGAATAGCTAGTCTGTAAGAGGCGCTTTATAAATGCTTATATACAATACAATGCAATACAATACAATACAATCTTCCATCCAATCGATTATCGTTGC
Source organism: Lumbricus terrestris (assembly GCA_949752735.1). NCBI lineage: Eukaryota > Metazoa > Annelida > Clitellata > Crassiclitellata > Lumbricidae > Lumbricus > Lumbricus terrestris. The sequence continues at coordinate 55,435,959 of OX457041.1, forward strand.
CTCCGGTGAAATCGCACAGGAGAGAAGTAGCTAATAATTCATGATGCCATTACCATTGTCTCCAGTGCAATAATTGATATTTTGTCTTTGCCCTTCAACGGCTTTCATTTTTTAAGTGCTTGACCTTTGCATCCATCTGACCTTTGTGCGTTGACACATTTTAACCTTTGTCAAGGACTCGTTCCATTTTTGTAAGACCAGTTTCTCATTTGTGGTTGGAAGCTGCAGCGTGGCGAGAGGGAAGCCTGCATGTGGCCTCTGGGTAGATATCTAATGGATGTGAAATATGTATAACCAGATGACGTAGACTTTTCTCGTAGACGTAGACCATACATGGCTATGGATCCAATGCTTATCAGAAGCCAATAGGAAAACGTGATATAAATAGCATGACCTAATTTTTTGCTGCCTTATAATTATTACATCTGCAATTCCATTTAATTTAGGCATTTACTAGTTTCATCAATCCAGCTTCTGTTTAGTCAAAGAATTAGTCTCATAAATGATCTTGCTTTACGCTTAGGCCTATACGATAATATTGAAAAATACTGTTTACAATGATCTCACAATAGGTCTACAGTAATGTTCAGCACATTTGCAGTATTGTTGCATCACGTTTACAATACTTTTACATGATCTTTACACTGCGCTTTCAATAATAGGCTAATTATCACAGTGCTCATAAAATAATCTTGCACTGCTTGTTCTTAGAATGGTCTTACAACACTCTAATCAAATATTGCACAACGCATTTAATAATCTTACACATCTAATTCAAGAGTCTTACATCAAAGTCACATGCATGTAGACCCATAGTGATACGTGCACGTGAGTTTTAAGGTCGCTCAAAATACACAAATTTCACCGATTATTAATTAAGCCTACTTCGGTACAGAAGACTGAAGTGTATCCAGACCATCTGTCAGACTTTTTAACAAGATTGTTGCGATCTACGATAGCTGAAAATCGTTACACGCTACCTTTGATCCGATCGCGCATGCAGTTAGTCATTCTACAATCTGCCAATCGCTCTTCAGACGCTTAATCAGTCTGCAGTGCAATTAGAACTGGCCAGCTTCACGAACTACAGTATATAATACTGTGAGTAATTATAGACGTTGCATGGACTGATCCTTATCGCTTGTCGAAGTTTGACGAGCGAACAAGAAATGGAAACTTGTTGAAATCGTCATTACACAGCAAGTGTTGTTTTCAACAGTGAACCTGCAAATCTGACAGTCACGAGATAGACGCTGATTTATTGATTTATTGATTTATTGATTTATCGATGTCACCTTCAGACTCGTGGTTGGTGCATAACCCTCGGTTACTGAACGATTATATCGCTTGTAATGAATCTAGGTTTTTCTACATATGCGTCTCTCCGGGAGTTTCTCTTGAAGTGGCGCTATGTAAATTTAGGATTACGATTCCTTGGGGTGATTACGATTACTTGGGGTGATTACGATTACTTGGTGTGATTACGATTACTTGGGGAGGAGGAGTGGGAGAGGAGAAGAAGAGAGATTGGGAAGGAAGAACGAAGAGAAGGAGGAGGATGAGCAAGAGACGGAGAAGAAGAAGGAGGAAGTAGGAGAAGGAGGAGGGGATGTGGAGAAGAATTTTGAAATGAGAGGAGTGAAGAAAGGAGAAGAGACTGAAGAAGGCAGATAATTAACGGAAGAATGTAGACTATAGAGGCAGAGGTGTTGGAGATAAAGGACTACGTTAGGTGGAAGACAAAGTGTAATCAAAGAACTGGAAAGGAGATAAGTGGAACTATACTGAAGGTGAGACACGAGGGGAAGAAATAGGAAACTGTAGTTGGCAAAATGGAAAAAGGAAGTGAGCGAAGAAACGCAGTAGGGATGAGAGAAGAAAAGAGATTTGCTGGAAGGTCATGGAATGATGGAAGGGAAGTTGAAAGAAGATTATCTTGGAGGATGAGGAAGAAGAAGAGGAGGACGACGACGAGGAAGACGACGGCGACAACGACGAGGAGGAGGAGGAGGAAGAGGAGGAAGTGAAAGAGGAGGAGAAAATGAGAATGAGATATGCAGAGGAATTCAAAAGCAGCAGATCAGAAATGTTCATGATGTGTTATGTGCATTGCGGAATGTATTCCAAACATCTAAATATGACCTATCATCAGTAAACACTGCGAAAATCTGCCGTGCGGCCAATCAGAAGAAAACAAGAAAGCACATAAACCAGGCTGAACCTGTTGTATGACATAAATATTGTCATATAGCCAACTGGAAAGCTCAGCTACATGTACCTACATATGATATGACCCAGTTTATGCTGCTGCATAGCATGTGCATGACCCATAATAAAACTGCCCTAGCATATCAAAGGCCAATGTTCTTTAACGGCCAATGTTCTTAACCACTATAGAACCAGAACTCCATCTATATGCTGATTAGAAATGCTGAAAAAAATGCTACAAATTATATAAGCGGTTGCTTCTGTAAGAAACTATTCCGGAAGATCAAAGACCATGTGTATGCGTAACCCTTAAAAAATATCTGTTGTTGCAGATAAAAAACCGGTGTGCATAACCCGTATTGAAACTGCTTTAGCTCATACCAAAGGCCGAAATGTATGACCCATATTAAGACTGCTCTAACATATCAAGGGCCGAAGTGCATAACCCACATTAAAGCTGCTCTATCAAAGGCCGTAGATCATAACCCATATTAAAACTGCTCTATCAAAGGCCGTAGAGCATAACCCATATTAAAACTGCTCTATAAAAGGCCGTCGAGCATAACCCATATTAATTTTTTTAACATATCAAAGGCTTGTATGCATAACTCCATACTAAAATACTAAATCTGCTATTGGAGATCAAAGGCCAGTTTGAATAATCCTCACTGAAACTGCTCTAGCAGATCAAAAGCTGCAATGTGTGTAGTCCGTATTGAATCCTCTTGAGCACATCACAAGCCAAACCTTTAAACGTTTTACAGCAGCTAATCACATAAAGAATCGTTCAGTCCTTCTGAAGTAAAAACTCTAGCAACGTTGTTTATCCTATCAATAGACAACATTCGTTTAATAAACCAGTCACAAGGTTAATGACTGGATTTTCGTTTGCGTATAATATTGTACGTGTTATGGACTTGCTCACAACAAGACTGCATGGCTAAGCATACAGAACTAGGCCTTTTTTGTTTATTAAAGAAAATTAAGTTGACATACAGCAACATCTTACACGAGGAAGGAAATGAAAAGCAGACAAACTGTATCGGTACCTGTTCCTGCGCATGCGTGAAACACCTCGATGAACCGAAGTGCAAATATCGAGAGCAAAATAATGTGTGAACAAACGTCTTAATAAAACTATCGATTCCAACTCTTTATCATTCCTAAAACTCATTATAGTGCCACAATTAGAGCATGCACGTTAATATTAGGTAATTTATATGCAATGAATCTGTATCTTGAGAGAGGCTAGCACCTGCAACTAGAGGCGCTGTGAGTTTAAAGCTGGAAAAGAGATTTTCCCCGGTTTTCCTGAGGCGAGCGCTAATGTTTACACTGGAAGACCAGGTGAGACCTTCTATTCAAGTTTAACCTTGGACAGTGTAGTGTGTAAACGGCCTACTTTCCAGTCTCTCCATTCCATAGGATATCTCCAGCTAGGATTTCTCCAATAAACACGGTTTTTGAATGTGACCTCGTTTGATCAGACCAGCGGAGATCACATTGAAGAACCATGTTTATCAAGTGCATGGACTAGACGATGTAGTGAATAGCGTCAGTGCAAGACTGGACAGAGCAAGGTACACACACACACGCACACACACACACGCACACACACACACGCACACACACACACGACGCGCGCACACACATGCGCACACACACACGCACACACTGCAGGACGTGTTCAAAGTGAGAACTCAGACATACAACATAAAGATAATATATTTAGACATAGGTATGCATACTGAGAGAGACGCAGACTGATTTTGTGGACGCTTATAGAGCCAGATTCAAAGGGACAGAGAAGTGTATAGCATGCTGTCGTCTGAACAGATACAGGAATATTCTGAATAATTATCTTAAGACCTGAATGAACACTTGACGTAAATAATATATTATTCGTCTTGCATCCATGGCTTAAATATAGATCAATTGGAATGCATGCACATATAATTGCGCATATACATATATACATTATACATATGCATACATATATATATACACATATCTATACATGTATATACATGTATATATATACACACACATATATATATACATGTATATATGCATTGACTCCATTGGACCGTTAAAACCTCAAGTAGCACCTCTTGTTCACGCTTTCGTTGCAGGAGAACTTTAAGATCAACTTACTCAAAAATTGCATTCCCTCCCCTCCCCGGTCACTTCGGATGTCTCTCTACTTGTTGCCCTGCGTGTCTTCATGCACGCGGTTACAAACACAAACACACACACACGCACACACACACGCACACACAGGTATGCATTAGTGTCTACACATTGTCACTCGCAGATGCATTCATAAATATAGTATGCATACACACACAGGATAGGATGTCTTATCCTATATATATATATATATATATATAATATATGTATATATACATATATAACGGTATACACTCAGAATGTCGTCAGGACTAGAAAGAAGACGAGAGACTACACCGGGCAAACACTACAGGAATAATTTGCATAGACTTAGAATGCCTTATTAAGAATTTAAAATATAATATATATATATATATAGTGTGTGCATGTGTGTACATTTAATAATATATATATATGTCTAAGATTATATCTAAAGTCATTTATGAACATAGATATATATGTAGTTCTTAATACAAGAAGCATATACATACAATGGGTATAGTTACAGGTATATTAATAAATGTCATAAATAGACATATTCAAATTATTCATATGCAGATGCCATAAATTTGTGTGTGTGTGAAGCTTTTGAGCTGCTGTCGTATTTAAAGGCGACTTTTCACGTAGTTGATAAAGATTGAGCTCTAGATTCTGAGGAATGTCCATTCTTAAGCTCGGCTATGTCCACCTGTGGCGCGTACAATGTACAAACAATGTACGTATACGGTACATGTGCAATAGACGATTGAATGAGTCTGTCTGCCTGCTTGTCTGTTTTGTCCCATCTGTCTGTCTGTCTGCCTATCTGTCTGCCTGCTTTGTGCGCTTGTTTGTCTGTGTGTGTCTGTCTGCCTGCTTGTCTGTTTTTGTCCCATCTGTCTGTCTGTCTGCCTATCTGTCTGCCTGCTTTGTGCGCTTGTTTGTCTGTGTGTGTCTGCCTGTCTGTTTGTCTGTTTGTCTGCCTGTCTGTTTGTCTGATTGTCTGTTTGTCTGGTTGTTTGTCTGTTACTTGTCTGTCTGCCTACTTGTCTGTTTTTCTGCCTATTTGTCTGCCTGCTTTGTCTGCTTGTTTGTCTCTGTGTGTCTGTTGGTCTGTCTGTTTGTTTTTCTGTTTGTTTGTCTGCTTGTCTATTTGTCTGATTGTCTTTTTGTTTGATTGTTTGTCTGTATGTGTTTAGAGATGCTATCTGTGTGTCAATATATAATTAATGTGTTTGATGGTCTATTAATTATGTCTGCATCGGTGCGCCATGTTTGCACTATGCTTGTGTGATTACATGCATGCATGCGTGTACAGACAGACAGACAGACAGACGGACGGACGGATGGACGGACACACGGACAGACATATATACATACAGACAGACAGACGGACGGACGGACGGACGGACACACGGACAGACATATATACATACAGACAGACACACGGACAGACAGACAGACAGACGGACAGCTGCAAGGAGAATGCTATAGAGATAGACGGTGACATATACATATAGAGCGAGAAGGTAAAGACTAAAGAGACGTAGGAAGAGGAGAGTGAGAGGAAGAGCTGGAGATGGAACGAGATTGGAGACCGAAGTATCAGGACACTGAGTATACACTTGCTGCACATTCTACTGCAGCTGTGTGAGCCGCGCTCGAAATTATTGTCAGAGTCTGCGTCTTTTTCGGTGGCTGGTACAAGATTTTCGAATCCATTTCGCCAAGGTTGTTTGGTGGCTAAGATGTCGTTTGGGGGAGGGGGCTTGACCAATCGGATATAACCTAATTTCTCTTGACTTTGCTTAATGGGGCAGGTTCAATCTGATGGAGAGGAAAGGGAAGGGGAGTTGGAGAATTGGAATTGTTCATGTTTTTGAAAGAGTTGGATAATCGGTGTTGATCGGAGCCACGGATTTTGTTTTCCTCTTTCTCTCCTCCTCTTCTTCTTTTCTCTATAAATTCTATTTATCTCCGTGAACTGCATTGCTTTTAAGTGCGCTGTGTTCCCTAACTTAAACGTTTCTTTCTCTTAAGTTTAATCTGTATAATGTTTCCTTTGTATCAGCGCGTTCTATGATAGTATCACCAAAGTATGCTCGCTTATCAATACATTTGGACCTATTATAGGCCTAGTGCCTGTCACGAAATAGAGCATCCCCGTTTTAATTGTATCCCCCCCAATGAAGAAAAATCGAAAGAGCCACTACCGCGTGTATTTATTTTTGCAAATTAATTTTCATCTGTTTTGTTTGGGACAATGACGCTAACAGGAATGTTTATTCCTACTAGATAATTTGTTTTGCTTTGATTTTAGAGCACTTAGAACATTTAAAACACTTAAGAACACTCAGAGTCACGAAATAAATTCGAGTTGCCTTTCTCTGAACATTGCTTAGGACACTTAAAACAATTAGAGTCACTTTAAATTTTGATTAGAGCATACAATTTTCAATTATACGCATTTAAAAAAAGGGATAGAATGGTTTATCCCCCCGGATAGTCTAGACCGGTTAATTCCATCCGGGTGGATCATCGATATTAATAGACCTGGATTGCGCTTAGTCTATGTTCGCTGCACAAAAATGTGCGGTCGACGGACAGACAATCGAGATCTATTTTTAGATCATGCCGCCATCTTAAAGCTACAAGTGTTCAGATGTGCGCTTGATATCCTGATGTCTCGATTAAAACCTTCGGTTACAGAACATTTCCAAATTCATTGCAAACTGACCAACCTTTAGTTGTTGCTTAGTTATCATACTACGACTTGAAAAAATTATTATGTGTTGTTACCCCGTAGGCTTTTTGCAAGACTCCAAAAACAGCGACCTGGCCAGTGCGGACTTCATTTAAGAAGCTTATTATTATAGCATCGATATTTCAGCTGGTCTCTCTGGCACAATTTCTGTGGACGCTGAGTTGTCCGAATATGCATTCATTCACTCCAGAATTTATATAACGCTTCTTCGAGGGACTGCTCAGAAGTTTGTATGCACACTTGTTATAGCGCCCCTTCAAGCTCACTACTCGGAGGCGCTCCCGACTACAGCGCGGACACTGCATTGGAGTTTCACGCCAAAGCGCTGAGCAATTACGAGTGAAGGAATTGCCCAAGATCCCTACACGGCGACTTGAAGCGGATTCGAACCTGCAACCCGTGCTACCGACTCTAGCATAGTGTTATGGCTCAGTAAAAAATGTCTCGGTAAGAGCCCCAGGAAACAGACGTAGCTCCTGTGGAGCACATTCCAGACAACAGTCCACCATGGAAAAGGCTAAATTCTGCATGGTTGCAGTTTGCCTAATTATGGAAGTGGGGAACAAATCTCCGCCATGGTAGAAATTTGGTGTGGAGGCTATTTGTATGGACTGCAAGGCCAGGCCATTGTGCCTCATTGTTTCAAAGCCCTTCTAAAAACTTAGACATCAAATGTTACTGTCATGGTACTCCTAAATATAGCAAAGCATGGGCTATAGTTCTTCCTACCCCCAAAGTCCTAACCTGCGTCTCACAGTGATGGGTGAACAGCTAAGTAGAAAATTGCCTAGTGGCAAAAACAGTGGCGAAAAACTGACTGAAGTGATTCACGGGGTGGACAGGCTCACCGGAAACCCTGACAAACAGCTGGCAAACGCAAAAAGCAGGTGCTGGAAGGATACCCAAGGCCGTAGCAATAGGATGGGGGTTTAACAATAAGAGAGAGGAATGGTCACCACCTGGAAAACATACACAGAAACCTCAACATGATTATGCACCTAAATCAAAAGTGGGCTCCGAGTCAGATTATCCCTGAGGAAGTCAAAGTCCTCACCACTACTCCTCAGCAGCACCAGGGATGCACCAGAGTGTAAGGTGACAGGACGTAGATCCATGGACTTATGGGGGGAAATTAACCCGCATACCTTGCGAATCACGGTTCTTTTCCTTTGTAGGGGATATAATCTGCTGAGGAGTGCCAGGATCACCCAGGTGACTGTTTCCTATATCAGCTATCTGGTTATCAGGCATGTAGCAACACACACATTAAATCGGCTTAGCCAATAACTCGTGAATTTATTACAGGATATAATTAACATACAAAAACATTGCTTACAATTGATTAAACTGCTCTCTTTGCATGTAAAACAAAGTGCTCTTTAATTAAATCAACAAATTGCTAATTAACAATTTGAAATATTACAATGGTCACTTAAAGACACATAAATCTCAACATCAACTAAATTATGTCATTGCAATAATATTAGCATCATATTACAATATTCATTTCCTAATTCAAGGACACTCGCACAAATAAAGTAGCAGAAGCTTAGCAAAACATAAGCTTAACACACTAATTGTTCCATGAGAATTTTTTTTTACACAATTCTATAAGCAGAGATGACCAAACAATAATTATCTCTCACTGATGTTTAAACAGAACGAGCTTTGTCAGCTGTTTACGAATCATAGGTCCAGTTATTTGGACAGTTTTCTGCTTGGCCAGATGATGCATTCGGATAGTGCAATAGCAGCTGCTAATGCACTTGATTAAATTAAAAACATGGTTGTTGTCTGGTGTACTGTCAAACATGTGGTCATTCAAACAAGCAAAACAATGCAACCCAACCTCTGCCAGGACAACAGTGCAAACAGTAGGTACAAAATGCTTGGCCCGTGGTAGTTTATCGCCAAGAGCAGTATGCATTCGCATAAAACACTTCTCAGTTTCTTCACAAATCATTGTCACACTCCCCGACGGCTTAATTAACCCACCCCGATTTTTCAGCGAAATGAACTGGCTCCCAACATTTGCTACCATTTCATCCTCTGCAGTTAAAGCTAAATGACAATCTGCACACTTAATCTTCCTCTTCACCATTCTTACAACATAACCAGCAATGTATGACACTACAGCCTTCTTGTACTGAGACAGAATTGCTTTATTTGGAATGTTCACATAATCATGGTCGCTGGCTAGTGGTACACGAGGCTGTAGATCATACATGCGGGCCACTGACATGTCTAGAGTATCCTCTTGTAAACCCTGAACTGGGATGGAGTCCAATGTTACACTCAATATGGTAGTTGTGTCCTGTACTGTACAGTTTCCCAAGCCACCTTCTACATTATGACGCATCAATAATCTCTTGTATGCTGCAGTAAACTGGCGCACTGTAGGATTATTATTGGAACCGCAAGAAGATCTAACTGCACCAAAGAAAAGTTCCAAGTGGTCCTGGCTTAATTTGTATGTCAAAAGATATTTAAGAGGAGAGTTGGGTTTTCCAACCAGTTCACTGAATATTGCAACAGTTGATTCCACAGAGCAAATTAAGCCAAGAAATGGAGTTCGTCGTTTTGTCTGATACATTGGAACCCCTTTGTCATTTGTTAAACCAGCCAAATAAAGCTTTGCTTCCTCAAGGAAAGGTTTCCAAATTGCTTCATTAGAAGACCTCATTGGAGCTTTGAAACCCTTGGCCAAAGGATTGCGGGAATTAAGAATATCAAACAAATGATCAATTACACGTAAAAAGTGAACCGTAGCCTCAGACCCAATAAACTGAACAAGTTTCAAATTCTCACGACAAAAATCAATGGCATCAGCTACACTGGCACTCAGTGTTTGAGCAGCTAAATTGACCTTCATCTTCTGCCTATTCCACATCATGTGAGCAGTTTTTAACTTAGTGCCAATTCGCAAACCCTCAACCTCCTGTAATTTGTGCAGCTGCTCAATATAATTCCAGTTAATTTTACGACCATGTTGATCCTTAAGAATTCCATAACATGCAAAACAATTTCGCATCAACTTCAACATGTGACAAACATCAAGAATCACATGAACACGAAGCTGAGGATCAGAAGGGTGTATAAACCAAGACTTCATATTACACGGGTCAAGCCTAACTCCAAGTGCTTTCATCATGGAAAAATTGCAAGAGGGACCATCACAAGTAACTGATGTGACATAAATACCAACATCATGCAACTTCAACAGACACTGATTAATTATGTTGGCTCGTTCATCACCAGTCATGCCATCAATCAAGAAGTAGCCGCATGGCACTTTCCAGTTGTCATTTAAACACACTAACATTAATACAAGGGCCTCAGTTGCAACAGGTGTTGAATCATCATCAACTGAAGAACAAACATCAACATACCCAAGGAATTTCTTACCATCCCATTCAATATGCTTCTTGATGGCCATCTCATCAAACATTAAAGCACATATGATTTCTTTTCCTTGATTATGGGCAGCCTCAACACGAACTGACAGAGCTTTTAATGCTTCCTCGGTGAAACCGGGTTGACCATTTACCCCTTGGTACCAATGACGAAGTGTGGACGGATGAGGGAGTGCAAGGTGGAAAGTACGGCGCACATAGTTGTATGCCTTCAGGGAGTAGAAGGACAGCGTCAATGCAAACGATTTCAGTTCATCAGGGTAGGATAAACGTGTCGGTCTTGAAGATTTCTGATTCATGATACGTTTCATTATTAGGCGAGATACCCCTGAGAAAGTGCTTTCAAGTAATTTCTCACAACCCGAAGAGATCATATCATTCTTCCTCAGTGCCGACACAATATCTGCGAGTGACCTGACTCTTCGCCTGAGACGTTGAACTTTCGCATTGGTGTTCTTGAGGCGTTTCTGCAAAGCAACACCACGATCCACGACAGCATCCAGTTTCCTTTTCAAAGTCTTTGGGCTCACATTTATTGAGTAAGAGTGATCCCTCTCTGTGATCGTAATTGTAGACGGCGTTGATTTGATGCGATTCTCTGTGACGGCAATTACAGTTGATGTTGACGGGATAGGATTCTCTGTGACGGCAATTACAGGTGATGTCGACGAGGTGTGCTTCTCTGTGGTGATGGTGATTGTAGACGATGCTGATGGTGTGTGTTCGACTTGCTGACATCGCTCCTTTGGGAGTTTACGAGTCTTCACAATCTAAAACAGCAAATAGCAAAACAATAAAAATACAGTTCATACCGTATACATTTTCATTTAAGACGTTTTAGGGCTGTTTGGCGTTCTGTTTTGTTTTCTGTTTGAACACTTTGGTTCATGCTTTCACTTGCTCCCGAATTGACTACTGTAATTCTCTTCTCATTGTTTGTTTGTTTTGTATGTACACTTGTTATAGCGCCCCTTCAAGCACGCTACTCAGAGGTGCTCCCGACTGCAGAGCGGACACTGCATCTGAGTTTCACGCCAAAGCACTGAGCAATTGCGAGTGAAGGGCTTGCCCAAGGTACCTACGCAGCGACTTGAGGTGGATTCGAACCTAGAACCTTCAATGCAATGACGCCACCACTACACCATCGTGCCCCATTGATCTACCCAAGGTTCGTCTTTCACCTTTACACTCGGTTCTAAATGCCGCCGCCAGGGTAATGGCACACCTTCCTCGCTACTCTCGTATTTCTACTTTCATGTTTGAGCAGCACCACTGGCTTTCTCTAACTGCGCGCATTAAATTCAAAATCCTCATCTTGGTCTCTAAAGCAAAATGGGGTCATGCAGGTGATTATATTATTACTTATTAAGGTCTGAACCATGTGAAGTGTATTCAATAATAATAATAATAATGACGACAATTTCTATGGTGCCGTAACATAGCACATGCCGTTACAAAGGTGCCTCTACAAACACAAAATATTCAGTCAAAGATACGCCTTAGAAAACATATAATTATGTCTTCAGTCGAGTTTTGAAAGCCTCAACTGAGTTGGCAGAACGTACTGTGGTAGGCAGACTGTTCCAGCAGCATTCATAACCCAGGACAATTATTCTCCATATTCCTCAAAAGCAGCATAAATGCGGAATAGCTTTACATATTAAACTGATTAATATCATTATCCTCAGTTCACCAGTTTACATAAACATTAGATGACAGATGGATATGAAACTGTTGCAAGAAAAATCACAAAATATTGAAAGATACCTTAACAAGATGATCAGGTAAGGTAAAGATGGTTGGCACAGATCCAGGACGAAGTCTGACGGTTTGTCCAGTTCGATCGAAGCAGCTTGGCTCAAAATGATCAGAGCAAACGACCGAGTTCTTTGATGGTGTAAATCTTTCTCTGTGCATATTATGCACCCATTGTTTCAGCACTTCTGGCTGTGAATATGGAAATCTGTTGACACATGTATGCAACATATTCAAAAATATCAATTCATAAATAGGCATTGTTACAAATTGCAAAAATTTATTAGACATCTACGTAATTAATTGGTTTGAGGAATTGTAAGTAAGATGAATATCAGGGCCGTGTTTAACATAGGTCCATTCGGTGTGTGCACCGAATGCCCTGAGGCCCGAGCCGAGAGTTTTGTTGCTATTGGCCAAAATGTCTTATGCGAGTCTCAGTGTAACTTAGGTCTAAAGCTTTTGTAAAATAAATAAGTGTAAGAAAACATTAATTAAAAGTGCAGCTACCATAAAGACCCTATCATAAATAATAATAATAATAATATCTTTTCTTTAATTGACCGCCTGCAAAAGCACTGCGCTTTACATTTACAAGTTATGCAGTAATCTTAATTAAACTTAACTACCAACTGAACAGACAGCTTTGCAATTACACGGCGCCGATGGCAGCCTACAAAGCAAATCCGCCCAACGGGGGCTCGAACCTGCTACCTCTCGCACTCTTGGCCAGCGTAAATTTACATAGGATGATATAGATTTCGTTATGATATGCTTATTTGCACGTGGCCGTGTAGCAAGGTCGATCCGGGACGAACAACGCCAATCCGGGACGGTTGGGTTGGCAGCTCTATTTTAGGATGGCTTGGGCCGTTTTAGGAGCAATACACAAGTGCGTATTCAAGTTAATTCATTCAAATTAGTAGTCCTAGACGCAACAGTTACAAATCACGCAAACGAATTGGTAGGAGCAGAGCCGGGTAGGTTTGTTAGTTAACATGCAAAATAATGTTCCCGCTATCAATAGTTTGGCAGGGGAAGGCATGCGTCCTCGAACACAAGTCGTATTAATTTACATTTTAATAACAATCACGTTCACTAGACAATAAAATAATCAGTGAACATGTTACTCACCGATGAAACGACTGTGTTGTTCCTTTAATTTGCTGCTTACAACAATTTATAGCCGCGCAATAAGGCATTTTGATAAGTTTATCGATATCAACACACTTGTAGTTCCAAGATGGCAGGTCGCCGACCTCACTTTCGAGTTTACTAGCGCAATCCAGGTCTAAATATAGATATCGATGGGGTGGATAGACTAATAATTATTCATCCCCGGATAGCTTTCAGGGGAATAGAATATCACGTGACACCTGCATTCGTTCTTCATATAGCGCTAGTCAATGGCAATTTGTCGTGAATAGCAAATAAATGTCTATAGCGTTGGTGTACAGCAGTGGTACCAAACCTGTGGCCAAAAGTGGCCGCCTGGCCTGCAAAAATGGCCCGCAGCATCTCGATGAATCAAGAAAAATGGATGTAAAAATTGACAATTTGGACATGATAGAATATATAATTCTTTTCTATTACAAACTATTTTATTTGGACGTTAATATATCGCATCAAACATTCAATCTTGATTCAATTATAACAATTGTATACGCCTTTACTTAATTAAATTTTTAGCCTTGCGCCCTTATGGCCCCTTAATGTCCTTCAACTAAGAAAAAGTGGCCCTCGGGTCCTCCAACTTAGAAAAAGTGGCCCGAGAGTAAAAAAAAGGTTGGGAACCACTGGTGTATATAATTATAGGCCTATAGTATTCGATTTAGGGCTGAACCGAATAGACGATGGTCGCTATTCGGCCAAATACGAATAATTGAGCCAACTATTCTGCCGAATAATACGAATAGTGTACAACATAGATCTACCGACAACATTCAAAATGTAAATGTAAGCAAAAATTTCAGTTAAGAAAAATTTAATACATTAATTAAAAGTATACGGTTAACTATATGTAATTTTTCCATCTTTCTGTCATGGTCTGTGTATAGTCGCTATAGCAGCTGCATATACAGAAATAGATGTCACGTGACCACTATTCGTATTCAGATCGACCGCTACTATTCGGCCGAATACTGAATAGCTATTGACCCGCTATTCGGGTCCGAAGCGAATACGAAACGAATGTTCAGTGCAGTCCTAATTCGAATGCATGCAGCAGGTGAACTTAAAATAATTGGATAAATACGTCATATCAATTTGTTTAACAGTTTTGCATTCTCTGTGTAAATAATATATACATGTAGTCAATCTATGGTAAGACTAAGGGAGAGGGACTCTGTAGTTCAATTTATTGGCAACTTACTTCAAGACTTCTGTTCACTGACTATTTATTGAGTCTATTCAAATTTCAAGTCGGCTCTCAGGCAAGTGAAACATAGCCCACAGTATATAATTGGACACTAAGACAATATTTAGAACGTCTGCACGCTTTCAATGCACACTTAATCTCGCATTACAATAACGCATCATATATAGTTGTATAGATTTTAGGGTAAAAGCGTCTGTCTGTTGGATTGACGACTGTCTGTCTGTCTGTCTGCCTGTCTGCCTGTCTGTCTGCATGTCTGTCGTTGGTAGGATGCGCAGTACCTTTGAGCTTCAGACGATGAGTTATTAAACCATCATGTTATCTGAACTGTCTATGCTCGTCTGATCCTCCACCCTCCAATTCCCGACCCAGACGACACCCGCCTTAGTAGCTGTTTCGCCCCTCTGATCCTGTGGTAACTCGACCCGGACCACCACGGACTACTCTCACGGACAACTCAACGCATTTGATCCTGATCCTATGGCACCTCGACCCGGACCACCACGGACTATTCTCACGGACAACCCTTCTAACTCAACGCATTTGATCCTGATCCTATGGCACCTCGACCCGGACCACCACGGACTACTCTCACGGACAACCCTTCTAACTCAACGCATTTGATCCTGATCCTATGGCACCTCGACCCGGACCACCACGGACTACTCTCATGGACAACCCTTCTAACTCAACGCAGCGCTTGGCTTTCCAGTGGCGCTTTAGATATTTCGAGTTTCCGATTACGATCACAACTATGAACGTTGGCATATGCATATGATATTTTTCATTGTCTCTGTCTATAATTTCAAATTAAATCTCTGTCTGTCTCTTTGTCTTTGTCTATACCTCTCTGTGTCTTTCGTTGTTTCTCTGGCAGACTGTTTGTCTGTCTGTTTGTCTCTCTGTCTGTGTGTGTGTCTGCCTGTCTATCTGTGTTTAGCCATTTATTTATCTGCCTGTCTCTGTCTATATACGTGTGTTTCTGTATCTGTGTCTCAGTTTCTGTCTCTGTTTCTGTCTGTCTGCCTTTGTCTATGTCTGTCTGTCTCTCTCTCTCTCTCTCTCTCTCTCTATATATATATATATATATATATATATATATATATATATATATATATATATATATATATATATATATATATATATATATACTTACATAGTGTGTATGTGTGTATGTGTGTATCAGGCGTAAACTTTCGCACAGTCAGACACATGCTGCAGAACAATCCTTGTATAATACAATGCTGAACATTCTGCTGCTGATGAAATCTACAGACGGCGCTGGCGGACAAAGTCTCGTGACGTCATCACAAATTAACGCGGAATTCGTCTCGGAATTCGTACAATTGGACATTTTATTTTTATAGCGCATTTCTGGCGTCTAATCGACTTTATACGATTCGTTATCTCTGATATCTTCGACTGGGTGGGTTTCCATGCAGCTGGTTCAACCATGCAGGGTCGGAGTCAGGGCCAATCTTAAACACCGACTTTATAGGCCAAAATATTAAACCAGTTGTCTGCGTAAATATATCCGGATGTGTATATATGGAGTGGGTAGCCTATGTTTGTTGCCTTGCAGCCGGAGGGTTGCAGGTTCGAATCCGCCTCAAGCCTCCGCGTAGGGACTTTGGTAAGTCCTTCACTCGCATGCAATTGCTCAGCACTTCGGCGTGGGGCTCCGATTCAGTGTCCGTGCTATATTTGGGAGCGCTTCTGGGTAGAGATCTTGAAGGGGCGCTATAACAAAGTGCGCATGCATAAAATAAACAGTAGATAATTATATATTTAGATATGGAACTGCATACTTATATACATAGTATGCTGCTTCATTTCTGTATATAAACGGTGCATTGATATAGCAATGGGTTGTATAATTGTCGTCTAGACAAGGCCTATTACAGCGGGAGATGCCAACTTGATTTATTTCCGTTCAAAGTTCGAACTGGTGTTTGGTATTTTGCTGTAAGCACTATCGTAATCTCAAGACCCGTACACCCCTCCCGGTCCCAAAGAATCGAAATGGATGACGCGTGATATATAAAACCAATGCCAGTTTTTCTCACTGCATGCAGGCGACATTCTGATTGTAGCCTACACGGGACTGCGGGCAAATATTTCGCATGATAAATATATCACCGGTTGATATCGATTTATGAACGCGACAAGATCCATTTACCTGCGAGATACTTTTCAATATTGCTTAATAGAAGCGAAACTAAATCGTGTTTGACCATGAAATAATTATTATGCCCAGAAGCGGAAAGACAGCCAACCACAGCCAACCAGCTGTTTATTATTTAAACAACGGTATTTAAAAAGATATTGTCAATTATTATTACAGCCACATTCATGCCGCACATTGCTGACGGGCATTGTACCACAATTGTGGGACGCTGTGGTGTAGTGGGTATGTTCGTCGCCGAAGGGTTAATTGCAGGTTCGAATCCACCTCAAGTCGCCGCGTAGGGACCTTGGGCAAGTCCTTCACTCGCAATTGCTCAGCGCTTCGGCGTGAAACTCCGATGCAGTGTCCGCTCTGTAGTCAGGAGCGCCTCTGAGTAGAGAGCTTGCAGGTGCGCTATAACAAGTGCACATACAAACAAGTGGTACGTGTTGGACATCTGCTGTAGCTCTGGTTTGAGCCCCAACCGGACAGGTTACTCAGTGTAATTGTCTTGTTAGTCATATTCATCTTCATCGTCATTATCTTCATCGCTTTCTCCAAATCAACTTCCTCTTCATCACCATCATCTCTAAGGATGAAGTTGATGAAGAAAACAATGATAGCGTGCCTTCATCGTTTTCTCCATCCTTCTTCTTTCTTTCCTCCTCCTCCTCCTCCTCCTCTTCAGCCTCCTCTTCATCTTTAATTTATTCCTCCTCTTCTTCATCTTCGTCATCGTCATGAGAATCATCATCGCTGCAGTCATCTTCACCTTCATCTTCATTTGTATCTTCATCATCGTCGTTATCATCATCGTCAATCATCATCAGTGATCCTCGTAGTCATTTTTCATGGTCTCAGATAATTATGATGATTATGGTGATGATATTGATGATGACGATGATGATGAGGATCATTGTTTATTATTATTACTAGGCCTTTTATTAGGCCTATTATAAGTGTTTTTGTTGTTGCTGCTCTTGTTTCTGCTGCTGTCGCTGTTGATGTTATTATTTTTTGTTATTGTTATCGGTATTATCATTATTATTATTTGTGTAGCGCCATTTTCTGTCTGTCAATTAATCTTCCTAGATGTGAAAACGTCCAACGGGGCGTTTCCGAAAATGCGCCATGAAAACATCGTCTATACCGATGTGGATGTAAATAAGTATTAAAATACCCGATCGGAGATAATTCATAATTGTTTTTCTGCCAATCACAAACAGACGTCTTGTCTATTATATTATCTATATCTATTGTTTCCATCGCAGCTGTTTGTGTTTGTGCACACAAGTCTATCGAGTCCGTCTAATTTTATACCGTCCAAAAGATTTATATCAACGACTCAATAACATAACTGGCTTCAGCGCCGACACATTGACACGGAGACCCGCATGATTCTTTTTTGATTAATTACTTGTGCATTAGCCTACATAATTATAACCCACACTTCATGAATTCACATCTATTCAGTTATACGTATATAGAACAGTTATATATATGGGTATTACAATGTAAGTGTGTGTGTGTGTGTGTGTGTGTCTGAGTAAGAATGAAATATTTTGAGTCGTAGACCCTACATAAAAATAGCAGTTCGTTTCAGCCTATCTATACAGCGAGCAGTATAATAATGCACGTGGTCCATAACATTAATTTTGTCAAATGCATTAATATCTGCGCCTGGCGTCCATTATTATGGTCGATGATGGTTGCGTGCCTATACAGTACGGTCCTGTTGACGACTGCCGTCAAGTTGACGCCGGAGGCAAAACTATTTGGCTAGCAAAACTTTTCTGTATAACATACCCGTTGAACCAGCGTTCTCGGTGATTTATTCACAGATTTTTCGCTGTTTTTATTCACCACCGTGCGCTGTAGACGCAATTATTTCACCTGCTACTTGCGCTTCAATCGAAAGGCAATATATCACCAACGTTTTTGAGCACGCAACTCCAAGTAGAAGCTCACCCGTATGGGTTTGCTCCGTCACTTTTCGTGCTCTAGCAGGGCCAGTCAAAAGCGTGCATAAAAAGGAGGAGCAACGCTCATGATAAGCTTTGTTACACGCTTACCGAACGGCGATGATAATATTATGAGCTGTAAGGTGGATGTTTTGGCAGGGAAACAACCTATAGGTGACCTATACAGTTAAGTGGAAGCATAATTGACGCTAGGTATGGATGGATGGATGGATGGATGGATGGATGGATGGATGGATGGATGGATGAGATAAAAACATTCCGCACCTTGCTTCGTTTAGATAAATCAATAGAAGACTTTTCAACCAGTTGTTGGATAGATTGTGTTTTTCTGTTGCTATAATTATTCCTGCTAATGGCAAAGCATGCTTGTTGCTTCTGCGATGGTGATTATACCAAACTGAAGATGATAAACTTACCTGTCTTTCAGATCGAAACTTTTGAGTTTAGACCAACCAGTTCGAATTGCTTAATCACCCTACCTTAGTCACTCTATCTTAATCAACCTAGGCCTACCTGAATCGCTCTCTCCCCCTCTCTCTTAATCACTCTATCTTAATCACTCTATCTTAATCACTCTATCTTGAACACTCTTGCAATATCACTGGTCTTAATTTCTCTGTGACAGAGGGCGTATATATACGGACCACTTTCCGAAGGTGACTTATTTGACTTATATGAGAGATTGAAATCTCGGTCTAGCACGGTCCGTACACTGGGACCTAAATGGATTGCTTTTCATTCAGACGGGTAGCGGTGCATGGTGAAGGATCTAACCCGATCAATTCATTGCAAAATGAACAGTGTCGAGGCCGGATAGGTCACTATATTTAAAACCCGAATACATTTTGCATTTACGTTTCACTCGTGGCTTACTATACTTAGTTTACCTAATTATATAAAGCAGAGTCCTCTGTTTTTATGTATGTGTGTAGGCCTATGTATGCTGTCCCAAGAAAGGCTCTGAAACGGCTGAGTTTCGGTTGCCTAAAAATATTTTAAATCACTCTTACCCAAACTTGTAGGTCAGCGCGACAATTTTCGGCTCTCAATTCAATAATTATTTATATCCCGAGTTGTGGACATTTTAAATGTCGACCCGTAATTAACGCAAAATTAAGACGCCATTAACGGTAATATTAGTCCAACCACACTACGTCTTGGCGATATTTAGGCCTAATCTCTTTTGACGACGTAATTTCTGACGTAATTTCTGTCCGTGGGCGTGGCCTAAGTCGTTAAACACCGCACGTGTCCAAAGCACTGCACGTGTCCAGAAATGATATTATGAGTTGATGACCGCAAGGTAAGAACAAAATAATCACAATAGCAACAAATAATTAATGTCGTATCTCAATATTTATCAAGCGCCTATTGAATGGCGGTCTCAGTGCAGAAACCACAGGGAAGAAGAAATGCAACGCGTAGGTCATTCAATCTCATTAACAATGATCTTTTTAGTAAGACGTTTTAATTTCATCTTATGATGTTTGTCTCTCTTGATGTTACCATGTAACCAGGCTGCGGTGTGTCAACCTGGACGTTTTTCACGAATTAAACGAATATCTATATATAGGTCTAACGAGGAGGAGACTTCAGACTTAAGCACATAGATGAGGCGAAGGTCGTTCAAAGTTCATGGACGTATTATTTTGAACGTGTGAGGGTGAGATTAAGTCGGTCGGTGTAGGGGCGTGCATGGTGTGATGGGGGTTTAGGGACGACAATGCGAACTCTACCGGGGAATGCTGGGTGAGGATGGGTGGAGCGTAAAACCAAAATTTCCTGGCAACGCAGCGTAACACAGCTCTAGTAGTAGATAAAGAAATGCCGCTCGTCTGATTCCTGTCTCTTCTTATTCCTCTTGCTATTCATGCTTAAAACTATTCGTCTCGTGCTAATCATGCATTCAATGCGCAGAACCGAATCACATGCACTTGCGTTGTAAGCCATTGTAAGCAGTCATCATCATGTGCGAACAGCATTCGTTCGATTCGTAAACGTCATCTCATGTATAGGCCTTCGAACATTCATTACAATAATTCTCTCCACGGAGCCGCGCCTGAATATCTGCGTAAGTATACTGTATCGAGACGCATTCCTCCGCTTCCGAGTTTCGACTTAGGTCGCTCGACAAAAGCGATTAAGTGTTCCTAAGTGTTCTATATGTTTTATGTGCTCTAAAACCATAGTAGGAATAAACAAGCCGTTAGTGTCGTTGTTCAAAACAAAGCAAATGGAAGCTAATTTGCAGAAATGAACACGTGGAAGTGGCTTTTCAACTTCCGTCATCTGGGGGAGGTAGGCTATACGATTATTACGACTCTATTTTGTGACTGGCCCCAGATGGAACAGTCTGCCTCCCGCCCTGAGACTCAGTTGAGACTCAGTTGACTCTTTCATGTCTGGAGTCAAGACTTATTTATTCAGTTGACGTCTTCAAATCTGGACTCAAGACATTTATTTTTTAAGGCTTATCCATGGGTAAAAATTTGCATCTTTTGTCTCATTGATCGTGTCTTCATGGGACGCCTGTGTCCAAGATGGCTTCTTCAGCTTGGCTGTGCATCCATGGGACCTACAAGTCGCCGTTATAGATGCGAAATTCGTTATTTTTAATGACAGGTACTGTTGTGTAAAAGAGCGTGTAAAATGATTCTGATACTTTTGAACAGAGCTGATTAAGAACGAAAGATGATTATGTATACGCCCTACGCATGGAATTAATTGTTGCGTAAAGTATGAATTTCTACGAACCTACATATTATTATATTTTTGCCAGAAAATGTGGGAAATGATGATTTCGTACCTGCATGCGTTCTAGAATATGGACAAAGTCCTTGAGACTTCTTGCTATGAACTAATTACTTACCGGTACGTGTTAATCTATCGGTCTACACTTGCTTCCTGCCACCTTATCTACTTAGGCTACCTATAGAAGGCCTATAATTATTATAATAAATGCACTTGGCTTAAAGTGTGGGCCTTATGGTTCCCATGAAAGTTCAGCAGGCGCACTACAGCGGCAAGAACCAACCAGAGCCAAGCGCCTGTCAGCAGCGTTTGAAGTGACTTTAGATTTAGAGTTCGACCACTATTTTCTTCAGGCAGTTTTCCTCCAGGGGCAATTGTTCTTTCCCTACCAGGCACCTATTACGATTATATTCCAACTTCCAACTTCACGACTTTTACTGATATAAGGACTTTTTATGGTGGCGTTCTGCACGAAATGTGCAGTTCTAAATGGATTTATGCATTTACATAATTGAAGCACCTATGTGCAGTTAAAACTAGCAAAAAAGATCACTGCCATATGATTGGATTAATTTACCAAGGAATTTGGGAAGGGGCTAGAAGCCGTAGAAGGGGTTTTGCAGTTCTAAAAATTCCTTATATATGAAGCCCTGACTACTATAATTTAATATAGGCCTATATTAATTTCTTCTCGTTTTTTGCTGTTGACTTTCTCTCATTTGCCGACGTGACAACATGCCCATATATCTGACAATTTATCAAATGTTTCAACTGCAATTATTTCTACATGAAATTTAATGTCTTATTTTTAGGGTTTGCCGTCCTTTGATATGGAGTCAACTTCGTGTGTTGCCGCATAGTAAAACCGTCACTTCTCAGTCCTTGTTATAAATCGTGATACTTTTATAATGAGATGGTCTTTGGTTTCAAGCTTAGAACATTACATTGGAGTGTGTTATGGAGTGGAATAAGAGTGTGTGAAGCAATAGTTTGAGTGTATACTGGAGAGGTCGTGAAACAAACGAACGGTAAGAGAGTCGACGTGAATCGTATAACTCTATAATTGATACTCGGATGGAACGTGATGAGGTTTAGAGTAGAACAAAGCCAAGGTGGTCCTGTATGGCCAACACTTTCTATCTAAGTCGCCTCACCGCGATGCAGTCTATATTATCATTGCTTGCGTTCACGAATGCTTGAAATTACGAGTTTTGCATAACTAATTTTTGTCTTTCATAATCGTCAGTGTGGCCTGTAAGCCTACAATTGATAGATCTATTGGCCACTTGCTGAGAGTGGTCACTGAAATTGATTGTGTATAGGCCTATACTGTGATTGGTCGCATACTGAGATTAACCGCATGCTGAGATTGGTCGCATACTGAGATTAACCACATGCTGAGATTGGTCGCATACTGAGATTAACCACATGCTGTGATTGGTCGCATACTGAGATTAACCACATGCTGTGATTGGTCGCATACTGAGATTAACCGCATACTGTGATTGGTCGCATACTGAGAGGAGACAATAATTTTTGTGAGGAAAGAATGTACATGTATGTAAGGATAGAGAGCGTGTGACCCATGCACAGCTAGACGAATTTTGCCATATCCATTGCGAATGAATAAGCTT
The DNA here is from genome assembly GCA_949752735.1 of Lumbricus terrestris. NCBI lineage: Eukaryota > Metazoa > Annelida > Clitellata > Crassiclitellata > Lumbricidae > Lumbricus > Lumbricus terrestris. Next base: position 55,459,158 of record OX457041.1, read on the forward strand.
AGTCTATCCTCTATAGTGAACCGTCCCTATATGGGGTCGAAACCAGTGGTACCCTTGAAAGTCTTGAACTCGTCCAGAAGCTGACAGCTTGAAGAAGCTCAACAGTTAATGACGTCAACCATTTGGCAGCGATGGGTACAAATAAATTTATCTCCATTTAACTCGGTTCCATGTCAAGTCTATTGTGATATACATGTATTTTCAATGTTTATCCAAGTGACGTTTGTTTATTTTACGGTCGTTTATTAAAAACCAACAGGCAAAGCGTTGCAAGTGTACGTTAACAGAATTGACAGTACGGCTGCGTAGTACTTATACGATTGAGTTTGTTGCTACATGTTTCTAAATAACATTCTTGGGATAAAGTTCTTCGAGTCTTTATTGAGGAGGGTGAAATTGTTGTGAGCCATTTGTCAAGAGTTATACATGATGCCTCTCGTTGCAGTGGGCAGGTGGAAGTCACGGATGACATTCAGTACATTTAAGCACACGCGTCAACTCCTTGCGCTATATGAACTTTGATTTGTAAGAGCAATAGCATCTAAATAGTCAGTGTGTTCATGAAGCTCTCAAAACGGGGTTTGTCCATTCCACTCTCAAGTGGGGCGCGGTGGTGCAGTGGTGGCGTCGTTGCCTTGAAGCCGGAAGGTTCGAGGTTCGAATCCACCTCAAGTCGCCGCGTAGGGACCTTGGGCAAGTCCTTCACTCGCAATTGCTCAGCGCTTCGGCGTGAAATTCCGATGCAGTGTCCGCTCTGCATTCGGGAGCACCTCTGAGTAGGGAGCTTGAAGGGGCGCTATAACAAGTGCACATACAAACATACAAGCAAGACCCACCATGAAGGAGAGGCATAATATTATAACATTAGCTCTAGTAACTGTTTGGAGGTCATTCATAGAGGAAGATAACATTCGGAGGCCGTTTTACGGACAATGCGACATCGAGTTTTATATCGTCATCGTCAACACCGTCATAGTCACCAACAACCAGCACTACCACCACCAACACCACCACCAACACTAACATCACCACCACCATCACCGCCACCACCACCGCCACCACCACCACCACCACCAATGCCACCACCACAACAATCCTCATCGTCATCACCATCATTATCACTATCTGCGTCCAATTGGACACCAGTTATTTGTTCTAGTTGGTGAGAATAAATGACCTAGATTGTCCTATGGTCTATAATGGGTCATGTTTTAAGTCCATTGTTCCCTCAGTGTTCGTTCAAGTGATGTTGCTTTTTAAACCGGATTGTACTCTTGTACTCTTGTATTGTATAGTTGATTGTGTTTTTGTCGTTGCAGGAAATGACATGTCAAAACCTCGGCGTCCTATGCTTACATTGGTCAATCGTTGTTGTCATGGCGACCATCATCGGGACTCGCATCGCAGGGGCCGACACTAAACCACGTATGTAATTGTAATTGTATGTGTCAGGACGATTCTTTTGTTGCCCCGAAGATCCCACAAGCGACCACATATACGCACACACTCACACGCACTTACACACGCTCGCACTTGCATGCTTCCTTCCTTCCTTCCTTCCTTCCTTCCTTCCTTCCTTCCTTCCTTCCTTCCTTCCTTCCTTCCTTCCTTCCTTCCTTCCTTCCTTCCTTCCTTCCTTCCTTCCTTCCTTCCTTCCTTCCTTCCTTCCTTCCTTCCTTCCTTCCTTCCTTCCTTCCTTCCTTCCTTCCTTCCTTCCTTCCTTCCTTCCTTCCTTCCTTCCTTCCTTCCTTCCTTCCTTCCTTCCTTCCTTCCTTCCTTCCTTTCTTCCTTTCTTCCTTCCTTCCTTCCTTGCTTGCTTGCTTGCTTGCTTGCTTGCTTACTTACTTACTAAGTCTCTGTAGATTTGCACGTCTATACCTCTACTGTCTTCCTTGCATGGTCTTAGCGTTTATGTATGCTCGTGAAAAGGACACTTAATATTAATTGCTTGTCTACTTACTTCTATCCTCACTTCGCATTTATTTGGTATTTGATAAATGTTGTTCGTTCCTGACTTGTTTCCCATCAGACTAGAATTATTAATCCCTCTAGCGATGGTTCAGCCTCTCCGATCCATCTCATCATCCACTTGTCTCTGTTTCCAGTGTCTTCATTCTTCAGTTTGTATAGTCTATAGCTTCTGACTAAGTACCAAATTCAGTTTGAGCAGCTCCTGACTAAGTGTAACGATTGATATTCAAGTTTAGCATAAACTGCCTGCATTGGTCCCTCCCTATTGAATGTGCTTACACATCAGTTCGCTATATATCATCCTCTCTGGTAGTCTTTCGTCATCTTACTTTTGTCTCAAATCCTCTTGGGATGCACGCAATGGGAACGCTACTGAAAGCCTATTGCTGCGAGAAGCGCTTTATAAGTGGTCAAATGCAATACAATACAATGCAGTACAGTACGGTACAATACAGTATAGTACAGTACAGTTCAATACAATACAATGCAATAATAATTTATGTTTCTCTTCGATTCCTCTGTATAGTGGTCACTGCCAAACTCGCAACACTAAGGCAGTCACTAACAGACACTCACACTCACACAGGCACATACTCACACACAGGCACACACACTCAGACACAGGCACACACACTCACACACTGGCACACACACACACTCAGACAAAGGCACAGCGTCAACAATTAACCGCTTTCCATAAAATTAATGTCGTCTAAAAATAGTGAAAGATAAGCTTTTAGCGAATTCGACTTACATGTACATGTATAGGCCTATGAGTCGCGATATAATAGTTAATCTTGGCGACCTTTTTGACTTCTTGCACTTAGTCGTAGCTGTTATAGCTGTCTATCCCTAATGCTGTGACCGATTGTTTGACATCAATAAAAGATTACTTGCTCGCTTACCTACCTACCTACCTACCTACCTACCTACCTACCTACCTACCTACCTACCTACCTACCTACCTACCTACCTACCTACCTACCTACCTACCTACCTACCTACCTACCTACCTACCTACCTACCTACCTACCTACCTACCTACCTACCTACCTACCTACCTACCTGCCTACCTGCCTACCTACCTACCTACCTACCTGCCTGTCTGCCTGCCTGCCTGTCTGCCTGCCTGCCTGCATGCCTGCCTGCCTACCAACTCCTGGTTCTTGCTTGCTACATGTTCACCAAATCAACAACAAACTAACAAGACTTCTGACCAGTTATAATGATTGACTTGTACCGATACCATAATTATGTCTTCAACGGGCAATTTGTTCGTGCATGACAGCATGGGGGAAAGGGGTAAGCTCGTAATTTACAAAAGCACGGACCATCAGAAGTGCTAGTTTGCTAGTTTGCATGGACTTCGCACAAGAGACGGAGCTTCAAGCGGTGAAGAACATTCCAGTTTTATAATTACTAATATTTTAATTGAGCTTTTGAACCTCTATTCACCGCAAATCTCAAGTCCAACGTGAGAGTTAACTTCGGTGGCAGATGCTGTACATACATACCGGTAATCTAGTTTGTATCAGTCACAAGTCGATACATTGAACAGTGGTGAGCTTATAGTGTTCACGCTTCAATACTGCAGTGCCCTCTCGTTACTGCACTGTCGCAAGCCTCAGTGACTTCCTGAAGGGTCCGGCTGCCGTAAGTGTCTACTTATTGTCGGTCTACTGATTTTCGTGTTTGCACATCAAACGAAATAAGTCTACAGCGGTCTTTCGGTGTTTCGTGATGTTTACATTGTAGAATCTTTAGTTGATCAAACGATCCGGGCCAGGGATCCATGATCAGGTGATCACTGATGATGGGGCTACTTAGCAGGATCACCATTCACTGCGCTGCTAAGATGAGGTTGAAGCAGTTTAAGAGACCCTATAGTTTTAGACCCGCGGGTCACCAGGTGATCACGAAACATGGATTTGGTAATTAGACACTTTTTAAATTGAAACAGTGTCCTTTTCTACAATAATTATCATCAGGGAGGAATACGGATAGGAGGAAGGGTCATTACTAACCTAAGATACGCAGACTATATAGTACTATTAGTGGGAACAGAATTGGAGTTGCAGGAACTGACAGAACGACTACACCAAGCAGGAGAAAAGAGAGGTCTGAGGATAAACATGAATCTACAGCAGTCCGAGGCAGTCGAGGGTATACGCGGGTATACAACGTGTATACTCGCCTCACAAAATATATTTGTGTGTAATAATTATGCGGGGGCAAATGACCAGCAGACAGGCCTATGCAATTATTGCTTGTACTTACTTCTAACTTTGCTATATAGTACGATTACCACGAAACATGGATTGGGTATACGTCTATAATAAACCTTTTTGAAATTTAAACTGTTTTTAAGCCCAGTGATGGCGCGACATGGATATTGGATAAGGTATACATTAAACCCTATTGAAACTGAATCTCAGTCAGTGGCGGCGCCAGGATTTCACGTTGGGGGGGGGGGCTGAAACCTCCGGAGGAAATTTTCCATTTTCATCCGCCTAAATTTTTGACGACCTTTTTTGGTCGTCCGGTCAAAAATCGTCAAAATACTTCAGTTTTGCATGTGAAAAAATTCCCGGATGGTTTTTAGGGGCTTAGCCTTTTATAGGGGGAGGGGCTTAGCCCCCTAGCTCCCCCTAGCGCCGCCACTGATCTCAGTGATCAGAATGGATCGAATGGGAATGTTGCAGTAATTTCGTTTTATTTCATCACAGCGATGCAACTGATGCAGTTTTATAAATCTCCAGTGATCAGGAAGGGTCAGTGGGGCAAATTTCAGAATCACCCTTTCATTGCATTCCAGGGATGGAGCTGTTGATAGCTTTCCACGGGTGCACGGCGCGATTTTTGAGGTTATAGATCAACTCGCAATATTCGCTTAAAAAGTAAATTCATGACATTTTAGAAAGAGAAGGTCTTTCGTAGGAATTGCTATCGGATTCAGCCTCTGTGATAATTTCAATGCAAGTGATCACGTTGGATTTTGCTTTGTTTTATTATGTGTCACTCTTGGTGTCATTTGATGTTTCCAGTTCTTGTAAGTTGTTACACTGACCAGTTGGTGTTATTTGATATTTCCAGGTCTTGTTAATTGTTACTCTAACAAGTTGGTGTTATTTGATATTTGCAGGTATTATTCCGCCAGAAATAATTGATGGTCCGAATATTCACGAGATTTTTGAAGTCAATAATGACAGAATAGATCTGCCGTGCCATGCAACAGGAACTCCACCGATTGTGTAAAATATTTTTAAAACCTGTTTAACTGCGTATCGATCAATCAATCAATCAATCAAGCAATCGATCAATCAATCAGAAAGTCAGTAAGTAAGTAAGTCATTCAGTCAGTCAAAAATCACTCAATCATTCAGTCAATCAGTAAATCAATCAGTCAATATTTCAATCAATACTTCAATCAATCAATCAGACTTTACACAGCGCCTAAGGTCTCTATCTAGAGGTTCTCCCGCCCAAGACCAAATGGAAAACGTAGCCGTGATCAGCAAAAGGAACAGAGAGCAGTTCGTGTGTAAACCATACGATTCTCATTCATTGTACGACAAATTTTATTTTGCGTGGGGAAAGGATTGAAAGCAAACTCTCTAACTAAACCAGCAAGGCAACAATGTTGCGAATCGTGACATACGTCTCTTTGTTGCACTAAAACTCACTACAGATTAAATCACAAGAAAATTCTAGAAATCAGTGTTGGAGAAGACACGTCGACCTATTGATATCCTGCTTCGAAGGTCATTCGGTAGAGCGCTGGGACTACATTCCAACGATTGTGGCTTAGGTTGAGCTGAACGGTCCGATCGTGATGACTCTAAAACATTCATGACATTTATAATTGTCTTTATATATATATATATATATTATATATATATATCGATGATGTACGTTTGTTATATGTTTGTTATACCATATCTTTACACCAAAATGAGGATAGCAATTTGTAATATTCTTATCTCATCTCATCTCATCTTAACATCTTATCATCTTATTGATGTGGCAAAACGAAGCATAAAAGGAATTTAATTTTTTTTTAATACAACTAGAAATAAATGATAGACGATGATGTTTCTGTTACTTGATAGATATAAATGGCTTTTCAACGGCGAAGAGGTTTATCCTGGTGATCGAATAAAGATCTCGCATGGTCGTCTACACCTGGGCAACCCCACGAGCGACATGGCGGGCTACTATCAGTGTACGGCAACGAACGAGGCAGGCGTCGCCATCTCCAACATTACATTCCTTCAAGCGGCAGGTAGTTACTGGAACCGTTAGAAAACTAAGATGACGTGCTTCGTCGATTCATCGACATGCTTCCGTGGCTTATCGATATGCATCATTGGCTTATCGATATGCATCATTGGCTTATCGATGTGCATCATTGGCTTATCGATATGCATCATTGGCTTATCGATATGCATCATTGGCTTTTCGATATGCATCATTGGCTTATCGATATGCATCATTGGCTTTTCGATATGCATCATTGGCTTATCGATATGCATAATTGGCTTATCGATATGCATCATTGGCTTTTCGATATGCATCATTGGCTTATCGATATGCATCATTGGCTTTTCGATATGCATCATTGGCTTATCGATATGCATAATTGGCTTATCGATATGCATCATTGGCTTATCGATATGCATCATTAGCTTATCGATGTGCTTCAGTGGTTTATGTATCGATATGCATAATTGGCTTATCGATATGCATCATTGGCTTATCGATATGCATAATTGGCTTATCGATATGCATAATTGGCTTTTCGATATGCATGATTGGCTTATCAATATGCATCATTGGCTTATCGATGTGCTTCAGTGGTTTATGTATCGATGTGCATCATTGGCTTATCGATGTGCATCATTGGCTTATCGATATGCATCATTGGCTTATCGATATGCATCATTGGCTTATCGATATGCATCATTGGCTTATCGATATGCATCATTGGCTTATCGATATGCATCATTAGCTTATCGATGTGCTTCAGTGGTTTATGTATCGATATGCATAATTGGCTTATCGATTTGCATCATTGGCTTATCGATATGCATCATTGGCTTATCGATATGCATGATTGGCTTATCAATATGCATCATTGGCTTATCGATGTGCTTCAGTGGTTTATGTATCGATGTGCATCATTGGCTTATCGATGTGCATCATTGGCTTATCGATATGCAACATTGGCTTATCGATATGCATCATTGGCATATCGATATGCATCATTGGCTTATCGATATGCATCATTGGCTTATCGATATGCATCATTGGCTTATCGATATGCATCATTGGCTTATCGATATGCTTCAGTGGTTTATGTATCGATTTGCTTGATTGGTTAACCATCCTCCACTTCATCTGATCAAATTGCTTCAACGATTTGTCTACATTACAAAACGCAGATGAGTACAAATCATTATCGCTACACTAACAATCGCTACAAAATACACTGTGCGATAGATCTACATCACTACACTGCAGGAGACCACTATAAAAACGAATACATTGCAAATAATGACGAATCACTTCACTGTTCATCACAATGCCACACTACAAAACCATAAAATAGTTGTCACTGTAAATCGCTACAAGTTGGCACAAAATCTGCAAATCAATACAAATTATACTGCAAGAATTACTGGGCTGCAAATCAATACAAAGTTATTACAAAAGTCACCACACTGCAAGTCTGTGCATAATGGCTACGAAAATAACTGCCCTGCAAATCAGGAAGTTACACTGCGGATGGCTATAGAGCTTGCAGTTGAATGCAAATGACTGCGTTCCGGTATAAGCGACGTTAAAATAAGAGATTCCCACAATACATTGGACTAAATGATGCGATCAAGTCCGCAGTGCATTCCACTTTCAATAGTTTCTTATTTATACAAAGCTGAGCCGCACAGAGAAGCTGAGTCACTCTCCCGATTAGATAGGTACCGCCCTTGATTTCCGGAAATGAATAAAAACGCAAGTTTGGTGGTTAAAAAGATATATTGTCGAGACAGTTCGTACTGAGCTAGATTTCAACCACAGAAAAAACGACTCTGGTGAGAACTTGGGAAGATAAGACGTAGACCAGTGCGTGGGCGTTTCCTTTGTTTACCGTTGCTTGCCTTTTTTGCCTGCTGTTCAGCAGAGTGGTCTATAACCTTATCAAGTGACTTATGTATACCACGGTTGCTGTATAGGTATACAAGTTTGACAGCGGAATTTATGATCGACTGTGTTGATAAACCAGCATCATTGTTGTGTAGACTTGGTTGAATTGCCGAACAACAGCGGACGTTAGAGCTCTGCAACTCTCTCTATCGCTAAGAGGCAATCATTGGTATGAAGTGTAGGCGTCTTCATTTTCCTGGCCTTGGCATATGCGCCAAGTTGTCTGTTGATCCTCATAGCCACAGAGTCAGTGTAGTTGTGAGTTTGAAGTTGAATTGGATTTCAGGAAATGATTTATTTTGTAGCCATTAAAATTAATAATTACGCCCATGATTCAACAACGCATTGTTCTTTTCTTCTGAAGTCCTCGATGTCTTATCGTCGCGAGAACGCAACACGATTCACAGCCTGCCAATCAAAGAGTTGAATCACGTGGTACTTCCGTGCAACCATGTCACCCGGAGTATTCCACCTGCTGAGATCAAGTGGGAGATGTCGACAGACGGTGGACAACACTTCCGGACGGTTAAGAACGGCAGCCAAGTGACGCAGGCTCAAGATGGCAAGTATCGTACACGTATAGGCAATTAGTCTATCGGAACACATCGGCGCTCTTTCTATGCAATGATCTGCTTTGCAGTGTGGTATAATTGACATTTTCAACAATTGCAGACTTTGTATTGTACTGTCTTCTATTGTATTGCATAATTGTACTTATTGCATTGTATTGTATTGCATTGCATTGTATTGCATTGCATTGCATTGTATTGCATTGCATTGTATTGCATTGTATTGCATTGCATTGTATTGTATTGCATTGTATTGCATTGCATTGTATTGCATTGTATTGCATTGTATTGCATTGCATTGTATTGTATTGCATTGTATTGCATTGCATTGGATTGTGTTGTACTCAGTGTATTGTACTGTATTGTAATGTATTTGACAGCTTACAAAGCGCTTCTCGCAGCAAGAGCCTTTCAGAAGCACTCTCGTTGTGTGCGTACAATCCCGAAGGAAAAGGCGGCTGATTTGAGGTGAGAGAAAGATGAGAAGAGAGACTACCAGAGAGAAAGGCTGTGCGAACTTATAGGGGGGGGGGTCCATTCCATAGAGAGGGACCTGTGCAGGAAAATTATCTGCTTTGATCCATGGCGGTCCTGACGCGGGAACTATTTGGTACTACTGAGCGGATTCCTTGTTAAGACGGGAGCAGGTTTTTAGTTATTTGGACCAGGTTTTATACTTTGCATCTGCAGCAAAGATCGGATTTAAGTTTAAGCTCGAAGTCCTGCCATGCATTCGGTAGAATACTAGAATTGGAGTTTATGATTATGGTTATAAGGTTAATGACTACAATTATGGGATAGAATTTAGGATTAATGCTTAGCGTCAGAGTTGAGTGTTAAAGTAATGTTTAATAGTTTGGGTTTAGGGTCATGGTTGGGGCTCAAAGGCTGATTGAATGGAACTTATTGGCCTTTTCCTTTACGGGTTAGCCATTCGTTCGTTACTTTCATTCCTTCGTTCCATCATCGTTTCCATTCTGTTGCAGGCAGCCTCGTCTTCCATGTTGTACGGCAGAACAATAGCGCCATCTACAAGTGCGAGGCTAAGAACGACGTCATTGGAAGTTCATACGGAGGCAGCAAGGTCAACCTAACAATAGGTATACAACTCAACGAATATTATTGTGGTCGTTACATCAATCAATCCGTCGATGAATCCAATGAATGAATGAATCAATCAATCGATCAATCAATCAGTCAATAAGTAATTAGTCAAACATTCTTTCATTCATTCGTTCGTTCGTTCATTGATTCATTCATTTATTCGTTCGTTCGTTCATTCACTCATTCGTTCATTCAATCACTCGTGCATTCATTTATTCAGTCAGTCAGTGAATGGGTAATTAGTCAATCATTCAGTCAGTCAGTTTGTTAATCATTAAGTCAAATCAATGAGTTATTAATCAGTCAATAATTAGTCAGCTAATCATTCAGAATAACCTATATTTCGGCGATCGTCGATCTGTGTGTCAAAGACAGTCTGCAGCATTTTCAGTCTTCATGCAATCACGTCTCTGATGCGCCATTTTCCGTTTCCGCTTGCTCCTCGACCTTTCTGAATAAAAATATCTGTGGAAAATGAATTGCCCAAAAATCTGTTATCCTGTTGATTGAATCTGTTATCCTGTTGATTGAATCTGTTATCCCATTGATTGAATCTGTTATCCTATTGATTGAATCTGTTATCCTGTTGATTGAATCTGTTATCCTGTTGATTGAATCTGTTATCCTGTTGATTGAATCTGTTATCCCATTGATTGAATCTGTTATCCTATTGATTGAATCTGTTATCCTATTGATTGAATCTGTTATCCTGTTGATTGAATCTGTTATCCTATTGATTGAATCTGGTATCCTATTGATTGAATCTGTTATCCTATTGATTGAATCTGTTATCCTGTTGATTGAATCTGTTATCCTATTAATTGAATCTGTTATCCTATTGATTGAATCTGTTATCCTGTTGATTGAATCTGTTATCCTATTGATTGAATCTGGTATCCTATTGATTGAATCTGTTATCCTATTGATTGAATCTGTTATCCTGTTGATTGAATCTGTTATCCTATTGATTGAATCTGTTATCCTATTGATTGAATCTGTTATCCCATTGATTGAATCTGTTATCCTATTGATTGATGTTAAGTCAAATGTTCTTTGAAGCTGCTGCTACTCACGATTGGATATAAGTAATCCACTGACGATTTTGAATAAAAATATTTAGTGATCTTATCAAGATTGCTTTTGCATTTAGAAACGGAAGACGCTTCTGAGGCAGAGAGGATTCTCAAGGAGCCTCCAGTTCTGCTCTACGCCTCTCCCGATGTGACGGTGCTCGAAGGGAAGGAGCTGAGGATCGAGTGCCTCTACGGAGCATGGTTCGTCTTCGTACAAATTATTATCATTATTGTTTGCCTTAAATTAATTCAGAATATATTTTATTGTTTCTCGGCATTGGATTGAGCATATTGTTCTTAAAGGTAGCAATGATGAATATTATTGTTATTGTTATTTTATTAGTTTTTACTGCTATTATTATTATTTTTTATACTAATAGTGATAGTGATTATTATTATAATTGTTACTGTTGTTGTTGTTGTTGTTGTTACTTGTTGTAACCATTGCTATTACCGTTACTGTTACCATACGACTTCTACTACTGCTAGCTCCTATTGTTATTATCATTGCCATTGTTGTTATTACTTAAAAGTAAATATTATTGTTATAACTTTATTGCTGTTTGTTGTTGTTATTATTATTATTATTATTATTGCTATTGTTATTGTTGTCGTTTGAAGCTATTACGAGTCACTATCTAATTATCATGCACAATTTGCCCATGCTGATGCCATAGGAAGTTACTGTATGAGTTGAGGCTTAAGTCCTTAATCCATGTGTTGGAGGGTGAGGGTCAAAGGTCAAATGGATACTTCCCGCACATAGAGGATTGCAGTTGCTCTTACAATTCTTACATCCATATATTTAAGTTCTCGGACTTTGACTGACCTTATAGGCGTTGGCTTCGAACTCAGTTGGTTCCGAGTAAATTACCAAACGGCCGTTTTATACGCTATTAATCACTATTGGCGCTCTATAAATGTGGCCTTGTATATATAATATACGCTCGGAATCGTAATCCTATGCGTGTACATAGCGCCACTTCAAGAGAACTCCTCGTTTTTGCATGGGCAGCCAGTGCTGTTCCTCCCTGCGCACACAAAGGCTTGCATAGCCTATCCAATGGCCAATTTCATCGTTTATGGGTAAAATTCGTAACATAAGCTTTCATCCTAATACAACCAGGACACATATGGTTCTCAGTTGCTCATCTTGTTAATCAGTCCTGCGCATGCGTGAGCTATAAATGTGCTTGAATTATCTGAGAGTTTATGTAGCGACTTTATAGCACTGAAGAGGTTCTTCGGAGTTTTTATGCGTCTGGTGCGTTTTTAGAGACCTTTGAGCCGCTTTCTGCACCACTGATGATGCTTTCAAAACCAGAGTTATAATATATAGACGACTGATGTGGTAAACGTTCTCCTAACGTGTTCCAGATTACTTAGTCAATTAACACAGTCTCGGTATAGACGGTTGGAGGGGCACCGTACTCTTCTTTAACTGGAAAGGGGATGAGCACAAGATGTACTGAGGACAGGGATGCTTTCAGCGGATTATGGATCACCGAGGAAACCATACAATACATATTTTCTTGCAGCATATAATCGTAGAATTTATTATGTAGGTTAATTTGTATGTAATTGTTACCGTTAGTATGTATAGTCTATAATTATGTAGTAATAGTAGTTTCAGAATAAAAACGACACTTTATGAGAATAACGATTATTAGCGTCGCATTTCTCCTCTATCCATGCTTGCAACTGGCACTGTCTGGGAACAAAGAATGCCGGAGTTACATTGAGGTCATGCTTACTTACCTTACTTACCTTACTTACTTACTTATGTTACAGGCCTGATCACCATGTCGAATGGACGGCGCCATCAGGCGTAACGAACATCAGCCAAGCGTGGATCATCCGAAGCGTGACGACTGCCGACGCAGGGGTCTATTCGTGCCGGGCTTTCAAGAGCTTTCTTAGCCGCCAACTGTTTAGCCATTCGGTCAACATCACCGTGCGAGTTGACGGTAAGGATCGTATCGTAACATAATCTAAGAACTTATATAGCGCCTCTCGAAGCATAGACTATTCAGAGGCGCTTTCAGCACCGAAGCCCCTGTCAAGGGTTCCGTGGACCAAACAGTTTGGGAGACGCTGGATTAGAAGCGTACGCATAATAGTGGGCGAGATGCTTTGGGAAAAGGCCACGCTGGCATTGCTAATCGCATCATAGAACTTCTCCCCAATGTTCCACTATGGAGCTCCTTCCCAATGTTCCACTATGGAACCCCTCTCCAATGTTCCACTATGGAACTCCTTCCCAAAATTCCACTACGGAACCCCTCTCCAATGTTCCACTATGTAACTCCTCCATGATGTTCCACTATAGGACATATGAGGGTTGGTTGACTTACTGCTACTTTACAACGCTTATTATAACAAAGGCGGTTGACATCTCCCTCCTGCGCTAAGCATGCTTTGGACTTGCACTACCTAAGTTTATCACGGCAGATCGATCAGCCATCATAGTCTTTAAGATCTAATCACCTTGCTCTTTATTTCGTCACCGTGTAATAATAATAATGAACGAGCGACTGTCGTCTGACTTGTGGACGTCTAAAGTCCAACTACTTGTAAACTGTATACACTTATATACAATATCTCTCTCTTGCTTTGATGTAATCATTAATAATTATTTATCATAGTCAGATGCTGTTCTTGAAGTAGTCGCGATAAGAAAACGGCCTCATGATGACGAATAATTATCACGAAATCTTGTCAGCCAATTATCTCCACTTATGCCTACGCTAATTCGTCTGCTTGTATATGATGTATAATTATGCGTATAATGTAGATAATTATATATTATGCATATAATTATATATGAGCATATAATTCAAAATCAATACATAGGCCTACAATACAAACACTAATAATCAACATGATAAGATCATCATAGACAAAAAGAATACATTGAAACGAAAGAATATTGCAGATTAAGTGCAAACAATATAGAGTATAGACTAGCCCCGATAGACAGGGGCCAATTGAATCCTTAAATCTAAACGTGACTGTACATGTATATGTAACGCAATTGTACATGTAAATGTAAATGTAAATGTATATGCTGACCTGCATTAAAGTGGGTGCTAAGGGTGCTGCTGCATTGGGGCCTACAGTTTGAGGTCCTGCAGTAATAAATATGTGCATCTTGGGTTGTTAGAATGGGCCATGGAAGGTAATCACAGCGCCCGGGCCAGCACTACGGCATTAATGGGGCTACTACTTACCTTTGCTATCATGGTTTCTGTTCTCTCATTGTTTTGTTACTTTTTCTACCGTGATGTTGTTATGTCTTTGTTTTGCAATAAAATGATTTAATTTCATATACTTATGATAAATTTGTATGTATATGTAAATATGTAAGCCTATTAAAATTAGGCTGTATTGTTCCTTCGTCGAATTGTTTTCTTTTGTCGTTTGAAACGATTTATATTATCTTCATGCAGTGTTTTATTTCGTGTCTGTGTGTTTTTTCCCCAGCCATTCCAACGTTTGCCGATCACATGTCCAACCAGGTGGTTCCTGATTCCGGACGTGACGTCACCTTCACGTGTCAAGGTCGGGGAAGACCTTCGCCCTCGGTCACGTGGTACATAAACGGCGTTCCCGTTGAAAGTAAGTATCGGCAATTAACTTGTTTTAAGTGGAATATAATAATTATTGATGGATTGAACTATAGCGAGTATTATACATGTAGAAGATTTCACTTTTGATCGCGTGTTCGTGACTTAGAAAGTATCATCATCATCATCATCACCACCACCACCACCACCACCACCACCACCACCACCACCACCACCACCACCACCACCACCACCACCACCACCACCACCACCACCACCACCACCACCACGTGCTCGTGACTTAGAAAGTATATTGATTGAAATCTTGATTGGTCGTGTGATGATTTATCTACTGAGTTAGAACCAGCTTGCCACTTTTTCGATTATAGCCAGTTAGTCGGTCATTTAGTTAATCATGTATAGCCAGTCAGTCGTCAGCCAGCTTCATGCGGCCAGTTACTTCATCAGACTATATAATTATAGCGTTATCCAGTCAATTATCTGGAAGACAGTCGGGTACATGTAAGTAGTCAGTTCAGCCAAAAGAGTCGGCTAGTCAGCCAGTTTACAAGCTGGTTAAACATTATTGTAAAAATTAAGGGATCTGATTGCAAAGACTCCGTATAGCCAAGATAGCCAAGATTGGCAAGATAAACAAGATAGGCAAGATAGGCTTAGCCTAGATAGGCAAGTTAGGAAAGTACATGCAAACACATAATATTATAATTATGAGCGTCAGTTCGAAAGCATCATTTGAGCGCATTTTAATTGTACCGTGTTACGCTATGGCAAAATCCGTGGCCAGTTCATTTTAGAAACCCATAACGTAATCGTAATACAATTAAGATGCGCTCGTGAATAAGCTGGTGCCCTGGGCTTTGCTTTCGATTGTTACATTGGAAATATGAAGATTACGATTACGATTCAGTGTGCAATAGCGAGTTGTGAAACATCGTCCGTGGGATTCGAACCTGCTAAGCACTAAGCATTGGTTCTCTATTGTATACGGTTCTTGTCTGTCTGTTTGTAAAGAACTTGAAGACGTTCTCGACCATTCCATTTCCGGCGACGGACCGACTTCCGTTCTAGTATTAAGGAACATTCGAACGAGTGCAACGGTCGCGTGCAACGTCAGCAACGCGCATGGATACCGTCTACAGAGCGCCGTCGTTACCATAGGCGGTGAGTTACCATGACAACGGGTTTTGTAAAAATGACGGACTTCGTTCAGTGTCGTGTTCGGACGAAATTGACGAAACTTTTGGACCTATAGCTTTCATTCATTCATTCATTCATTCACTCATTCATTCATTCATTCAATTCATTAATTCATTAATTCATTCATTCATTCATTCAATTCATTCATTCATTCATTCATTCATTCATTCAATTCATTCATTCATTCATTCATTCATTCATTCATTCAATTCATTCATTCATTCATTCATTCATTCATTCATTCATTCATTCAATTCATTCATTCATTCATTCAATTCATTCATTCATTCATTCATTCAATTCATTCATTCATTCATTCATTCATTCATTCAATTCATTCATTCATTCATTCATTCATTCAATGCATTCATTCATTCATTCATTCATTCATTCATTCATTCAATTCATTCATTCATTCATTCATTCATTCAATTCATTCATTCACTCATTCACTCCGTTCATTCACTCAATCGTTCATTTATTCGTTCGTTGGTTCATTCGCTCGTTCATTCATTCATTCATTCATTCTTTCGTTCGTTCATTCATTCATACGTTCATTCATACGTTCGTTCATTCATTCATTCATTCATTCATTCATTCGTTCTTTCTTTCGTTTGTTCATTCATACGTTCATTCATACGTTCGTTCATTCATTCATTCATTCAGTCGTTCGTTCGTTCGTTTGTTCGTTCATTCATACGTTCATTCATTCATTCATTCGTTCATTCAATCGTTCTTTCTTTCGTTCGTTCATTCATACGTTCATTCATACGTTCGTTCATTCATTTATTCATTCATTCCTTCAGTCGTTCGTTCGTTTGTTCGTTCGTTCGTACGTTTATTCATTCCTCCGTTCATTCATTCATTCATTTAATTCATTCATTCATTCAGTTCATTCACTCAATCGTTCATCTATTCATTGGTTCATTCGCTCATTCATTCATTCATTCGTCCTTTCGTTCGTTCGTTCATTCATACGTTCATTCATACGTTCGTTCATTCATTCATTCATTTAGTCATTCGTTTGTTCGTTCGTTCGTTCGTACGTTTATTCATTCCTCCGTTCATTCATTATTCATTCATTCATTCATTCATTCATTTAATCTCCCGTTCATTCATTCATTCATTCAATCCTCCGTTCATTCATTCATTCATTCATTCATTCATTCATTCAATCCTCCGTTCATTCATTCGCTCCTTCGTTCACTCACTCGTCCATTCATCTATTCGTTCATTCGTGTATTCATTCAATTGATAGAAGAAAACTATAATTGCCATAATATATCTACTGTAGATGCAGAGGTTATTTCCACTTCATCTAGTCATCAACCCGTCATCGTTACATCACATATGACATCGGCAAAAAAGCATACGACTACCAAGCCGTACGAAAGGACAACGAAACCGCTCCAGCCGTACCAGCCAAGTACCACTTCGCATCATAGTAGTACCACAGTAAATGTGACGAAGGAAAAGGATGACGAGGAAAAGAAAGACAACATAAACGACCCAGCAGGTCAGCTTACACGCCAATAACCCCCAACTAATTTTATGCAATTTACAAATGGTTATATTATTATTAATTCTACATAAAATAAAACTGAATTCCTGTTTGAAAAAGTGTGTGAAGAGAGAGATAACAGAAATCACTTGCAGCGATCGTTATTTTGAAACAGTTAATAAGATAAATAAAATTAATTTACGGTCTTTGTAACAATATTATTGTCGTATTTCGTAGCACAAAGATTGAGTGCGTCTCTCATTATATGACCGATCGCTAGAGGCGCTAGTAATAGTATTTGGGTACCGTATAGAGTTGTAGTGGTATTCGTCATCATTGGGCTATCGCTGTCGTCACCACCACCACCACCACCACCACCACCACCACCACCACCACCACCACCACCACCACCACCACCACCACCACCACCACCATCACCACCACCACCACCACCACCACCACCACCACCACCACCACAGATTGTTGGTGGTCATTGTGATCATGGCATCACCATGGCCACCAACGCCACTCAAGCGTCATCATCGTCATCATTATCGTCGTCGTCGTCATCGTCATTAACGTCCTTGCTTTCAATTGTAGTCTTCGTTATCGTCGTCCATATTAACGAAAGCTGTCTGTACTGCCATTTGTTTACTATATTCTACTACTACTACTACTGCTACTGCTGCTGCTGCTGCTGCTGCTGCTGCTGCTGCTGCTGCTACTGCTACTGCTACTGCTACTGCTACTGCTACTGCTACTGCTACTACTACTACTACTACTACTACTACTACTACTACTACTACTACTACTACTACTACTACTACTACTACTACTACTACTACTACTACTACTACTACTACTACTACTACTACTACTACTACTACTACAACTACTACTACTACTACTACTACTACTACTACTACTACTACTACTACTACTACTACTACTACTACTACTACTACTACTACTACTACTACTACTACTACTACTACTACTACTACTACTACTACTACTACTACTACTACTACTACTACTACTACTACTACTACTACAACAGTTGTTATTTTTGCTGTTTTTATATCTTTTTTTACTAACGTGCAATTTTATCATGCTCATTATTTAGTCTAATAATATTGTGATTATCATTATCCTTCATTTAGCGTACATTGCGGACACAGGTCGAGAATTTTGTGCAGCGCCTCAATAAAAATAACCACTCTATTTGTCGTTGTTGTTGTTGTTGTTGCAGCGCCACATGCTAAGACGGATCAGTTATCATCTACAACAACGACAATCATCATAGCTGCAGCAGTCGCCGCCGTTGTCGTACTGGTTATTATCATCGTAGTCGTCGCCATCATCGTTTGTCGACGACGACGAAGAGGAGGGTTTTCTTTACCGGAGCGTAAGTATCGTGTAAAGTAAATCCAATTGACTCAACCAGCTGTGTGTGATAAGCACCGTATACTGTCGTACATAGCATGGCATAGTTGCAATTTGACAATGGACACGTATACAACGACATGACTATAGGGCCACTGCTATAGATGGTCGTCTAAGAACCATGCTGCAACTCCGCCACTGGTTGTTCTCTGCTAGTGCCAGTCCCAAGCTTGGATAAAGGTGGAGGGCGACACTAATCATCCTTGATATGGCAGTGTCGTTAAACATGTAGCAAGCCATGCTATATATAAATATATAATTATACAGGGGTTGCTGGAATCAAATGGTCCGGGTTGTTTAGCGTGACATTGCGCATTTTGGTGCTACTATAACAGCAAACGAAAGATGCTTTCGAGTTCAGGAAGAAATTCTAAGAAAAATTTGACACAGTGCCAGTTGAAAAATGGGAACATTTATGTTACCTTAGGACTTCGATCATGGTCTTGTTGTCAACTTATTGTGGGTGTAATTTTTATAATTCCACTACTATTATTTGTGTTGTGCTGCATTGTGATCATCTCGTATTTGTTCTGCGTTATTTTTAATCCCATTCTGTACTTTGCTGTGTTATGTTGTTTTCAGAAGGGATGCCACTTCGAGCTGAAGTCCGGAGAGCCAATCAGCCGACCTACGACTCGGATGACAGCGGATTGTGAGTAAAAACACGTCATCGCCGAGTACCGCTGACGGACTGACAGTTCAAGCTCACATTTTAGGCGTCACCCTGCTTTTGAATTTTACCCTTGACCTTACCTTAACCCTTGACCTTGACCTTTATGGCCTGACAATTGGTACCCCAAATTCAAAAACCAAGTGGCGCCAAACAGTGGGTTTGAACTGTCAGTCTATAAAAACCTAGGGTGGCGAACCGGCCACTTCTTCTTTGATGTCTTTCATTAGTCGCATTCACCATTCCTCCCTCCCTCCCTCACTCCCTCCCTCCCTCATCCTTTTCTTTTGCTCCCTTCCCTCCTCCTCTTCCTTCTCCTCCCCTTTTCCCTCCTCTCCCCCGGTGCCCTACACCTCGATCGTTTGTGACATTTTAGAAATTACGATCACCGCAACTTTTAATTTCTCAACGGGCTCTGTGCTAATGGTGGAAAAATATAGACATGCGCACACCGACAGCCAGCAGTATCGCGACGACCCAGACGAAGATTTAATTGCTTAATGCGTTGATTTAATTCAATAAGTCGAACGTTTCCGCTGAATGTTTTTTGCCTTCTCTTCTTTTGATAGCGACGACTTGAAAGCGGAAAGCGAGAGGCGCGCCCTTCAAGGTCATCAGCCACCATCTTGACCTTGCCACCTCGCCCGCCAGGTAACCTGGAGGGAGACAACAGGAAGTGCTTGCTCCTAACCCCCAAGGATTTGCCCCTTGAGAGGGCATTGCATTACAGCGTCCGACTTGCTTCAGCCCTGACGACCACGCGGCAATACTGCTAGACAATGATTTTGCGTCTTACTTGCGCCACGGCTATGACGAACGGACTTTGAGCTGACGTCAAAATTACGTCACGAATTGAGCCGAAATTTTCGTCAGACTCGAACGTCATTGTGACGTCATTGTGACGACACAGCTGCTTCAAGTTTGCGCTAATACTGCGTCACGCATTCGTTGCCATAACGACGGATAATGAGCATACGTCAGACAGACGTCGCAATTGCAAGGGAAGACACTGAATATGCGCGAGGATTTTGTAACCGTTAAAGCGAAAATGCGTTGCAAATTCATGTGAAGCTTGCTTATAGCTTCCGACTATACATAATTTGCGGAAAGACTATGTTGGAGTACCGTACGCATAATTTTTCATCACGATAATAACAAGTTAACGGCTTATAATAATTGTGATACGCACATCTAGGCCTAATGGGCATAGAGTTGGACTTTTGTTTGCGATCTTGTACACTGTACAGTGTTTTATTGTTGTTAAGGGAGCGGCTGATCAAACGAACTGCAGATTTTTTTACCTTAGTTTTGCTAACATGACAACATTTTTTGGTGTGACCGCTGACGTGCAACGCAACGTTTGCACAAAGACTGCATGTGCAACTAATTTTAACTTTTTTTATTTTCCTTTATCTGATTCGTCGCCTGTACATAGAGCCCATGCGTTGCAGACATCATGATATGTAGGCATAATATACTTAAAGAAGTTAAAGTATAGCCTAAGAAATGGCTTGTATATACGGCATTGTTTATAACTCTGTTTATTAGTTTCACATGACTTGTATGATGTTTAAGATACAGACGTCTGACATCAAAGCTATAGACAAGTTTTCCAATTTCATGAAACCTGTTGACCTAGATTTAGCACATGCGTCGCTTTTTGACCTGTCGTTACTTGACCCAGATATAAACAGAATAGTCTGCTGCACTGCTTGTTCGAATGACTGCGTCTGCAATGTCCTGGAAGGCTTGACGAGATTTGTATATATTATAGCGCCTATATATTCTGAATGAATTAGGCTGCATAGTGCCTTGCTGGACAGCTTCTGTGGTAGGTATGTCACTGTATAAACGGATAAAGCATTAAAACCTCGAATGCAGACTTTGTGGGTGTGATATGCGAGTATAGGCTTATGAATGCGAGTTTTTGCGATTGCATTTAGATCGTTTACTGGCATGCAGAGCCATTATTCTAGCAACGCCTGTAGTTTTGATGCGCAAGCTAAACACTTCATGAATGTGTTAACAGAGCCTCTTTATGTAAATGTAAGTTAATGCAAATACATGCAAATGCAAAGATGTGTGTTCATTTCGTATGCGGCATATATATATATATATATATATATATATATATATATATATATATTAGAGTGGTCCAGCTTACCATGTAAAAAAATAAATTTTCAAATATCAAATTGGGTCACAGTTGTCCTTGTTCCTATACACCAAGGGAGTTTACATGCCAAAAATTAGAACGATTCGATTATATTTGGAGGTGACTCAAACTTGAACATTTTTTCTGGCACTAGAACTGCCACACGCATGCTAAGGCTGCAGCTGAGCTGGATTTGGATTCAGCCGAGTTACCTCTGCTTTTGCACTATATGGCAAACGTTAACTAGAATTTGTCCAGACCATTCTGAAGGTGTTTCTGGAGCTGGACAGAAAAGTTTCTTGTAATTTTCAAGTTTATTAGATAATTGAAAACAGCAAGTTAATGCCTGTCTTCAAATGCCGGATGATCGGAATCGGAAGCAGAGTATATATGGACTTGCATTTGATAAAACGGTCTCAAAAGACTTGCACATGTACAGTTAATTGTACACTTATCTAACAGACACTCAATGAGGAGCCACTGCTGTGTGCTCGCATCTATGAAATCCAGTGATTTCTTTACTCTCACAACCCTCGGAACAACCAGGAGTCCAAATGTAGGCTCATTCAAACGATTTATGTGAAAAACCAACATCAACGTGAAGATTACGACGAGCTTCTGCAATTATCGCATGTCATCCTTCTTGATAGGTGTTTGAGAGGAGAAGTGCAATTTCGTTTTCAGCTTCTCGGACAGAACACCATGCAACACCGCTCACCAACTTCTAGCAAAATCCTCAAAAATCAAATGACTCTCCACATTTGGGATGAAAAAGTTTTAACAGATCTAATATCAGCCTTTTTGCCTCTCTTTTCTATAAAATATGGTCATGAAGCTTGCTTGGACAAGAGAGAGCTCCAAACAATTATTTGACACTGTTCAACTAGTCAGAACATAATATTTGCAACGTTGTTGTGCAGAATGCTGCCACAACCGCTTTCAAGAGACACCTGGCTCTTTGAACCCGCGTTTATGTGATTTAATGCAAAGACCACCTTGGTTACGAAGCTCAAATGTTCTGAAAAGAATATAGCATCAAACGGAATTGAATACAAAATGTTGAACTTTGGAAATCAACTGGAATCATAATGTGACAAGCTCATCGACATAATTATGATCATTGCCAGCAATTGACTTAGGCTTTCTTCTCGACGCCACCACACTTTGGCAGTGGCCTACTGTTGCTTTCAATTTATATCAAATTGAAAGACAAAGCCAGGCAGATTAAATAAAGTAATAATTAGGCCTACAGCGCATAAAAGGGTATTGCTTTCATCCAGATATTCAACTCTTCTGTGACAAGAGTCGAGAATCAAAGACAATACCTTTGTCAAGCCATTCCGGAGCCATAAAAGTCTCTGTAGAGGAACATATAAAATAAAGACTTGTTTTAATGGCGTTCTTATTACTTAGGAACTTACTAAACAGTTAACACTAAATAGTTATTTGCTTTCGGTTTGTTTAAAAACACTTTTGGGTCATAAATGCCAATATACTACATTATGACGAAATTTTCAAAGATACAAAATTATTGTTCAAAATTGAGTCACCCCTAGATATTCTCCAAATGACTCAAAAATTGGTTCAAATACTATTTGAAGTGAATGGAACAAGAACATATATGACCCAAATTAATTTTCGACATTTTGTCTTTTTGGACCACTCTAATATATATATATATATATATAAAACAGGGTGCGCCAAAAAGACCCCCTAGTTTTTTTGCCAATATCTTGGTCAAAAGGTAAGAATTGGTTGGTCAAAGTAGGCCTGTTCACAATCAGGTTCGTTTTGTCCAAGAACAGATTTACTCTGGGTAGGGGACATGGTCGGAGTTGTTTCTACATGTATAGTCTATCTGGCTCAACCGCCGGTTCAAATCTTTTATCGCAGTCATTAAGCCCGTCTGGTTATAAAACAAAGCTTTCTAGAATCTGACCTAAGCGATAAAATTTTTGTTCCAAGGCTCAGATAGAACCCTCAGATGGACTATTATCCTGCTTTTTTCTTAGCTCGCCTTCCTCGACATCTTCTTGCTTCCTACTTCTTGGCTCTGCCATTAGTATTCTATCAAAAATCAGTCACTGGAGTCTTATGTTGATTTAACAAAAGACAAAAGGGTGACATGCAAAAACTAAATGTATGGCAGGTCAAAGAATCTAAACTAATAGGCCTACTAACATATACACTGAAATGCGAGCTCGTTAATGAAATTAGAACTAAAAATTATAGGAAATCTCTTACATCACCTGTTCCCAGAACTAGACGACGATTTGGCAGCGCTTCCTTAATCTTGGGCAAAAAATTCCTTATTATCCGCCTGTGCTAAACAGTTACGCCTTTAAGGAGGTCAGTGACGACAGCGGTCGACTGGTTATCTTTGGACGAAGGGCGATTCGGGCAGAGCGGGACGAAGGGGCGATATCTCTTCTCGGACACCATGCAGGGCAGTTGGACACAAGGCCGTAGCTAGGGGGTGTTTTAGGTGTTTGAACACTCCCCGAAATGAAAAACGCAAAAAAATAATAGTCTATGATGCATTTACTATAGCACATAATGTAAGAATTACAGTGTGCAGTGCATGCAATGTATTGACAGCCCGGGCCATTACCCGCAGAAGATTTCGATTTTAGAAGAAAGAAGCATGAAATTAAACCTTTTTACGCCGTGGTGAACGGTTTTCAGGCGAAAATCCCACGGAAACTGTGTGATGCTAAGGAAGGCCATCCGAAAATTCGAGAACTAAAAAAGGTCGTCAGAAAATTCGACCGAAAAAGTTGGTAAACATTAAACACTTCTCGAAATCAATTCCTGGCTACGGTCTTGGTAATTGGACAGTGTCGACCTTGAGACAATGGAGCAGACGTACTGTGCTGGGAGACGGGGCAGTCTCTTCTCAGGCAGCAGCTGGGGGATGGGTAGCAGTGGACGATGGTATGTCCTCTTCCGACGACGTGGTAGAGCTGGAATCAAACGTGGCAGAACCTCGTCTTCAGTGTCAACTTCGGTATCATTCGGTATCATTCGGCTCCTCTCGTCCTTCATCCGTTGGCAACGTCGGTTCTTCGGTTGACTGTCGGGTTCGTTCTTCATCCGATAACGCTCCATCCTCCACTCTGCCTCTTTCTCCTTCAGTTTTTGGTATCCGTCCTCCATCATCCAGGCCAGCATCATCGGTCTCGGTCTTCCTCTTGTTCTTTTCCCATCCGTATTTCTCTAGATCACTATTCTTAGTAAATAATCTCCTCTTAGCGTGTGTCCAATTCATTTTCTTCGCCTTTCCTTTATCACATTGATACAGAATTCTGTTGCACAAATGTATACGATAGGCGAAACGTCACGCAGCAGAGTTGCGGAATCATTTACAATAAAATTACTGATTTTTTTCATTCACGGGCGCCCCGTCATTTTACGACTAATCTACGTTTTATAAACGGAGAACCCCGCTTTCTAACTATATGGCGCCTATAAATATTTTACGGTGACTGTCTATTCAATAACCGCAGTTTTCTGCCGACGAATGCCCCATTATTATTTTTTATTATTTTTTATCAATTGTAGATGCAAGGGATAACAGTATTATGGGCTTCTTGTAAAGACGCACATTGATGTGATTTCGTTAGCATGAGAGGCGCTATAGAAATGCCCGGAGCATCATAATCGATTCTTGATGGAAGCCGTTCGGCGAGGATGGATGCGAATAGCTGACCGGAAGAAATGGAGGTCATCTGGAGGTCGTTTGTCAGGTCCGGTGCTTTTCCATTGTTCGGTGCAAGTCATTGTCTGTTTTCACTCCATCCTTTATACATGTATATAATATACAAGCTGAATTACCCGGCGTTGCCCAGGAACTTAAGGTTTTTCGTCCCCGGCCACGCTTGACGCCGCTCCCATTCCGACCTTCTCACCCCGCCTTCTTCCAACGGGCCCAACCCGGTCCCATGGACCCTGGGGTGCACTGCGATGCACGTGAAATTTTGATTTTTCTCCCTGTTCATATAATCAGTGCTTTTATTATTTTTTGGCGAAACCACGCGCTATAAAATCGGCCTTCAGCGAAAAATGACGTTAAGAAGTGATTACGTGAAATCTATGAATTCGTTGAAAGTTGATGGGCGACCTAAATATTGCGTTAACTCTGACAGAAATTTAAAATGTTCCAAACTCGGGGAAAAGGTTAGATTTTTTTATCGCGAACCCCCCTACATTTGTTCTCGAGTGGTAAGAAGTATTTTTGTAAAGTTTGGGAACAATCGGTCGCGTAAATCAGACGATTATTTACTACAAATAGCCTATAGCTACCATAAGCCTACATACTTTTCTTCTTTATAGGTTTAGATATCATGAATTCACAGAATACATTGATGCAATGGCGCTTCAACAGTGATACATTAACGCACCGGTGCGTCGATACATTGATGCAGTAGCACATTACTACGTTAATAATTTAATATGCATTGGTGCAATTATTGTACAATAATACACTCATACATTGCTACATTGATGCATTGATAGACCAGCATTTATAAAATGATACATAAACGCATTGGTACGTTACATACACATCGCTGGCATATAGATGATACAATGAAACATCACCACCTCTCCTCGCTTTAATTCACTTGGTATACGCATGCGAAGATCTTTAATATCAGTAAGTTTATCCAAACAATTCCTATACATTATACTTGTAAAACTATAAATACTTTTATAAACGATTGATTATATTATATTTTCCATAAAATGCTGTAATGGTTTCTTTTCTTCCTGCGTCGTATTTCCGGTGCTTAGTCTCACAACTGAATGATCATTAATCGTTACTACAATGGACTACACATACATACTGGGGATGTCCGACTGGTCATCCCTCTCTTCTGATGATTGAGCAGCCGACATACATTGCATATCTGTTCAGTTCAGTTGACCTTAACGTTCGACTAAAGTTCTTGATTCTGCGGACGAGAAGAGACGACCTGTCATAGCGGCGATCGATCACGTGATCCGACTGGCAATCGATCGCTGGGGACGCATTCTACATGTAGTATGACTAGTATCGTAATAATTCACTGGTCCAAACAGCTGGCGATGTTTGAGGAGCCTGGGGTAGAATGGGTGAGTTGGGTTGGTTTCAAGACTATTAGACTAATGGAAAAAAAATCTGGCCCCATTGCCTATATATATATAGGCAGAACAGACACGGGCAAGGCCGTAGCCAGGATTGTTTTCTACATGTAGCTGTTGCAGAAGAACGTGCAGGTAAGTAACTACTAAAATAATTGCGGAAACCATGGAAATAAAGTCCTTTTAGTCTGTTTCCCTCCCTCCCTCCGTTCCTCCCTCCCTCTCTTCCTCCATCGCTCCCTCCCCCTTCCTTCCTTCCTCTCTCTCCCTCTCTCTATCTCTCTTTCCTTTCCTTTCTCCATCCATCCTTGAGCTGCTTTCCATCACTCTCTATGTCTTTCTCATCTAATTTATCTTCTTATTCGTTTTCAATTTCTCTATGGCTTTTTATCTTTCTTTTTCTCTTGCCTCCATATATCTCCGCCACCCTCCTTCCCTCCCTCTCTTGACGGTGTGCGGCCATTTTGTTGAGAACTGCCATCACAAAAGTAACGAGAGACACGGAGACAACGATGCAGACAGACAGACAAACAGACAGACAAACAGACAAACAGACAGACAGACAGAGATTCATTGTCATCGAAATCACTTGCCTTCGCTTCTTTCAATCGACCGTTTATGGCGAAAATGATCGATCACATTCAGATCAACGCTATAGACCATCGTCACCTATCGATCGAAACAGAGACGACCACTCCTATACATGCCTGTGTCTGTCTCTCTGTCTGTCTGTATCTGTCTGTCAGTTTTTATGTATCTGTCGGTCTGTATGTCTGTCCGTCTGTTGAACTGTCTGTCAGTTTGTCTGTCTGTTTTTCTGTCTGTCTGTATCTGTCTGTCAGTTTGTATGTATCTGTCGGTCTGTATGTCTGTCCGTCTTTTGAACTGTCTGTCAGTTTGTCTGTCTGTTTTTCTCTCTGTCTGTCTGTTTGTTGTAGGTACATGAGGATAAGCCTGTGTATGGTGGATATGGACACATGTATGCGTGCATCTGTCAGTATTTTTGTGTGCTGCATATGAACATGCGGATAATTTTTCAATCAATCAATTCTAATTATTTCCTTTATTGAAACAATGTGGTTGACAGACCGCAACTGGTTCGAAGAGTGTAAACTGTTCAGTGATGCAATAGAAACAATAATTCAGAAGAACACGAATCACAAATCTTTAACTACTAACAGAACAGACAATTTGAAATAAATAAATCAATCAATTTTCGTCTGTCTGTCTGTCTGTCTGTCAATTTTTGTCTGTCTGTCTGTCTCTGTGTCCATGTATCTCTGCCGTCCTAACCCGCCTTTCTCTCACTTGGTATGTCTGTCTTTGTCTGCCTGTCTGATTGTCTTTTTATGTCTCTCTGACTGTCTGTTTTTCTGACTGTCTGTATGTCCCTGTTTCTATTCATGTATCTGTAAATATGTTTCTCCATATTTCTGTCTCTCAGTATATTTCTCTGGCTCTCTGTATTTCTCCATTTCACTGTCTCTCTCTCTGTCTCTCTCTCTGTCTCTCTGTATTTCTCTATTTCACTGTGTCTCTCTCTGTATCTCTCTCTATGTGTCCCTTTGTGTGTCTCTGTCTGTCTCTCTCTATCTGTCTCTGTCTCTCTGTCTCTGTATTTCTCTGCCTGTGTCTCTCTGTCTGTCTCTGCCCCTCTGTCACTGTCTTTCTCTCTATCACTATCCATGTATCCCTCCCTCCCTCCCTCCCTTTCCCTCTCTTCCCTCTCTGCACGTCTCAACCGTCCCTTCACAGTCCACCGACGACCAGATTGCATGCCACCAATGACTCCCCAGGGACCAACGCCCATGCCCACACCCACACCCACACCCATACCCACACCCACCGTCTGCAGCCCCGCTGGAAGGTATAGACCAGCGTCTGCCATGGCCAGAAGGGCCGTCTACCGGAAGCGATGGTCGAAC
This sequence comes from Lumbricus terrestris, assembly GCA_949752735.1. Lineage (NCBI taxonomy): Eukaryota > Metazoa > Annelida > Clitellata > Crassiclitellata > Lumbricidae > Lumbricus > Lumbricus terrestris. Next base: position 55,487,678 of record OX457041.1, read on the forward strand.
GTCAGTCCTGCTGCTCAGGGGGGCGCCCGAAGCAACCGCGAAAGCAGCGCATCAATAAATGAACAGGGTTATGAGGTGGCTGGTCAATAACAACAATAGGCACTCACACAATAGTGCATATATATATATATTATACGGATCATATACATGTGTATATGGCCACGTGTATGCGTGCGTCTGCCCGTCTGTATGTCTGGTGCTGCATATCATGAACACGCCGATATATTTGAAAGGTGCAATTACCTAAGTGCATCTATATGTACCGTATATGTTCACAAATTTTATATACATAAATACATAATGTATATGTATATTATATATATGCGTGTGTGTACAAATGTGCACCCGTCTGTGCATCCATATATATGTATGCGGCAGTAGCCTACATGGTCTGTGTGGCTGTCTGTACGTATGTGCATTGTGCAGCATGCTTGAGCACATGTGGGTATCAACATTTCCCGTTATTTATACATGTATGCGTGTGTTATGACATGCGCATATAGGCCGGGGACGGGGTATTTATCAATGCAGCTATCTACATATATGTGTTAATCTATGTGGCTATATCTGTGTGTGTGTGTGTGTGTGTGCGTTCATGTGTGAGCACATGTCTGCATTTGTGCATCATTCGAATGTCTGAAATGAATGAGTGAATTTGCAATGTGTGCACATATTTGTGCTTTTATATGTAAGCATACATGCGTGTGTGCTTGTGTGTATGGGTGTTTGCGTGTGTGTGTGTGTGCATGTGTGTGTGTTTGTGCGCATGTGTGTGTCTATCTTACTCTCAAGATATGGAAGTCATGGAGCGAAACAGGTTTTATGGTTCCGATAACTTCGATCATGGTTCCATGGGTTCCATGGTTCCATCGGTTTTGAACAGTTCCGTCTTCTTTGCGTTTCTGCTCCAGGTCTTCCATCCATTCTTCAATAAAATCCGAACCAAATTCCATCCAGATGGTAAACGACCTGGTTGACTTTGTCGGACTCCTTCGGCTATCATCAATTGTTCTCCATCTCTCAGCGCAACATCACAAAGGAAGTTTAACTACAAAGCGAATAATCGATCTTGTGTCTGGCCAAATCCGTCGGGCTCTACGGGCGGACGAGAACCTACCAGTGTCGACCGTTTCCAGCCTTTTGCATACAAATCCACTGCGGATTACTAAGCACTTACAATAATTGTCTTATTACAGTTGTGATTGACTTTATTATATATCGAACAATTCAAGAAAAAGAAAGTAGAAAGCAGCTGCAAGCTTTAAATACATAAAATATATTAATTAATAAATGCGTTATGTAAGTGGCTGAGTAGTTGACTAATTAGTCACCTCAATGTGTGGAGATGTCAAAACGAATTGTTTTACATATTAGCCAAACGCGCATAAATAAATTGAATTCTCTTTTAAAACCAGGGGTCATATGCACGACAACAACGTAGCCTACGTGTAAGACTAAGCACTACATCGCGACTTGCTAGGTGGCGTTGTAGACTTTAGCGACAATTGGTATGCACGAGGTTCACTTAAAGGACCACTTGGTAAGTCGGTAAGTTGATCGTGGTTATAGTTAACGCGCATGTGCGAGAGATATCGATGGGCAGCCAGTAGTTCGCCTACAGAAATAAAGCATCGCCCACGGCAGTATTCTCAGGTGAGATGCGATCATCACAACGCTTTGTCACATTTTAGCGGCATTTTGTGACGGCGAAAACGCGAAAACCATATCATGAGTTCAGCGTCTCAAAGCCAGCGAAGCAAACCATGAAACATTATTGACGTCTCAAACTTCGTCGAAGTGAACGAATCGCAAAAACCAGTCATGCTGTTTTTAGTCAGAGACAGACCAGCGCTAGTTGTCACTTAGAGGGCTTAGACGTCGTTGCGCATATCGATTATTTGTTAGTCACCAACTAACCAGATTTAGTCGGCGACTTAGGGTTACGACGCCGTCGTGCATACGGTCCCAGGGGCTTGTTTTATACGTTTATTATTTGCGCCATACTGTAAAACGAAACCGTGCCTTTCATGTTCCGCCGCTGTTAGTCAATGTTCATACTGTAACTCCCCTACGCCAGGGTCCAATGGCGACTTGCCTATTTACTACAGTTAGTGAAACATTAATGAAACTTTTGATTGGTTATGTCAGTCCCAGAAATCAAGTCAGGTTTCGTTAGTCGAATTGACAGATAGACAGAATGCCGATCTCTGACCACAGTACTTCCACACCGACCGCTAGGGGCGCCAGGCGGCTGCAACGAGGAAGGACGCGCAGCTCACCGGATCTCGACAATTTATTGTCCGCTTTAATATTCTTCGCCTATCCCCGCCGCTTGGCGCGCTGCTCATTCGACCGTAACGCATACGTCGTCAGCTGCCGGTTTCGGTCTGCTGGTCGGCCTTTTAGTCTGGACGCCCTCCTCCTCCTCGTCCTCGTCCTCGTCCTCGTCCTCCTCCTCTCTATTTGATTATTCGTCTGTGCATGGATAATATAATATATAATAGAAAATATCCGCTTCCTATCATGTCAAGTATTATGTTCGTGATATCATAGTGCATGAAGTGGCTGATATTTACTATGATGGCAGCTATTTCCTCTCTCTCTCTATGTGTATATGTATATGTATATATAAGTGTGTGTATATAATACTCTCTGTATATACAGTACATACATGCATGCAGTGTATATACATATTATATAAATGTGTGAAAATACACAAGCATATATGCATTCTTTGTGTTTTTCCCGCACCTCAATAATTATACAATGACATATAGATAGGCCAATCTAAGCTTATTCTTGTAATGTATGTATGTATGTGTGTATATTTATATATGCATGTACACGTATCATGTTCAGGAACATATATACATATATACAAATCATGCTCAGATATATATAATGTACGTATATACATCTGTTCTCAAGTATATATATATTATATATAATCATCATTGTTCTCATGCAAACGTTTGAACGGCAATCGGTTTTCGGCGTGAGTGCATGCATCGATTACACTGCAGCAGCATGCGCTATATAAATGAGTCAGACTCGGATGGAGTTCGGTTTAAAGGAGGAGCGAGGGCTGCAGCATCGGCAGAAGCAGAGCCACATGTGGTGTGGTATATACAATACATAGACAGAGAGAGGCATATACAGTGACAGGTGATCAGACATACAGACAGACATATATTTTATATAGACAGAGACTGACTAGCAGGCAGACATAGAGAAAGGCAGACAGACTGATTGAGAGACAGACTAACACACAGAGAGGTGAACAATCAGGTAGACAAATAGATATGGACAGGCATAAATGCAGACAGAGAGTCAGACAGACAGATAGACTGACAGATAGACAGACAGACAGATAGACAGACAGATAGACAGACAAAGAAATCGATAGGCAGACGGAACCGAAGCTGGAGTGCCAAGTAAAAAGTCAAACACAAATTTAGAAAGAGACAGACAGACAGACAGACAGACAGACAGACAGACAGACAGACATATGGATAGACATGCGGATAGACACACACACACAGACAGATGGACAGACAGACAGACAGACAGACATACAGACAGATAGACAGACAGACATACAGACAGATAGACACGAATAGAATGAAGAACAGACTACAAATACGTAGGCGGACACAGAGCGATACACACAATAAACATTCCAACGGTTCCGACGGTAATCTTGCTTTTGGATTTTCAATTGATAATATTATCTTCTTCGTCGTCTGATCTCCTCAGTCTATTGGATACACGCCGTTAACTGACTACGTTCCATCAAGACAACAGGGATCGAAAAACTGTCGGCGCAAAGAACAACATGGAGATGAGACACGTGACTGTGCCAACAGGTGACGTCATTGCTGACGTCATATTGCTTCGAAATGAAATTGATTCAGTCGATTATAATTGCCCGGATGTCGCCGAATTTCGGATGACCTGAGGAGAACTAGTAACAGCGACCAGGTGAGTTGTGGCCATTGTTGATTCAAGCTAAACATTTCCTATGTACTTAATTGAGATGTCCACAAACGGGCTGCGGGAAGCTTTTAGCCAAATCCCAATACGTAGCCTACAGCAGTTCACAAATGTGATGCGATCTGCCAAATCAGGCTTATGTCGCACGATAGCATTCTGAGACAATGGTCGATTTTGTGAACTGAGGTCAGAGGTCGATTATTACTTTTTTGCATTTTCCTATAGTACACTGGATTATCTAATTATTCGCCAAGTATCAAAGCTAAAATTCGGAAATATTTTTATTTTATTTTATTTGTGAATGTTGTATCTTTCCAAAGTGTTAAAATCGGACTTTTTGGTGCATTTTAAAATCATTGCCGTCGCTCATATGACCTTTCACCCCTATTGAACTTAGTATCCTCTGTAAGCTGAGATTGTGGGCTAACAAATGGCGGTCACATAAATTATGCTAATTATTTTCGGGCCATGATAATAAAGCAGAATGTAGGCTAAAGGCAGCCTTCGTAAACAAACGAAACTAGGTTGATCACCTTTCCTCACGTTTCCCGAAAACTGCAATATCGCATTTTCGGACACTAAATTAGTCATAACTCAGTCAAATATATTTGATCAGAATAGGGCCTATTTTAAAAAGCAGCTTCTACTGTTTAGCATGGTATCAAAATGTCATTTTCGAATTGACAAAAGCCTGCTTTTGTCAGATCGTATCACAACTGATTGCAGTAGCATTATAAGTTGGATGAGCAATAGAACCAATATTTTTATGTTAAATTTTAATGCAGTAAAACTAGATGTTAGATTAACAATCAAACTATCTATTATAATAGTATAAGCATATTAAGTTGGATGAGCGATAGATCATAGCGGAGTAGATGAGGTTGAATTAGCGATAAAAACATGGCTTAAAAAACCTTTGATCTGGTCGCTGACCTACCGGATAATGTTTGCCATGCTGATGATTTATGTGTGTGTTGGGGTGGGGGGAAGCATAGATCGGTTCTAGGACGATTGGTTAAAGTATTGGTCATATTGGCGATTGGTCATAGGAGTGACTATCGGTCATATGCCGCAAATAAACGATATGAATCTATTTTTTAAACAAATAACCCAATCAAGAGGCATGCATGTATTAAAGCAATGGCCTGCATGTATATCAACTGACATAAAATAACTCAAACGATAGGCTACTTGGAACTGATTGTAGCCTATTAGTTTGACAATGCACTTCAAATGATGGACATTGAATGTGCGCGAAATATTAAACGTTTTACCCGTATGTTACCCAGCTATAAAAGACCACGAAACAAAGCTAGACAACCAATTGCAGTGATAGAGGGAAGAGTGTTGTAACCGTTGCCCTCGAAAAAATTTGTTTGGCATAATACAGCTCTTCTTGTGCACATCTTCAAAGCTTCGAGCGTTCTGATCGGCCGGGATCGCCTCTGAGTAGGGATCTTAATGTTAAAGCGGCGCTGTATAAATTCTGAACGACATTGTAATTGTAATTGAAACATTTATATAGACATATTGATTGATCATGCAGGAACATAAATGACAGGCAGTTGCTACCTTTCGAGATGGGCGGCTTGAATAAGGACAAACTGACAGATCAGATTAATATTATTGGAGACGGGACACAATTCGCCTATAGACAAGGGTTCCTTAGTACCGCCGTTCTGTTGACTTATCGATATCGAAGTGCAGTGGCGTAGCCAGGAATTTTTCATGGGTTTTTTGCCTGGCCGGATGTCATTTCTGGCATCAGCCAAATAGCATTACAGTAAATAAAAACGGAATAAAGCAACAAAGGGAATAAAGTAAGAAAAACAATTGTTACTATAAGCAATTGCTTTGTCTTTCTTATTTGAGTGGATAAATAACCTTTAAAAAAGCTTTTCCCGAGGCCAATGGGGGGGGGGTGGGGGTTAACCCTCGAAACCCCCTTGGCTACGCCACTGTCGAAGTGTATAGGCCTACGTATTTTACAGTGAATCGTCCAGTAAATGCTTGTTCGTGCTTCTAACCTCTTCAACAACTATAATCATAAGTTTATATAATTATATTCGCTGAATATACTTCACCAATTAACTTAACTCGTAAATTCTTATAGACCATATATGATCAATCGTCCCCATGTGACCAATAGACTCAGGGCCGTGTTTAAGGTTCTTCGAGTGTCGGTGCAAAGCGTTACGGCAGGGGCATAAGTGCCGTTCGGCAGCCTAACAAGATTAGTCATTTACACACATCCGCTGTTCAATAGGCTAGCCTACGTGGTTTGTCGGTTGTGACGGGCCAGTAACAAGCACGCAACGTCGGTGAACTTAGTGAAATTAATGTTTTCTTACACTTATTGATTTTACAAAAGGTTTTAAGTAACACTGAGACTCGCAAAAGACATTTGGCCAATGACAACAAAACTCTCGGCTCAGGGACATTCGGTGCACCGCACCGAATGGACCTCTGTTAAACACGGCCCTGAATAGACTCTATGACCAATCGTCCGTATACCCATAAATCGTCCCTTTCACCGGTTACTTGTATGGTTTGTATACATGTATGTGCACTTGTTATAGCCCCCTTCAAGCTCTCTATATACTCAGAGGCGCACCCGACTGCAGAGCGGACACTGCATCGGAGTTTCACCCCGAAGCGCTGAGCAATTTCGAGTGAAGTACTTGCCCAAGGTTCCTACGCGGCGACTTGAGGTGGATTCGAACCTGCAACCCTCAGACTGTAAGGCAACGAACATACCAACCACACCACCACTGCCCTGGCTATGCCCTGGCTACAAATAATGTAAGGTGCCGCCTCTGGATGCTCGTCTGATTATCGGAGCCAGCCCAGAAACATTTTGGCCGCGGGTGTTTCCTGCAGCAGACCCTGGACAATGAAGCCAGGTTAGCCATCCTATCTCAAGTGATTTTCCATAGCTTCCATCCGTGACGATGTATTCGCGTGTTATGACGATGATCTTATTACATGTTTAACGACACTGACATATCAAAGATGATTAGTGTCGCCCTCCTCCTTTATCCCAGGCTTGGGACTGGCACTGGCAGAGAGCAACCAGTGGCGGAGTCATGACGATAATCTTCTTCACGAATCTCTTAATAAATACGACTTAATTCGATCATCGATCAATTTACGATCAGATCTTATTTCGACTAATTATTCTATTAGCGAATCCTTCACATCCAACAGATGTGACCTAAACCAGCTGTATCGACAACATTTGAAACATTTGTCAACATTTCTTACCTTGAGTACTGATTCTAGTCTTTGACCTACACGCTGTCGATGTGCGGGAACCTCCTCACTTTTATTGTTATAGGCCTAAGCAGAAAGATTCTTTGACCGTTTAAAAGCGGCGAATCATAAACCCGAGTAAATAAAAGATAGATTAAAGATAGGCCTATTGTTCTCAACGTAAGTTCGTCTCTAGTGACTTTTCTGATACCACCTTGTCACCTTGTCACCTTGTGCCGTCAGTTCGAGGAACTCTAGCGACTGTCATGGCCAGCCTTCTCCACTCCGTTCTGTTCTGTGTCACATCCCTCAATTGTCCAAGATTCATCCCTGTCCTCCTGTGATATAGGATCTAACAATTCTAACATATGTGACATGACGATATGTCTAGTGACAGTGTGTTTCCTAACACAACTTGTGTGTCTTGAAATTGACGAGTGTGTAACTGACTTGTGTCGAACGAATTCTTGCAACATTTTTCATGCTTGGATTCGCTGTTATAATATCTTCACGTCACGTTCTGAGGAATCAGTCTACAGAACGGACCAAGGTTTAACCTTGCCGGTACTTAATTCCTCTAAGTCTATATTTGCGGATGGATTTCGCAGGTTGAGATTTTGTATGTACATGTTCCGTAAACTGAGATTATACGGCTAGGCCGCAGGGCGTATAATTTATTGTTTGACCTTATAGACATCCAACCAAGAATCCAAGAATTCCGCGTAAACAGAGGGAGCATAGATTGTGCGGTAAGTACCGCAATGCTATCAAACGGCACCCAACGGAGTCCCCGCATACCCGTACATCCTGAACGGCACCAGTGGGAAAATTTTTCCTCTGTTTCAACAGACATGATTGAGATCCTTTGATTGTGAACGAACGCTTCTTTCATCGAATTGTGTTCAGCATTTTAAATCCACACAATCGAAGCCCAGACAGTTTCGCGCAACCAACAACAGGGTGTACCTACCCCATCACTATCAGATCATCAACAGGGTGGACCCCATCACTGTCAGATCAACAACAGGGTGGATCCTATTCCTGTCAGATCAACAACAGGGTGTACCCCTTCATTGTCAGATCAACAACAGGGTGGACCCCATCACTATCAGATCAACAACAGGGTGGATCCTATTCCTATCAGATCAACGGAGTTAGTCCAACACTGAAGGGCGATTGTTCCGACTCTAAACTCAGGATCGCATGCATTGATTAGCCTTGTCATGGACGCCCTGCAATATGCTTATGTATATAAAATCATACTTATAAGTTATAATATATATATAATGTATATAATATATGTGCATTATGTATGTATATAATATCGTGATTATAATATATATAATGTATATATATAAATCATCGATAGATGACTGTATATATGGGGAAAAGACACGAGGAAGACGATGCAAGAACGATGCTATAGTGGACTGGATAATGACGAAGGAATGCTACAGAGGAATGAAGAGAACGGCTGAGAATAGAGAGATGAGTGGCATCGTTGAATGTATACGAACCTCCTGCCTGAGGCCAGAGAACGAAAGAAGACATGTGCACACACACTGGCCTCAATATATATATATATATATATATGTATATGTATATTGATGACTATTCCGAACCAAGACATCGGTTTGTCTATGCAACATATGCTTATAATAGCACACGAATCTCCAGCTCTTGTCACTGACAAAGCGATGCTATATATTTAACAATATATTTAGCACCGAATACCTCTTAACCTACAATATATATATATATATATATATATATATATATATATATATATATACAATTATATATATATATAATATGCGGATTACAGGGTCGCTACTCCACGTTGAAAGGCAACGCACCGATCTGCGTATACTGGGTGAGATGTCCACGGTCGGTATGGAGATAAAGAGAGGAGAGTGAGGATTAGAAAGTGGTTAAAGTGGTTGAGTGGAGCAGTGGGAAGACACGTAGATTTGAGGTGATAGTCCAAGGTCGTATAGCATGGATATTACTTCGGAGGGTGTTTTGTGGGGCGCGGTGGTGTAGTGGGTATACGTTCGAAGCCTTGCAGCCGGAGGGTTGCAGATTCGAATCCGCCTCAGACTGCCTCGTAGGGACCATGGGCAAGTCCTTCACTCGCAATTGCTCATGCGCTTCGGCGTGAAACTCCGATTCAGTGTCCGCGCTGTGGTCGAGAGCGCTTCTGAGTAGCAATCTTGAAGGGACGCTATATAAGCAAAAAGACAGTACACAATACATACATACTCGACGGTGAGTAAGCCCACGAACATCCGAATCAACTGCCTAACAGGTTTGGAGAAGCGACGTGAGCACTCATGGCGGGTTCTTGACGACAAATACATCACACACTGCAGTTCTTATATCATGTGCTATATGTAAATGCATTATTTCATTTGGGGCGGTGGATGTTCAAACATCCAAAATACCTCCCTAGCTACGGCCTTGTGATATAGTCATCTTCATCATCAGCATCATGGCTAGGTCATGAAACGAATCAGTTCTTGACTGGCAGTGACGTCAACAGCCACGACAAGACAAGACAAGGCAAGACAAGGCAAGACAAGGCAAGACAAGGCAAGATAATGAGCAACAATAGCACTAGAAACAACAACAGCAATAGAAATAACAACAATGGAAGCTACAGCAATAGCATGATTGGCAACAGCGCAGCCTAGCAACTAGGACAATGAGGGAATCGAGTGCATCCTGAACTTAGAGGTCGAACTTTGACCCTCATGACGACAACAAGACCATGGAATTTCAAGTTTTTTGCGCGAAAAGGTTGGAATTAATAAATATAAGCATTTAATAAATGGAAACATTTAATAAATAAGCGAGATAACACAAAAGAGCAATGCCGTAGCCAGGGTTGTTTTGGGTGTTTGAACACCGCCCCCCCCCCCCAATGATATAATGCTATATTGAAATAATGCATTAATTTTATTCGCACAATAATGATGTCAGGAAAACGGTGATTTCATTCTGAAGCACTGATTTCTATGTGACATTTTACCATAGATTAAATCATCCTTCAAACCCTTTAGACAGTTGATTTAATTGGTTGTCGGCTCACTCACAGTCTAGCTAATACCGTCCCCCGCCCCGAAATATAATCCTTGCTATAGTCTTGCAAAAGAGTTAAGAATTACAAAAGAATTAACATATAGCAAAGATTTTAGAGAGAGAAGCAAAGTAATGTGACCAGTTTTTATGCCAGCCTCGAAGACCTACACCGAAGTGAACCGGTTTAAGGTCGCTCACGAGATTCGCCGTGACCCAAAATGTACGATTTGGCGCATGAGTCTCAGCGCCGTGCGCAGTAATTGTGAGAAATGGCTGACATTGCGGCGCACAGATAACTCGATCTGCAAAATGCTAAACCATTTACTATGAAGCCACATGTGTGTGTATATATATATCTGCCTGCCTGACTACTTGCCTCTGTGTCTATCTGTCTGTGTCTCTCTGGTCACTTATTCATCTATCTGCATGGCTGACTTCTGTCTGTCTGTCTGTCTGTCTATCTGTCTGTCTGTCTGTCTGTCTGTCTGTCTGTCTGTCTGTCTGTCTGTCTGTCTGTCTATCTATCTATCTATCTATCTATCTATCTATCTATCTATCTATCTATCTATCTATCTATCTATCTATCTATCTATCTATCTATCTATCTATCTATCTATCTATCTATCTATCTATCTATCTATCTATCTATCTATCTATCTACATGTATCTATCTATCTATCTATCTATCTATCTATCTATCTGTCTATCTGTCTGTCTGTCTGTCTGTTTGTCTGTCTATCTGTCTATCTATCCATCCATCCATCTATCTATCTGTCTGTCTGTCTATATATCTATTTAACAATCTTAACTACAATGTTCGCCTGTTCCTCTGGATCCGTCTCTCATTCTCAGACCCGCAGCTGACGGACTTCCCCATACTTGCTCTCCATCACGCCGGTAATTCTCCTTTTGTTTAAGACCTCATCAAAGGAAAGGAACTGACAGGCGATACTTGGGAGCGAATCGAAGGATAGTTGAGACGGAGACGGAAGAGAGACGGCTGTAGGGGAAGAAGAGGGAATGGGAAGAAGGAAGGCGGAAAGAGGATTCCTTCGAGGGGAACTGAGCGAAGTCGGCCTCTTTCAAGTTGAGAGACGAAAGCCATGAGATCTCCACTCGAGACAAAAGATTTATTGGACCGATCCAGCGATCGATTTCTTCGTCTTGCCACCGAAGCAGACGCTGAAGCGAATCTCTTTTCTATTACTCACCTCTATCGATCTCAATGGATCGATGGAAAAAGGATTTGCTCGGTCTTACACTCTAAATGCTATCATCCACACGTTCATCCATCCGTCGGTCCACCGTCCATCAGTAAATCTATCTATCCATTCATCCATCCATTCATTCATTCATTCATTCGTTCAATCATTCATTCATTCCTTCTTTCGTTCATCCATCCATTCATTCATTCGCTCATTCATTCATTCATTCGTTCATTCATTCATTCATTCACTCACTAAATCATTAATCCGTCTGTCCATTCATCTATCAATTCATCTATCCACCCACCCACCCACCCAATAATTGAGCCATTCATCCATCCATCGAACAATTCATTCATTCGTTTGCATGTTCGTTCATTCATTCGTTCATTCATTCATTCACTCGTTCATTCATTCATTCACTCGTTCATTCATTCATTCATTCGTTCGTTCATTCATTCGTTCATCCATTCACCTTTCGCAACAATTCATTTGGGCGTTGTAATTAAGCATTTATATTGCGCCATCTGGACGAAGTTCTCAAGTGCCGCCCTCTGTAGACGATGCGACGCAAATCCAGGTCCAATCACACTACGCCAATTCTCAGTGTGTTTGTGTGTTTGTGTACGTGTTTGTGTGTTTGTATGTGTGTGTGTTTGTTTGCATGCGTGTTTGTGTGTTTGTATGTGTGTGTTTGTTTGTATGAGTGTATATATATATATATATGTGTGTGTGTGTGTGTGTGTGTGTGTGTGTGTGTGTTTATGTTCGTGTGACTGTGTGTGCGCATAGACGTCTACCACTCTCTGAGTAACATTCTGCGTCCGCCTCAGTGCATGTCCAATCCTTTCTTTCTACCCATCGCATCCGCCTTTGTTTATTTCCATTTCTAATGATTACTGACGTTTGCTTCCATGTCCGCCTGCGTCTCGCTCCTTGCCCCACTCCATATCTCTCTCCGTTTGCTTTCCGACGGCCGCCCACTAATCAATTCGATTGTCCGCCTTCCATTCCACCAGCTATTCTGCATGTCCGTCTGCCTATCTCTCTACCTACCTGTCCGTACGTCTACCTGTCGGCTTGTCCGTGTCACTGTCTGCGTGCGCCACTCTATCCACGCCGACGTGGTGTTATTTACAATGCGTTGAACACTCGGTGAGTTCAATTTCCATGTATACCCGCAGCCCATCCAACCGCCTTAGCAAACAATTGATTCAACTGCTCGCTATTCTCTTCACATACAAAACCGAAGACAATTTGTAGCATTAGAGGCAGAGAGATCTATTCGAACGGCAGAAAACGTATTTCGATGGCAGTCGCCAGATGTCGTTTAGTTGACCATCGATTCGCTAGATGTCGACGGTGGCGCGTAATCTTGTTTACATGGGGTTTGACCTGGTTCTGGAAGGAACTTCTTGCTCTACTGCCAACTCCATTTCATATGCGGTAGAAATTGCTCTAACCGTCATTATCAAACGTGGGGAGAGAGAGAGAAAGACAAAGAGACAGGCATGACAGATAGACCGAAAGACAAACAGACAGATAGGCAGACAGGCTGGGAAACAGAGAGTTAGGCAGACAGCGAGACAGAAACATAGGCAGACAGATAGGTAGGCAGACAGAAAGACATGCATAAAGATAGGCAGATAGATAAACTGGGAGACAGATAGACAGACAGACAGACAGACAGACAGACAGACAGACAGACAGACAGACAGACAGACAGACAGACAGACAGATAGGCAAACAGACAGACAGAGGCAAACAGTGAGGCAAGCAGATAGACAGTCAGACAGACAAACAAAAAGACAGACAGACTGACAGACACGGCCAGCCATTGAACTCCTTTTGCTCTGAGTTGATTGCCAGACGCGTAACCGAATAAGAGAGACATGGACTGATTGAATGATTGAATGATGGAATATGGAATTGTGAATACCAACGGAATAAAAGAGCCACACACACACACACACACACACACACACACACACACACACACACACACACACACACACACACACACACACACACACACACACACACACACACACACACACACACACACACACACACACACACACACACACACACACACACACACACACACACACACACACACACACACACACACACACACACACACACACACACACACACACACACACACACACACACACACACACACACACACACACACACACACACACACACACACACACACACACACACACACACACACACACACACACACACACACACACACACACACACACACACACACACACACACACACACACACACACACACACACACACACACACACACACACACACACACACACACACACACACACACACACACACACACACACACACACACACACACACACACACACACACACACACACACACACACACACACACACACACACACACACACACACACACACACACACACACACACACACACACACACACACACACACACACACACACACACACACACACACACACACACACACACACACACACACACACACACACACACACACACACACACACATTCAGGTGAACATTCAGCACACGTATGCATACACACACACACACACACACACACCCACACACACACACACACACACACACACACACAAGCCTGCACGTACACACACACGTCTACACACACGCCTACACACACGCCTACACACACACGCCTACACACACACGCGCGCCCACACCCACATACACATAAACGCAACGCACACACACTCACAGACTCACACACATAATATAATGTACAAAGCACTCACATGCAAACTGCAGAAAACACACAGACCTACACACACGCCTACACACACATGTATACAATTATAATAGTAGAATAATATTATTTTGGCATATATTTATAGCCTATTCGTACATGCACGTGAGATTCCAATACACACATAATATGCAATGTTATGAATAATATGTGTATATACATACATATATATATACATACATATATATTATATATATATATTTGTAATAAACATCCTAAAGTAATCTAATAAGAGACCCTCGCACTCGCACCTCGTCGGCCAAAAGCTCAGAGAAATTGGCTGAACGACCATTGTATTGCGTCTGTCTGGATAGCACTGTCTGTGTCTGTCTGTTTGTCTGTCTATCTCTGTCTTTGTCTGTCCGTCCATATGACTGTCTACACACGTATGCACACACACCTTTGACTGCCCATGCATGTATATGTGTGTGTGCGTGTCCGTTCCTCAGTGTCTCTCTGTCAATACAGATCCGTCCGTCTGTTTGACCATCTGCCTGTCTGTCTCCATACCTCTGTGTGTCTGTTCGTAATTGGTCGGCATCGTCGTCTGGCTATAGAGTGCGCCACATGTACTCGATTGAATAAGAGCCGATCTGCAACTCTGCAATGGAAGGAACGATGACGATGATGATGATGATGATGACGATGATGATGATGATGATGATGATGATGATGATGATGATGATGATGATGATGATGATGATGATGATGATGACGACGACGACGACGACGACGATGATGATGATGATGATGATGACGACGACGATGATGATGATGATGACGACGACGACGACGACGATGATGATGATGATGATGATGATGGTGGTGGTAGTGGCGGTGACGATGACGACGCACTCTGTCTACATACTTACCTACAAGCTCTATGCAACGGCATGTTGACTTTTAAGATCATAATGATGTATATATATAAAGTATATCTGTACAGTGTAGGTTACACAATATATATATATATGTGTGTGTGTGTGTGTGTGTGTGTGTGTGTGTGTGTGTGTGTGTGTGTGTGTGTGTGTACAATACAGTGCATATCTCTTTGCTCAAACATGTACCGATTGCATATCTACCCAATATCTATACACTTCACAATATATATATTATTCATGCAAGTCCACTTTTTGTGTATAGTGTATACATATGTATGTCATATAGTACAGAAATCAATGGATTGTTATAAAAAAATATTATACTATATGATGCATATATAAGGCATGATACAATGCGTGCACAATAGGAATCAATTTATGCACTTACAGTGATAGAGGCAAATGGGCAGACATACAGAGAGAGACAGTGAGACAACAGAGACAGACAGAGAGAGACAGACAGAGACAGACATACAGAGACAGACACAGAGATACAGATAGGCAGACAGAGACAGACAGAGACAGACAGAGACAGACAGAGACAGACAGACAGACAGACAGACAGACATAGAGAGTTAATTAAAAGGTTATCGAATCTGCCTCTCTTGGATCTTGAAGAACCCGCGTCAAGAAGAGCTCATGCATATTTATGAAGCGGGGAATACATGCGACGGGAGAGTCAGCACGTTTCATCTAAGTAGATTCTTATCTTCTTTTCGTCGTCAGAGGGCCCCACTCTCAGCCAACAGGAAGTGAACAAACGTGACCGTGCAGAGGAAAACCCCACGCAAAATCAGATTTGGGAAAAAGCAATAGAGTAGGTAGGTATGCAACTATGTATACATGCATAATTTGCATATAGGAATCTGTATGCATGAATCTAATGTATGTAGGTCTATGTATGTATGCATGTATGTATGTATGTATGTATGTATGTATGTATGTATGTATGTATGTATGTATGTATGTATGTATGTATGTATGTATGTATGTATGTATGTATGTATGTATGTATGTATGTATGTATGTATGCATGTATGTATGTGTATGTGTGTATGTATGTATGTATGTATGTATGTATGTGTATGTGTGTGTGTGTATGTATGTATGTATGTATGTATGTATGTATGTATGTATGTATGTATGTATGTATGTATGTATGTATGTGTGCATGTCTGTGTATGTGTTTATGTATGTATGTATGTACGTATGCATGCATGCATGCATGCATGTATGTATGACTTTTATGTATGTACAATTATGTATCTCCACAAACCTATTCCTTCTCTCTGGGCTCTCTGACTGGGACTAATACAGAATGACCACGGCTGTGTGTGGTCACATGGAAATTACTAATTCCATCAGATTACGTCAGATTACACAAGGCCTACATCTCATAAAAACGACAATAATTTCAACAAGTCTGTTTGATTCTTTCTTCTAGGAAGCAACTATTAATATAATAGTTTGCTGTCGTCTGCTGGATTCGCGCCATGGAACTGGAGATTGGCGCCGTCGGAGGCAACGTTTCATCCACGCCGACGAACATCTCCACTTCTTCCGGTGGTATCCATGAAACGGAGGATGAGACGTGGGAGTCATCGGGTCTGCTCCTCTGGGTCCCTCACGTCTCCATCAGTCTCATCCTTCTGCTCCTCGTCCTATTGTCCTTCGCCCGCTTTCACAGCAAGCACGGCCACAAGTACCGGAAGCCGGTCAAGGGACCTCGACCCGCCTGGCAGGAACTGGGAATGCACGACTTCCTCTGGCACATCCAGCAACAGCAGAACGCAGCCGCTGGTATCTCGGGAGATGCTTCGGCCAGTCCTCCTGCGATTCAGGCGTGTCAGCTGTACCAAGGTTGCGTCTGGTACCACGACATGGGGTCGGGGGCGGCGGCTGCGCAACCAAACGGTGGGGGACCGTCCGCGTCTTCCGAGTTCGGACCAACCCTGACCCTACTCCACAGTCCAAACTCCTCCGTTCAATTGGCGTCCGAAGCTGGGACGACTTCCCCGGACAGCGGAACCGGATCTGTGTTCCACTCATCCCGCCCGGAATTGTCCTCCAGCTCCGATCCAACACATTTACCAGGTAACGCTCCAGACGTTGTCCTGCCCCACTTGAGCTCAACATCCTTGATGAGCCAAGGGCCACAATGGCTACAAGAACCACAAGGGCCACAAGAGCCACAAGGGTCACAAGGACCCCATGGGCTACCGCAATCGGGGCCAACTTCGTCGTCCACTCCGGGTCCATCACCGTCTCTCAATCCAATATCTTCGCCCCACAATGCGGGGCCGACTTCGATGTTCGAAATGCTCGCCCGAGATTCCGTTCCAGCGACCAATTCCGGCGGTGGAAAGAACAGCGACTCTGTCGATAAGACAGGGGTCATGACCCTTACTTCCGGGGACCTACAAGCGCCCCGACCGTCCTTCATCCGGTCCCTTGGAACGAATCGAGTCGGGGATACGTCTTCCAGCAACGGGTCCTGCAGCAGCGGACAGGGGTCACCCGGATCGAAGGGCGTCGTCTGGAACGCCCCTGTGGAGCGGAACAGGGCGAGTAGTGAGGTGGTGTTGAGATCAACTGGGCCGCTTAGAGCAATAACAACTGTTGCCCTTAGCAACTTCGACGCTGCGGAGGACAAGGAAAGTTTGCTGAAGAAAAGTCCGTTGTGACTCTTCTCACAGCGGCCGAGGTTCAATTCCAGATATATAATATAATGCCAAGGACATGCCGTTGCATCGAGTCGATTTCATTGGTATTATCTTCTATCGCGTTCTAAATTATTCGCCATTTCACTGGATTTTTGTGTTGGCACCACACAAGTTGAATTGACGAAAAGATATCTCGCCACTCGCCAGACAGAAGTCGGATTGATGAAATTAATTTTTGCCAAAATAGAAGAGGGATCGGTGAAAAGATTCTTGCTAAAATTATGGAGCTGGATTGATGAAAAAGTTGGCGTTATTTCGATGGAAGTTGGATTGAAAAAAATGAATTGTTCTTCAAATGGAAGCTGGATTGATGAAACGAATTCTTATCGAAATGGAAGCTGGATTGGTGAAATGGATTCTTGTAGAAATGAAGGTTGGGTTGATGAAACGAATTCTTGTTGAAACGGAAGCTGGATTGATGAAACGAATTCTTGTCAAAATGGAAGCTGGATTGATGACACGAATTCTTGTCGAAATGGAAGCTGGATTAATGAAAGAGATTCAAGCCAAGAAAGAAGTAGAATTGATGGAAAACAAAAATACTGCACCGGGGAAATAATGTAGAACTCAGAAACGGTAGACTACCTCGATTCTGTTACGCGAACGCCAATGTTTAGAGACACCTTGTCATCTCATGAACCAATATTATTCGTGCTAGTTCAAGTTCGGACTATATCCATGAAGCCAAAGCAGCGTGTCTCCTACAGATACGCCGCTATAATTGGCCTGTAGGTCGTAGAAGTTTATTAATTTGACCTGTCAATATTATTTTACTCTTCACCTGCTTTTATGACCTGGCAAAAATTCTTTCGATCTTTAATATCTTCTCTGCATTTCATTAATTTTCTTCACTCTGCTCAATAGGCCTAACTCATTTTATGACTATGACGCGACCTGCTTGAATTGCATAGCTGCTTTACCCTGGTCAATGGTCATAATTATGATTGCTGTCTGAATTATTTAAGATCCCTTATAACTTAATGATTGATGGCAAATTTACCCCTCCCTCATCCCCCAGAAAACAACAACTGAAAAGTACAATGTTTAAGATGCCATAATGCTTTTTAAACTGAACAGTTGTGCTTTTCCCATAAGCTACAGTACATTATTGTCTGAGCTGCGCATTTGATTCCGTATCTCATTTCGTCATAAACTGTGTAGGTCATTACGTCGGTACATATCAAAAAATAGGCAGACAATTCTTGTTACCACGCTTCTCAAATAACATATTCCAACTTGACGTGTGGAAACTGTTGCTATTCGGTGCATTATGGCGGCGATCATCCACAGGATTGGTTGATCGCACCGGACCTGGTAATCCTGACGTCATTTCCAACGCTTCAATAGATCACTGTTAGCTGATTAGAAAGCAAACTTGCATGTCGTTGGTCGTCTAATGAATTATTAATTTCAGGTCCTTGTCGACTAGAGTGATTGAAAGACTTTGCTGTGGGCTATAGTAGCAACGAACTTGACAAATGTCGTACACTTGATAGATTGATTGCATTAGTTCTGCTTTGATTCAGAATTCAGTGACCTGACCCAGTTTCAAGAAACCTCTGACCCAGTTCTTTGCAAGTTTTAACGGTCGGTTCTTCCTTCGAACACGCCGCCTGGAAAAATGCTTGCGGACATGGAAAAGCAAAGTCTGTAAGAAACGTGTAGTCTATAGAATCGCAGTGAATTCATCTTTGTCTGTCTGTCTCTGTCTTTGTCTGTCGCTGTATGCGTCTGTCTCTGTCCCTGTCTGTCTGTCTGTCTAGATCTGTCTCTGCTCTTTATGTACATGTCTTTACCTGTCTGTATCTACACATATCTCTCTGTCTGTATGTTTGTCTCTGGTTCTCTCTTTTATGTCCATTTGTCACCCTCATTATGTCTCTGTGATCGAGTCTCAGTCTAGCTGTCTCTCTCTGTCTTTCGTCGTCTTTGTCTCTTTAATTTTGTCTGTCTGTCTCTTTTTATGCGTTATGCGTACGCTTATCATATCAATCAGATGTGTCTCTCTATGTGCGCCAGTATGTCTATTTACGTGTCTGCGCGCTCGCGTGTGACTTTGTGTGTCCAAGAGTCTATTATATATAATAGACTCTTGGCTTACATGTGTATTTGGCTACTCGCTTTGTGCTGAAATATTCTTTGCGATGTGTCTTTTCTCATCTCTAACATCTTTACCGCATTCTTCGTTAATGCCAATATTTCTATAACTTAAATTTAATATGACGATTCGGAGACTTATTGCGTTCTTTACTTGTAATCTTAATTTGAAATACATTTTGTAATTGCGCCGACACAAACCGTTCCCATGCAAACATTATAATTTATAGGCCATCTGGCGAATGTCTGGTCAGCGGTAAAAGCAGTTTATGCAATAATTCCACTCAACACGCTTCGAGTAATGTGAAATAAGTCGAATTTTTCCCTATATATAGGGTTGCCAGGAAGCCTTGAATAAATTACCGGACTTTGGCGAGCGCGCCACACACACACACACACACACACACACACCTACACACACCTACACACACCTACACACACACACACACACACACACACACACATACACACACACACACACATATATATATACACATATATGGCACTCTGTGTCCTTAGAATGCAACAGTTAGGAATTTGATATAATGCAAACCCTGTCGTCATGCATGAAAAGCTGATTGTGCGTGGGAGGTTAATAGTCTGATAAGAGATGTCGCCCTGATTTTTGAGGTTTGTGATGTTCGGAGAAGTCTTGGGATGGTGTGAGGGGTGTGCCGGTGTGGGGAGGAGAAGAAGATGGCGATGGACAGAGATGAGTGGAGGCAGTGCTTAAAGTGTAAAAAAAGAAGTGCCTGGACGCCCCTAATTACCTTCCTATCTATCCTCTGTCTGTGTGTCTGTCTGTGTGTCTGTCTTTGTGTCTGTCTGTGTGTCTGTCTGTGTGTCTGTCTGTGTGTCTGTCTGTGTGTCTGTCTGTGTGTCTGTCTGTGTGTCTGTCTTTGTGTCTGTCTGTGTGTCTGTCTGTGTGTCTGTCTGTGTGTCTGTCTGTGTGTCTGTCTGTCTGTCTATCTGTCTGTTTGTCTGTCTGTCTCTCTGTCTGTCTCTCTGTCTGTCTTTCTTCATCTCTCGCTCGCGCGCGCGCGAGCTCTCTTTATCTCTATCCATCTCTTTGAAACTAACGCACCCTGTACAATAAATATATTATAATAAACACTGGGTGAGGGGATGGGAAAAGTAAGTGGGGATGGGGAGTAGGAGTGGGGACAGGGTGAAATGAGGGTGGTGGGAACGTTGGGGATTGGCCAGGAGCGGGGAATCTTAAATTTCCCGTGCAATGCCGGGTACCCCAGCTAGTAATATAGCCTATATATAATAAACACTGTATACAGTGGCGATTACAATCAAGAAACTGCTACCAAAACGATTGTTTTGTATAGAAGAAATTAAATATACAGAATGTTGTCCACTCATATAATTATAGCCTAATGCTGTTTATCAATTTTTCGCATAAGCGCATGATAAGCCTATATACAGAATTATTAGTCTGCTTAGTTGAACTTACCATCACAGCTGGTGACATGGAAAACAAACGGATAACATTGTTCAAATACTTTCAAAAGCGCTCCATTAGACAAAGTGCTTTGCTTATTTACGTTACTTATTTAAAATTATAAATAATCCATTGCACACTAAGTTGATAGGCTTCGTCCTGAGAAAAAGTGATCTAGATGCCTATGCAGCCTCTCTGCATGCTTCCCCGCTCTAATAAATTATCTGCTCCACCATCCATGCATGCTTCGGCTTCGCATAGGCTATATCTGTCAGCGACTATAACTTATCATAATTAATGTTGTTTGTTGAGTCAGGCATAAAGAGTATAAAATTTCCACTATATAGATACCAGCAATGATATTTTGATAGCAAAATGAACCCCGAGTTGTGTGGGCGTGTCTCTTCCTCTCGCCTTAGCGATCAGTAGCGGCGCTATGGGGGGGTCTAGGGAGCCTAAGTCCCCCTATAAAAGGCCATCCATTTTTTCCCATGTAAAAATGAAATATTTGGACGATTAACCCTCTTTAGCCGCCCCCAAAATGAACCGTAAAGGGGTACGCACGAGATTTAATTTGCCAGACAGTTTGGCGGATATGAAAAGGACCGAGTTCCAAGATCTCAACCAAATGACTAAGAAAATGGAAAATTTTCATGAGATTTTGGCCGATGACTCAAAAAAGGTCGTCAGAAATTTTGGCGACTGAAAACGGAAAATTTTCTCCCGCAAATTCAGCCCCCCCCAAAACTGAAATCCTGGCGCCGCCACTGATAGCGATTAGTGGAAGGGGATTGCAATACCTTCACGTTCCCGCCTCAAGCTCAAAAGTGGGGAGGGAAATTCTTTCCTTTTCTCCCCTCAATCCTCAGGTTGTATGCGACTCCAGAGCCTTCTATATATGTATAATAATGTCAGCTCTGCCCCTTTGCCATTTTATTTAGGCATGAATTCACAGCCCATACAAATACGATAGACAGCCAAATGCTTTCATGTTTCAAAACCATAATAATTTACTTGAAATACTTCCTTACAGAATAAAATAGTGACTATCGCCGCTACTTTTAGCAGTCCCAATATAAAGCTATACTTGTGTTTTGAAGGTATACGACATAGGCCTGCTAATGCATTATTATTAGGCTATAGTTGCGTATCTTGGTATTTTTGCGCCTTGGCGAGTGACTGCAATCCGATATTAAGCAACAACATTAGAAACACATTTGACGATTAATTTTTATGACTCAGTTCCATTCTATTAGATGCATGCATGCCCTTAGCCATGGAGGTCCACGTACGCCTTAGCCGACCGACGCCTAAATATATATATATTATACTGCGAGCGCATCATTGGATCTGAAACAACTGTAATTACTCATTGTGATTGCAAGGGGTTAAGGTAATTGGAGCAAGACCCGAGATAGACAGACAGACAGACAGTCAGACAGACAGACTGACAGAGACAGACAGACAGAGAGAGACTGGCATACACACACAGGCGCACAGTATCGGTGACATCTAGCTAAGGAGGGACAGAGGTTATAGAGGAAGAAACAGAGAGAGTCTGGAACAGACAGATGGTGGATAGGCAGAGAGAGAGAGAGAGAGAGACACACACACACATATACACGGAGGGATACAGATTGAGATTCAGTTAAAACTATATATAATTTTGAATCTGCACCAAGGCTGAAACGTTCTGTGCAAGGTGTCTCTAATATATATCTTGGCTCAATTTAACAAGAGCAATCTATTATGCTGTATACGTCGCAGGGAAACGTATGTTGCACATGCGGCCATCCATTTTAACTGTATAGACGGCCGTCCATGACGCCCGTCCAATACTGCCTGGACGCCGTCCAGGCAGTCATGGACGACCGTCCATGCAGTGCTGGCCAAATAAGTGGCAGGACGGCGTCCAGCCTCGAAAATAAGTGCCTGGACGCCGTCCATGACCGTCCTGGCACACTTTAAGCCCTGAGTGGAGGGAATCGATGCGTTACCCGATATGCAAACCTGCGCGGGTAGGACTAAGTAGGCTATACCGGGTAAACTAAGTAAGATGTTGGGAGGGATATGCAGAGTAGGCTACGACCAATTTGAGGCATGAGCCAAGAACTCATATAACTTACTCATTCAGACCTCCCTGCATGAGCTTATAATAATTATGAAGAAATCTGAAGCAGCGACATTCATCATGTCGGTGGGCCAATATCGGATAACCAGTACGGTTGAATGGCTGGTTTAACTTGGCAGTGTATCTGCCGTCTCCAGTTATTTACGTAGCCAGCCATATAAAGCTCACAGCATAATTTATATTTCGAAAGAAGAAAGCTCTTAAGTGCTGTAATATGCCGAGCAAATTTCTGTCCAGGGTAACGGCCTCTGTTGTCATAGACCCTGGTCAAATCGGATCCATCCATATATATTCGCTTATCTGTCTGTTATCTGTCTAACAGTCTCCCTACCCCATGCCTCATTCTGACTGCATTCGAAGGGGTAGGCTTAGAGAAATGACGATATAAGCCTAATTGGAAAATCGCAAACAGATGTTTTAAATTATGGACCTCAAGAAAATAATATACACTACAACGCAATGTTGATAGCAATAATTATTTACCGGACACCACCATGTCCGGTAATGTCTCAAATTTCTAACCGGACAGATTGTGCAAATACCGGACTGTCCGGTTCATTACCGGACGCCTGGCAACCCTACCTATATAGTTACTCCCATAACTTATAGATGGCAGCGTCGTCGCTTCAGCTTAGAACGTGTAATGTAATGTAATGTAATGTAAATCTTCGAGAATTTTCTCAGCGCCCACAAAAGCCACGTCAGGGAGACCAGCTTAATAAAAACCGGCGCTATATCAGATCAAGTCCGCAATTTTAGCTAGAGCTGCCTTTTCCGTTCCGGTGCCAGGTCAACATCCGGGGAGGTCAAGCCGAGGAGACAGCGTGGTTCTACGGTGGTTGCCGCTGATGGTGGTAGTTGGGTGGAACCTGATAAGTCTAGAATCTGGATACGGTAGCTTGAATAGTTCGGTTTTTAGTTGTGAATTAAAAGCAGGAAAGGAGAGTGCAAGCGGAGGAGAGGTTGAATTAGGAGGGGAGATTGAGTATAGACAGGAGGATGAGCGAACAGGCGGAGGTCTGTTGGGAGTCCGTTCCAAAGAGCTGGTGCAGCATAGACTAAAAAGCGGTTGGAGAATTTTAGAGTGGATGATACTGGAACCGAGAGAGAGAAAGATATGACATGCACTTCACCAGTCGTGGCATCTGAGAGTGTGAAGCGTCTTCTGAATGATGAAGTTGGACCAGATGGTTTGTTGCAGCTTAGCGACATGCACCGTGTGATAACAAAGACCGCTAGCGTCGCCCTCCTCCTTTATCCAGCATTGGGACTGGCACTGCGAGAGACAGCTAGCAGTGGATGAGTCGAATAATGAAGAGTTTATGAAAGATCAAGAAATACCGAAAACTACGAGTCTATTGTAAGCGTGACGTCACCGATGACGTCACAGAGCAGACGAAATTTCTAATTTAAATGTAGAAAGTAAAGACTCCGTTGGTTATAAGGACGTTGGTCATGACATTGTTAAGAGAGAATGACGGCTGACCGAACACCACACACTGCACTAGTAGCACTACATGCGAGATTCGAGGGTGAAATAAAGGATCACTTGGACTAATCACTCAGAAGACAATGGACTTGACAACGTATACTGATGACAATGGAAGTCATTTCAATCTTAACCGTCGTCGAAATATGGCGCGTCAAGAACTGATGTATAAAAGCGTTTTACCACAATCATGTAATATAATATTATGTGGTTTTACTGTGTTCAGAACATCTGAGAATTTCAAAATAATTCATTTTGATGACCGATTTTTACTTTATTGTTTGCTGCAGAGAAATACAGATCTCTCTAACTGTCTGTCTTGTCTGTCTGTATGTCTGTCTGTCTGGATGTCTGTCTGTCTCTGTATGTCTGTCTCTGTCTGTCTGTCTGTCTGTCTGTCTTTCTCTGAAGCTGTCTACATATTTTGTTATGTGTGCCTGTCGACGTCTCGTAGTCGACTGGTTCAAAATTTGTCTCTGTAACCAACCTTCATCACTCTATTTGTATCTTCCCGACCTCGAGATCTACATTGTCTTTTCTGTATGTTTGTCTGTCTATCTGTCCAATGTGTCCATCTCTGTCTTTCTCTATCTCTTTGTCTGTCTCTGTATGTCACTGTCTCTGTCTATGTCTCTCTCTGTCTGTCTCTGCCTTTGCTATCTGTCTCTGTCTGTCTTTGTCTGTTTCTCTGCCTCTCTGTTTGTCTGTCTCTGTCTCTCTGTATGTCTGTCTCTGTCTGTCTCTGTCTGTCTCTGTCTGTCTCTGACTCTGTTTATGCCTGTTTCTGTCTTTTTTTCTGCCTCTCTGCCTATCTCTCTCTGTCTCTGCCTGTGTGTGTGTGTGTGCGTGTGTGTGTATCTATCTCTCTATCTCTCTCTGTTGATTTTTTCTCTAACTACGAATCGAAAGCAACAATTGCTCTGTCTACACTCTACAGGCTAAACGTAGTTTCGCCATTCTGAAAACTAGTTGAAAACCATATCATGACATACAGAGGATCACCACGGGTCGCACGCAAACACGTAGATCCCTCTCTATGGAATGGACTTCAACCATCAGTTCACTATACGTCTGGTTGAGTCTTTCCTCATCTTTCTCTTCACTCAAAACCTTAAGCCTTCCTTTTCTCTCTCGGTCGGTGGAATTGGGAGCGCTCTTGAAAAGCTTTTGCTGAGAGAAGCGCTAAATAAATGGTCGTATAAAATGCAATACAATGCAATTATACAAACATAACTTTTTAAATTAATTTATTTAATTTATACGTTCGTTGGACATAAGTTTATAGTAAACGCTTCATCAAGTCACTATTTTTACTTTATCAAATACTCTGGGGCGTATACACCCAGACAGGGTGAGAATTGCCGGTGGTTGGGGTTTCAAACTCCAAGTCTTTCTTAGAGTCCCATAGTAAAGTATGTTTTTCACACCCCAATTCCAAGTGGATAATGGTCCAACCCCAGTTATTTTCCCACAACTCTCACACTGCGCCCAGAACAAATTCGCCGTTTTCTATATACATGTACATGTAGGCCTAGTTGGGGGTCTCCAAAAGCTATAGTCGCAATATATGCAAAGTAGCTACATTTGCAGAATTAGGTCAAACACTTTCCATAATTACCGAATCTCCTAAATGCGCCCGGGGCA
>OX457041.1:55521940-55584440 GCA_949752735.1 Lumbricus terrestris
TATTCCTCTTAGCACATTTGAAAAAAATCTGGCCTTACTTGACCATTGCAGAACAAATTGTTTCTCTCCCTTATTTCTGACTAGGACTTCATTGAATGACTGCATAGGAGTCACTCTCCCAGATCATTCGTCACTCTTAGGTCGGGTCAGATATGATGACTTAATTTTGCCTCACTGTGTGATTGTTCTGACTACCATTGTTGCAAGTCTCAATCACGAAGAGAGTAGCCCAATCCGAGGATCTGGAATATTTTGGTAGTGGCTTAGATACAGTAGGAAGCCTCTCATGAGGTCAAATCCCAGATCATAAAATTCGTTGCGCATGCTGTAGTCTGTGACTCGTCAAAAAGCTGTGGCCAACCAGGGTCTCTGACAAAAATCAAAGTGTCGGGAAAATTCTGTTAGGGAGACAGGTGAGACTTCTCTGGCCTGGTAAGTATGGATTCCCCTTTAGGCTTCATTGTTTCAGGTACAGGTGAAATGGTACTTTGCGTTAGACTAAGTTGCTGCCACAGAGAGTGACACCTCAAGTAAAGAATTCCATACCTTTTCAGTGTAGGATGGT
Source organism: Lumbricus terrestris (assembly GCA_949752735.1). NCBI lineage: Eukaryota > Metazoa > Annelida > Clitellata > Crassiclitellata > Lumbricidae > Lumbricus > Lumbricus terrestris. The sequence continues at coordinate 55,522,506 of OX457041.1, forward strand.
CAAGACTATCTTCTCTGTGCTCTGACGTTACTGAATGGAAAATTGATAACTGAAAAGCCACAACTTGATCATGTAAATCGCATATGACATCCAACGCGGTGAAATGCACCTGGTTACCTGAACTTTATTCCCTTTGGTGGACATCATCTTTGGAAATGACTATTAGCTCTGTAGCTCTTGACTAAAGACTTCCAATACTGGAGTCCTTGCAGAATCATGCAGTGAAACACTTTTCCAGAACAATTTCAGAGGCATGGTATCGATGCCATCGATGGCAAGGTTCAAGAGGTCCTTTCCCAATTTCGCTTCCAGCTTCATGCATATGCCGCCCTTGCAACTCACATGGCCAGGATTTTGTGTTCCAATCCCCAGCTTCAGATCTCAGCCAACAAGAATCTGACATGATAATAGCTGTCACTGAGTGGAGTTTGGAGATGGCCAATAGCTTGGTAACATCCTTATGAAATAATATACCATTATCGTCCTGTCTCTGTAACATCTCGCATGATCTTGTAATTCAAGTGAAGAGTAAGGGGAACCTGTGGCTCAGAAGAATCTCTGCTGCCAGGGCTGCAAGATCATCTCTCCCAAATTGAAACGCACAATTGCTACTGTCTCTTATTTTGTCATCCAGACTCTGATTCCTTGGTGTATGCGTAAATTGAGCAGTACCTTGCATGGGAACCTCCCCTTTGTGAAGACAGCTTTGCATAGCCGAAGTGATATCAGTAGTTCCTATCAACTAAATCTCAGCTTTTTTGTAATCAATTTTGCATTGCGTCTGTCATATGATACAAGAATGAAAAGCACCACTTCCCGCCATTTGCAACACATGACCAGTGACAAAACAACATCACATCAGTAATGACATGATCATGACACCCAATTATTCATCTCTTTCTCTCCAAGCAGCTTCTCTGACTCCATAAATAATCTTCTCTCTGTGGTCACCCAAATCACCTCTTGGATGACCTCAAATCTCCTCTGCCTTAACCCCTCCAAGACAGAATTTATACTAATTGGCCTCAGAGAGCAACTCAAGAAAATTCCTGATCCCTCTATTTCCTTCAACAATGACTCTTCTTCCAACCACACTTTCTCCGCAAATTCTCCTGTCCGAAACCTAGGTGTAATCTTTGACCAGCATCTTAGCTTCTCCGACCACATAACCCAACTTTCCCGCACTTGTTTCATGCACATACGAGATCTCCGCAGAATCCGACCTATGCTTGACTTTAAAACTGCATCCACAATAGCCACATCCATAGTTCATGCGAAACTTGATTACTGCAACTCTCTCTTCCTAAACATTGATATAACCCAAATTAACCGCCTCCAAGCTATCCAGAATGCCCTCGCCCGTGCAGTGACGAAAACCCCCAAACGTCACCACATCACTCCTGTCCTGAAATCACTTCACTGGCTCAAAATACCTGAACGCATCGAATACAAAGTCCTCTCACTCACTTACAATACACTTCAATCATCCCAGCCGTTCTACCTTCGTCAGTTGTTCATCATCCAGCCACCTCGTTCAACACGCTCCTCATCCTCCATTACACTGCTTCGCCCTCCCATCACTTCATCACTGAAATTTGCAAACCGCTCCATAGCCATTGCCGTTCCACCTCTCTGGAACAAACTTCCGCCAGCACTTCGGCAAACTTCCGACCCATCATACGAACTCACCAAAACTCCACCTCTCGCTATCTCCCCACAGGTCTTTCACTCAAAACTGAAAACATTGCTCTTTCAAAAATCCTATCCTGATTCTTCTTCTCCTTACATCCCCCGCCACTTCAACTCTAAACATCACCCACCTTAGCCGTCCATCTATCTGCCTGCCTGACTCTCCGGACTTGACCCGCTGCCTATCGATTTTGTTTTGATTGAGCGCCTGTGAATAAGCTGGTTCCCGCGACTTGGCTTTTGTGGGCGCTGTAGAAGTTTCGAGATTACGATTACGATTACGATGAATGTTTATATGCTGGGATCTAGTCACTGAGAAGGGTTCTATACAGTGGCGGCGCCAGACACTTTTTGTAGCCAGGGCATAGCCAGGGCAATCACACAAGTAACCAGGGCAGAGGACAAATCGCGTGCTCGGTAGCACGGGCTTACATAGGCCTATAATTTTGCGCTACCGGTACCGTGCGCAATAGCGTGCATGCCATAAATCACCCACCCTACACTGTTAGGTTTGGCTGGTCAGAGGACCAAATGGACGAAGCCATAAAACCGAACACTTTGACATTTGAAAAGCAAATCTTAGAAACTTTATACAGTGTGGGCCATAAAAAAGACCCCCTTAAGTGTTTGCCAATATCTTAGCCAGAAGTAAAAAAATTAATAAAATTTTTCAAGCCTAGAGACAATTCATATTTACTTAGAGTGGCCAGATTTCACCACAATTTTTCAAACAGAATAAGTGTTATATCACTTTTAGTGAGACAACCGACTTTTTGACGATTCAAAAACATAATGCAACAAAAAGTAGCAACAAAGCGATTTTTATAAGTCTCATCTCAAATAATAATATTAGCCTATTGTTATCAAATTAACGTGATAGTACATCACATTCTGTGTTCAATGTCCACCAATGCCCAAACTTGTTTTGATCGAGTCTTTTGCACAGTTTTTGATGGACTTGGTGATGTGTTCCAGAGATAAATCTTCCCATATAAGCATACTCATGAAGTGTATGAATACAAATTTTGCGTGCCATCGACACCTTGGAAATTTTAATTTTATAGACATTTCAATTTTATTATTTTAAAAACAAAATTGCTAATCAGAAAAAATTCTTTATTTACCAACATAACAGTCATCTTGCTAATTGATGTCACAGCGACGTGCAGCTGCCAGCTCTGTTGGTTAGTGTGGTCCTTAGCTCCATGTAAAAATATTTTTTTGAGAATTTTAAAAGAGGCACCCTCCTAACTTATACCTTTAGGTTAAAAAATAATAACACTGAAAATTTTGGCAGATTTTTTGAGTTTTAGGGGTCCCTACCGGACGTAACATATATCAATGTAAAGACACAGGCGAAACATGGCATATCGTATATTGCATACTATCATTAGTGTACATGTATGGTTGAATGCTCAAATTGAAATAAATTCTGGTAGGCAATGGACCGTGCTGGATGTGGACTAGTGGCCTGTGGACTGGTTTACTATTTTGGTCAAAGCGCACAAGCGGACATAAAAATGTTTTTTCCAGTTAATGTTTCCATTATTGCATCAGACTTTTGCGGCGATATGTATATATTTCTTTACAACCAAAATAGCAGACTCTGCTTCTGATCCTCATTATTTGTTTGAAGCTTGTTATACTTGTTCATGAGTGCCACTCCACGCTTTGTAATGTCATTCACAACTTTCACTGAGCTCGAAGTGGCCTAATCTAACTTGAAGTTCTCGTCGTTTGACCATGTATATCAACGTCTTGTTGGAGAAAACTTGAAAAATCTCGTGTTTTTCATGACAAAATCTTCCAGTAGTTGCATTGAGCTTATTACAGCAGGTTCCAAGGTTCTTCTTTGTAGTGGATGTTCGATCCAAGTTTTGTCCAGAGTATATAGTAACCATTTGGCGCTTGGTATAAATGGAAGCCCCAATATATAGAGCCCATAACCAAACAACGCAAAAGCCACCAATTCCTCTGAAAGATACCACAGGTCACCCAAACATTTCATCATTGCAACGTCTGCAACTGCACTATTTATTTCTCTGTATTTTGTCAATGCCCAGATCTACACTCTACAGGTCAAGTCGAGGAGTAGGCCTATAGATGGTGCATACAGTGCTTGAAACCAGACTTTGACGTACATAGCAGGCAGATGTCATGAGCTATACCCTTTATTCTCTTCTTGTTAATTTGAATTATTTCTTGAACATCCATATCTTAACACTGTAAATGCTCTTGTCCATCAATCTCGCTCTGTGCAGCCCAGCTGAAAAATCATTATGTCCTTACCCTTCGGTGAACCAAGAGAAAACATAACCACTGCCTCCAACTTAATTTAGGCATATGTGATAGCGACATGCACTCTACAGCAAATCCTTGTCCAGCGTCTGTTCCAACAGGATGCAGGCACCATTTCTTAGTCCACTGTTCACTGATGTGTGTCAAAACTCATAGATTTGATTTGATCAGTAATGTCCCAAGTCACAACCGCTTCATACACTGCAGATACTGAAGATTTTCTTGTCCCGACTGATAACTTCTGTAAACCGAGGATCTGGTCAACACTCACACTAGAAACGAGGACATGAAGACGGTCTACTATTTCTTTACTGCAGTCTGCAGATGTCTTCCAACAACTTTCCATCCCAGTGAATTATTAGAGGAACTCCTGGTTGGCATTCAGCTTTCAAGTTTTCATAAAAAAAATTGCCGATTCTTTACTCACTGCTTAAAGATTGAAAAGCAATTGAGATTGAACTCTGCGGGATCATTGCCAAGACATTGTAGTGCGTAAGAAAGTAGACCTACAAGTGTTGCATTTCTGCTACTCACTTTTGCCGTGACATTGTCAAGACTTAGGCCTATTGCCAACTTTGTGTTCTCTTTGACAATAGCGAAATTATGCAATATACACGAAAAAACCAAAATGAAACGAAATTGTCCCCAAAAGATGTGAATGCATTATAGAAAAATGTCAATAAAATAAGTAAGTAGGTGGCAATCAGGATGTCGGAGATGTTAATAAATATGTGAGTAGTTGTCTATCAAATTATATTATATAGCGATTAACATGGTTGGAATGCATATTAATGGAAATCACGCATAGCGGACCACAAACCCCAATTAATTATAACCTTGAACTTTAACCTCTGGTAGCGACCACTAAATGTCCTCATATTCTCTCCAAACTTTTTCTCAATTTTTTTTCTCATCAATAGAAACCAAATTGGAGGGTGCCCCGTTATAAAATCAAACTTTTAAAAATAAGGACCACCCTACTGTTGGTACCTGTTTTTTTTCCAAATAATATTAACGATTTTCTGTCAATAAAAAGTTTATTTGACACCAATTATATCTATTTGAGATGTTACTTAATAAATTCGTTTTTTGTTACTTTTTGCTGCGTCATGTTTTTAAGTCGTCATATAACAGTGAATGGTCTAACTAAAAGTGATATAACGTTTGTTCTCTCTGAATATTTTAATGAAATCTGGCCATCATGCGTAAATATGAATTGTCTTTAAGCCTGTAAAATTTCATTTAAAATTACTACCTCTGGCCAAGATTATGGGCAAAAACCTTTTGAGTCATTGTATGGCCCAACCTGTAGACCAATTTCTGTGACTTGGTGAAGCATTGCAAATCCTCTTTCGGGTAGCATTTCTAAAGCAAAGTGTTCAGCAAATAAAGTAACGGAGTCAGGTATATATAGGTCTATTGTATACGCAAATGCTTGAAAAACAATAAAGCGACAGCTGGACCTACGCTGTTAGTTGTATACCGCAATGTGGATAAACAGCAACAGAACTTTTGCTCTGCCAGAATTTATCCCTGTCAGAACTTTTGCCCTGCCAAAATTTTACGGTCTTTACCCTGCCATAAATTTTTCTCTGCCAGAACTCTTGCCGTGCCAGAAAATTGCCCTGCCAGATGTTGTTCTCTTCATGAACTTTTGCCATGCCAGAATTTTGCCCTGCCAGAACTGTTACCCTGCCATAGAGCGTAACGGATGTGAACAGTAAGAAGCAATATGCCCGAACAAATTCTCCAAGGGTAACATTTCTGGCAGGGCAACGACCAGGGCAACAGCCAGGGCAAAGGCTTTTTCACCAGGGCATTTGCCCTGCCATGCCCTGGCGTAGCGCCGCCACTGGTTCTATAGCACGCAGCTCGCATGTATTGAAATCGTAGATTCTAATGCTTGCAATGCAACCGTCTTCCTAACTTCAGTCCTCTTGAGCAAGTCCTCAATGTTCAGCTATCGAGATATAATTTCAGATATTCAGTTTACACATGATTTGGCACAATAATTTTATTTGGTCGTTAAAAAATCTTTTATTTGAAAATTTTACATGTACCTTAAAAACACCCTAACATACATATATACATACATACATACAATGCATGCATGCATGCATTCATACATACATACATACATACATACATACATACATACATACATACATACATACATACATACACACACACACACACATACATACATACATACATACATACATACATACATACATACATACATACATACATACATACATACATACATACATACATACATACATACATACAATCAAATTCCCAAAACATTCCATAATTTGTACCATAATTGTCTTGAATTCCAATGTGAGATCAGCCTTCTGTGTATGAGCCCACGTCAACTTTGGGATTTTATTTTAAAAAGCGCAACATATTAACTGAATAGATGGAAATCGTGAACCATCCCAGCCTGAGCCACCCACTCACCTGCTCCCCCCCACCCCACACCCCACCCCACCCCACCCCGTCTCGGTATAATACCGTGTTGCAGGATGAAGTGGAAAGTTTGGCTTTCATGACTTTCGTCCACGATCAAAACATTTCCAGTTGGGAAGAAAGGTTTATCGACGATGCCTGAAATGACGCCGGGTGTAAATCTACGAGAATATCGGTCATGTAATAAATAATAAGTAGACATATAAATCATGGAGATATAATTATGTCGAGAGAGGGATGGTCACAGAAAGAGTCGAAAAGAGACAGACTGAAACAGACAGACTTAGAGAAACAGAGACAGACAAGCATAGAGGGGGAGAGGCAGACAGACAGATAGACAGAGACAGACAATACACACACAGACAGACATGCACGCAAGCAGACACACATACACAGACAGACACAGAGAGACAGAGACAGACATAAGACAGACAGACACACAGAGGAAGACAAACAGACAGGCAGGAAGGCAGGCAGGAAGCGAACGTTTACCCTTATGCTTAAAATGGTATTACAGCGTCGCTTGGTAATTATCATCATCAAGTCACGACAACGGTACTCTCGATCGCAGCTATTTAAAGCAGTCCGGGAATTTCCCATGCTGGCGGATACATACATCGTGTGTTAATCAAGTCGATAATGACAATTCCCGCGTGCTTTCCGCGATTATATCTCTCAGGCTCACACGCCTAGATCACGCTCTGCGAAAGTCCCTCCGTCTGCCTGTTTGGTCACGTGCCGCTAGGAGGCGTCCGAAACCGTTTATAAGGATCTAAAGTCGAAACAGTTTGCCATTTCATGAGTAATTATATGTCACGAGAGCACGGCTTTGTTGTTGGTGCAGGAGTATTCTTGTTCGAGTTTTAAAGTGCGCAGTCCGATTTGCCAAGGAGTTTATTTTATTAGAAAAATAGTATAGTGTTCGCTGAGGAGAGTGGATTTTTTGGGGATATATTCGATCAAGTTTGAAATGTCGGTTACCATGGAGGCTAAGTTAGCGGAGCTGGGATCTAAGTTTCAGCGTCTGCTGCTCAAGAAGACGCGAGATGAGACGACGTCACACAGAGAAGGTATGTCGCAGTTATCATCTTGACGGATCTAGAAACATTTTTTATCAATTAATTTAAATATTTCGTTATTTTTTAATTTCATTATATCTATAGGGATTTTAGTCTAACTGACCTTATGACTGAGGTTGTACTGGATTCAGTAAATCTATCACAATCGTAATGATTACTGACTTCCCAGATGTGGAACTAGGCCTAGCCTATTAGTCTATATGACATTGTGCTGTACATGAATTAGATTTTAATTCACTTCACGTTTCTTAGTTTAGAGTATAATTTTGCGTTGTCAAGCGTGTTCATACTTAAATGAGGACATCATCATTAATTAATATATCCCTCAATGTAATAAAAGCATGTATTAATTTAAGCCTATATTAGTAAACTATATAGTATATAGACCTGTAACTGAGATTAAATCAGAATACGGGATGGTCTTGAGGACAAGTTGAGGTTAGACGCACTTCGTAGGACCCGGGTGTTCAAATCTAACGCCAGATCAAAAATTCCTATCCATATTATGTGTCACTACAAAAGCTAACCATAGCTATAATGAATATACTATAATTTTTTATACCCATCGATACCCTTCAAAGCTTGCCTTTACTATTCTCCCCAAATCGTAAAGACTTAGGCTGTAATTTTTTAATGGCCTATCAAATCTAATTTACAATGCTTCTTGGCTTTGATGGACCAATGAATATGGTTCAATCTCCTACAAATCCCTACATACACAAATTCAAGTGTTGTGTACACATGCAAGTCTAAATGTTCAGACTCTAGACTTCTTGCAGATGTTGATAAATGTTTCTGGACCAATGATTGGTCAATGCCTCCTAGCAACTCGCAGGTCTTAATGCCGCGCTAAACCTATAGTCCTTCGACCGACTTTCTAGGGTAGGGTAGCCTACCCTATATGGTACATCAATGGGTAGGCTAAAGAATTTAAACGCGAAATTATATCAACTTTTCTAATGAAAACTAAATACATTGTGCACAAAAAATCGACACAAAAAATTAATGAAGAGATAAGCACTAAAAGATAAATATGTATTGTATGCTGTTGGAAATAGCCTAGGTCTTTATCAAACATTTTGAGAGCCATATATAAGTGACTAGATGGTTATGGCTAGGTTCTAGCAATCTATAGCGTTGATAGAAGCTGCTCATTGCCGAAATTTGCCTTATGATACGACTTCAGTGTCCATGTGCATAATTCGTATAATGTGGCTGTTGTTGTAGACTGGACGAGTCAGAAACTAGCGTTTGAGGAGAAGTACTTTGTCGACAGACAAATTGGGTGTGGCGGGTTTGGAACAGTCTACGCTGGGCAAAGGATCGCTGATCAGACACAGGTAGACATATATATCTTTTTTACTCCCAAGCACGAGTCTTTGTATCTGTATACATGTATGTCTGACTATCTGTGTATGGTATCTGTGTGTCTACCTCTGCGTGAGTCAGTAGTAAATAAATAAGTAAGCAGCATAAAGTATATCTTGTTAATGGGTAAATGCATGCAGGCTTTTTTGAAAGACTTCAGAATTACACTACTATAATTGTAGAGACATTGTCTTAGACCTGTTAAGTTTTGAACGATTAGCCTATACTATCGAATCGATGATAATAAGAAGCGTGCTTGATGGCAGTATGAGAATTGTAGAAAAATAGCTCGAGGTTAGAGTTAGACGCTGGTTTATGCGGAGTGGGTGGGGCGCAAAGAAGACTTTACTATGGGTCCTAAGAAAGAGTATACGGGGTTGAACCCACGGTCCCAACGGTAATTTTCACGTTGAATGATGGTTAGAAATATCGTTCACCTTTGTTTACTCAAGTAAATAATAATTATCATCAACTCATTGGTCTCTGTTTCATTTTGCAGGTTGCAATTAAATACATCAGCAAACGGAAAATCAGCAAATATGTCAAGGTGAGCAATAAACTTCCTTCATGAATATTATTTGCATGCATTCTTGTATATGCTAAGTAACTACATATAATTATGTGCAAGCATGCATGCATGTATGTAGGTATGTATGCATATTTGTGTATGCATGTATGTGTGTATGCATGTTTGTATGTAGGTCTATATATCTTATTCTTACACTCATCTTTTTCATCTTTTGATATATTCTTCCACTTCTACTTCCTTCTCTTTCTGTTTTCTTCCCCTTCCTTTACGCGCCTCTTCTTCTTCCTCTTCCTCTTCTTCTTCCTGTTATTCATTTTCTGCTCCTTCTCTTCATTTATTTTTCATGTATATACTATGTATGCATGTGACTATGTATGCATACCTATAACTATGTAAGTAAGTGTGTATACATAGGCCTATGTATGTATGTATGTATGTATGTATGTATGTATGTATGTATGTATGTATGTATGTATGTATGTATGTATGTATGTATGTATGTATGTATGTATGTATGTATGTATGTATGTATGCATGTGTGTATGTATGTAAGTATGTATGCATGCATGATGCATGTGTGCATTTATTTCTTAATTTATTTCTTCATTTATTGAATATGTCTTAAATTTGTACATAGGTTGGTGACGTCAAAGTGCCGAGGGAAGTCTACTTCCTCAAGGTCGTTTCGGAGGTCGACGGTATCATCCGGTTGTTAGACTGTTACGAGATGGAGGACAGTTTCCTCGTTGTCCTTGAATGTCCATCCCGCTGCCAGGACCTCTTCGACTACATCACGCAGAAGGGTCGTCTCGAGGAGAGGCAGGCGAGGCAGTTCTTCCGCGAGATCGTTGAGACCGTCGTTCGGCTCTTCCACTGCGGGGTCGTTCACCTTGACATCAAGGACGAGAATGTAATCGTCGACCTTGAGTCTGGCCACGTCAAGTTGATCGACTTCGGAGCCAGCGAATGTCTGAGGGATACGGAGTACACACAGTTCGAAGGTACCTAGGCTATGATTATGGATCAGACGAATAATACATGTATTTATATACATGTATGCATATAATTTGTATGTATTATGCATACATGATGTATGTATATATCTAGGTATGCATTGATGTATGTATGTATGCATGTATGTTATATTATTTCATATGCATACATTATTATTATTTTTCCATGTATGTATGTATGTATGAATGTGTGTATGTATGTATGTATGCATAAGTATATAATGTATAGATGGATATGTGAGTGGATTGTTGGCTGAAGGGATGAATGATTTTATCAGCAGACTGGAAAGTTGGAAAGGGTGCCAATTTCCAATCGGTTTAACGATTTTAATGGTCTTTCCTATTTACAGCGGAGTTGAATTTAGCTAAACCTAATTCTTATGATGATAAATTTGCAACTCTGTGATTTTTTCTCACCTGCAGGTACGCGAGTCTACAGCCCTCCCGAATGGATTACCAATCACTCGTACACGGCCAGTGGCGCCACGGTGTGGTCGTTGGGTGTACTACTGTACGACATGGCATGCGGGGACATACCGTTCGAGGCCGATAATGAAATCGCACAAGCTAAAGTAGTCTTCAAAGACAACAACTTATCGCAAAGTAAGCAATTCATTCGTTGTTACTTTATCAGTTCAGGAAATAGGACCTTTTTAGGCATAGTACACGACGTACTTACATGTAGACTTGTAGAGGGTGGTTGTGAAAGACCTTGAAGTAGACATTATTATGCTAATAGGGACAATGCGGGTTGTCTAACATTTTTAGAATTGTAATAATAATAATATTCTTTATTGAACAAACTGGTTGACAGACCGAAACCGGTTAGAGTGTACAGTTATGCAATTAAAACAATTCACACGAACGCAAATGACAGAAGACATGTATATTGTTGTATAACAATGAGATTATGCTATTATGGCGAAAATCATGAAAATCTTATTATTATCTTTTAGATGCGTGATATATGCCTACATATTGTAGATGCATACATGCATACATACATACATACATACATACATACTTATATGCACACATTACAGACACACATACATACATACACACACACATACATACATACAAACATACGTACACACATACATACATACATACATACACACATACATACCTGTTTCATTCAATCACTTATTCGTTAAATCAATTATTAATCAATGGCTGATTTCTTTTGAAAACAGAACTGAAAGATCTCATTCGAAACTGTCTCTCCGTCGATCCTCGCCAGAGGCCGACACTCGACGATATTCTGCGGCATCCATGGATGCAGATGACGTCAGAATAATATCTCAACGGTAACGGTTGCTAAGCCACAGCTGTGTTGGTGGCGGACTCTAGCGAAGGTCGCTGTAACCTCAAGCACTAACAGTCAATTGACGATGATCTCATCTCGATCTGTCGTTACCGATTCGTCTCAGTATTTACTGTTGCAAACTATTGCTTTTTAACGAATTTTTAAATCGTCGAAAGAGGGCCTAGCGTAGGCCAATACGCTGTTTGTTTGCTCGCCAATCACAGTATTAATCAATGGGCCTAATGGCCGTCAGCTGTCTCAAAGAATAGTTAGACCTAAATGCGACCGAATGGATCTATTTTATAGGACAGAGGCATAATAACGGAGCTTTGCATGTGCAAGTTGAGCTCTTATTCAAAGATGTCGTCCCGCTTTAATTTATCGCCTCACACTTCTCGCTCCTGTTCCAGACCTGAACGGAATATTTTCCAAGTATGCTCTGAGCACACGATCCTCGGTGGTCGAGTGGGTTGGTAGCCCGCTCGCCGCGCCGGCGGCCCGGGTTCGATTCCCGGTCGGTCAGAGATTAATTTCTCGGATCTTTACTGCGGGTGGCTCGGTCGCAATATAAACGTGGAGTAGCGGTGGTGAAGGATCTCACCCTCAGGGTCGAAGCCATAACACAGCCGCTATATAAATATGCGATTACATTACATTACATTACATTACACGCGGAACAGTCCCGGATGCAGCTCGTTAGTTATTTGTACGTGGAAATTTATTTCACTGTTTTTATTTACAAACGTTAACTTATTGGCTTTTGTGCGTCGATACACTGGTGTATAATTAATTTAAAAATCGTTCCAATGAATAAATCTGACGAATGAAATAGTGACGGACTTTTTTGAGGGTTGTTTTAACACGGCTAAGAAATTTAACGACTTTTTCGGAAGATGAAGGCAAATACTCAATGTGTCTTGTTACATGTTTAACGACACTGCCATATCAAAGATGATTAGTATCGCCCTCCTCCTTTATCCAAGCTTGGGACTGGCACTGGCAGAGAACAACCAGTGTCGAAGGTCCTTCGTATAATATATTAGTAAGTAGGCAAGTAAGTATTTTCTTTACTACACTCGCAAACTAGCAATGGGGCACAGAACATCATTTTAATACATCGAAGTAATAACTGGTATAAATAAACGTACCGATTAAATCGCACGTTGAATAAATTACTAAGATATAGTTTGCAATGTCAACGTTCGTAAGGCATAAGCGGCGCTGACCCGTCACCCGATAGCCTACTGCATCTGTTCGCTTGCGATAGTAAATGTAAGCCGTGTGTATGACAGAAAGTATATAATTATTAACCCACAGTATATAGATCCACTCTACACTTCTACAGGATATAATGGGTTGACTTTATTAATATTTTTATAGTGTTTACACCGTGGAGTTGACAGGCTGACCGCAAAACTGTCTGGCAAATCTCGTGCGTGCCTTACGCTTAATTTTTTGGGGGCTAAAGGGGTAAATTGCCCAAATATTTCATTTTTACATGGGGAAAAAATGAATGGCCCTTTTTTAGGGTGGCTTAGCCTCCTAGCGCCGCTTACGACCTGCGCTATAAAATTGTAAGTATTGCCGTTGAATGATTGCGCTATAAAATCTATATAGGTAGCTTGCACTAATGTAACTTCCGGTTTGGCCAAAAATAAATAAAAAATAAAGAAACTGGCTCGCTTGGCTACACCGGTAAGGTCGAAGGCCGCGCGTCGGTACGCAATTCACTCTGTGAAAGAGCGTGCGGGCCGCGGTTCGCTTCCCGAAGGTGGCTATTTCAGAGATTCAAAAATCTTGGGCTAGCACGGTCCGTCCACGGGGACCTAAATGGCGTGGCGACACTATATAACTAATCATGTTCGATATGGCAGTGTCGTTAGACATGTAACAACAACTATCATAAAAATTATTTCCACAATACTGCAGGGATTTTCACAAGATTTTCAACAATCAGTGCATAGAAAAGGCCTGACATACCCAATTTTTCACCCATCTTGTGTGCTATGTATTGTGCATAACTGTAGTCCCGGATACTGTAGTATTCCCGTGTATAAATCTGTTTCCTGTAATACTACTCTGCTAAAGTGTTTCTCGGAGGCAGAAAAAATGAAATTGTGACAGGCACAAACTTCCTCTTTTCTAAAACTTGCGCAATGCAATGCATGGTACTTGTTTTTTATCCGACCACCAAGAACTAACGTTGCAGCGTTGTTATCTTTAATAAATCCAACTTCTAGTTTGCCGAGAATCCTTTTAATCGATCCAGCTTCTGTTTAGGCAAGAATTTGTTCGATAAATACCGCTTCTATTTTGTCAGCAAATATTTTTCATCAATTTTTCATTGAAAATTATTGTTCACCAATTCAGCTTTAGTTTCAGCAGAATGACTGCACTAACCCTAAAACTAACCCTAACCGACCCTCACGACGCCTAACCTGAGCCCTAACCGACCCTCACGCCATAAATCCCGCTTCCATTTCGTCAGGGATTATTTTTCATCGAATTTATAAATTTTGGTGGTCGGATAAAAAACAAGAACCCAGTGCATTTCCTAATCATTGTGTCCAACAATACAGGTTTGTCCAGTCACATATCAAACAGAACACTCCGAGCCAAATAGTGGGGGCACTCCCTAGCACAACGACTCTGTGTTCCAGTCTCAGGTGTTTCAGGTCCGTTTGATCGATGTTTGTTACTTCCCACGGCCCAGGGTATCTGCCAGTCTTGCTTTCTTGTTAATTATCCCGTCTTCTGGAAATATCTTCAGATGTAATCATCCAAACTACTCTGACTGAGCATAGGAAACATGCTTGGTTAAGCCCAGTGTTTTAGTTGTCTAGTAAAAAAGAACTGGAGAGGGTAATTTTTTAGATTGCTAGAGTTTACGAAGGCTGGTCAAAGTTTTAAACTTAATGTGTTGCCCATGATTTAGACAACTGTGCTGGGGTCAAGACCTGACCACACACGGTGGTGTAGAGGTATGTTCGTTGCCTTGGAGCCAGAAGGTTGCGGGTTCCAATCCACCTCAAGCTGCCATGTACCTCAAGGTGCCATGTAGGGACCCTGGGTAAGTCATTCACTCGCAATTGATCATGCACTTTGGGGTGAAACTCTGAATCAGTGTCCGGTGTCCGCACTGTAGTCGGGACCGTCTCCAAGTAGAAATCTTGAAGGGGCACTATATCAAGTGCTCATGCATACATACATAGGTACACACAAACATCTTTGCACTTACTTTTAAATTGAGTGGCTAGAAAGAGAGCTCAAAGCTACAGGGATTGAACCCTCAAAAGAAATCAACTTAAGCACAGGCTAAGCCTAAGATGCACTTCTCTAAAACTGTTGGATACTCAAGTTCAAGCTTTTTTTAGAGACTTTATCAGAAGGATGCTATATAGGCGTTCAGTGTGTGCACACAAATACTCAGACACATGTATGTATTCAAGCACACAGACAGTCAGACAGACAAACAGACAGACATACACTGTCCCAGTGTAAGAGAATTGGATGAAGACAGGTACCAAAACAAATCCTTGCTGTAAGTAAAACAATTACCAACAACACGTCTTTTAAAACTTAAGTACAACGAAAATAATAATAACAATGGTTTATTTACACATTATTTACATAACAGAAACGTTAAGACTTTAATAAATGCTGTGCATAACACTTAATTACTAATACTACGACTACATACTCGGTATACATGTATCAGAGCCATTTACAATAGTATTTTTTATTATACATGTATAATATACCTATGTACAAAAACTATTAAATATAATGGATATACAAATATATGCAAAACATGCACAATTCTCCATAGAAACAAAACAATAATTATGCATATGAACATGTTTATGAATGTTTACAAGTTCCAAAAACTATAAACAGAACGTTAGTTCGTGTATAATAATGATATTTCTTTGGGTCAGTGTTAAGTCGTCCTGATCAGTTAAATCTAGAAAATTAAGTACTTTACAAGGACCAGCCAGACATAGCACCCACTTTACGCATCAATTCCCAAATTTACAGTTTACATCACCAGCGTAAAACCTTTTGTCTGCACAAGCCGAAACTTCCCAAGCAAACAGCTTCACGTATGATGTACAATTTCATAATCGTACTCAATGTTTACAGATTCTATTGTTTAATGAAATAACATAAAAAACTTCAAGCTTTTTAAAAATCATAATCCTACTACATCGTCGAAAGTAACGTTTATCTGTGTAAAACAGAACGGATTAGGGCTGCCGACCATCCAGGTTTCAATTGGACAAACCCGGAATCAATCGACCTTGTGTGTCCCATATCCCAGATTGATCCCAAATTGCCATGGAACTTGGTGTAAATACCCACTTCACCAAAATTGATTTTACACAATGAAATAAAACAGCCGGCTGTAAATAAGTTTCACAGAGTGGTCATAGAGTAGAATAGAAGGTAGTTATTATTGTCATGGAGTTTTATATAGAGCAACTTCAAGGTAAACTACCTGGAAGTGCTCCCAGTCTAACCATGGATAAATCAGGCAGCTTTAGGTTCGAAAGGAACATAGTGGTGTGCCCTCTAGTTAGGTTAGTAATCTATCCAATTACAAAATTCTTTTATTAGCAAATATTTTCAATACACTTAATCCTACATTAGGCTGATGGAATATTTGTTACATACAATGACAAGGACAGGTTAAATTTATTGGGAATGGCATTTCGAGTGATAAAGTGGGTGTGTCGGATTGTAAAATCAAAAGTTGACAGCCCTAGTACTGACCAATGGACATGCTGTAATACACTCTGGCTGACTCGAAATAGCAAAGCAGGCATGCTAATACCACAAACAAGTCAAGTAACATGAAAGAGAAAATCAGCCTTTACGAAATGTCGAAAAAAGAACACAACTTATTTTTATGCCAATTTCATAGCTGCCTTTTAAGGACAAACTACTGATGTAACATAAACCAAAACCTGTGAAACATATGTGAAAGTGAACAGTGTAAATACTGTTGGTTTTTTTTGTACACAGCACAGTCAGATTTCTTACAACTGCTAACCATAGTTTTCACTATCACACAAAAATGAGTTTCTGGAAACCGTGGTGTACAGCGATGATACTCACGTCTGCTAAAAGATGCAATTTTATCAAATACGCTGGGAGTCATTTGTTTTTCTACCAATTAAATGCCTAAGAATGCATCACTTTATCAGCAGGAACCTTGAAAGTGATTTCCAAGCAATCAGTTTCATCTGACTCTCAGGTCATCTGATAACATATTCGTGCTTCAAGAAGAAAGTCTACAACTGCATTTGATCATGCCCTCCTTGCAAATTTTACAAGTGCGAAGACAACCAAAATAAGACAGAGCTATGATTGTGCCGAGTAATTGTGCAAAAAGGACTTGCTAATGGTCACTACATAGTGACACCGCCTAAGAAGGTTCAAGACTACATGTACTCTCCACATTATAAGACCAAATGCTCAGAGATCCAATGCCGAAAGTTTGTAAAGTAAAATGGGCGACAGAAGCAATAACGCATGAACATACTTATGTTTTCTCTTGAACAGTCACAGGTGTCTTTAGAGGGGGGTGGGGGGGGTTTATGTATTCAAACCCCCCAAAAAAACAACTGCTGAAAATTTTCAATACTGACCCCATCCTATGTGACTAGGTCCACTGGGAAAAAAATTGAAATGGAAACCCCGAAATTGTTTCCAGGCTACGTCCTTCTTGGACAATCTCTGTCCGGTCAGTTGGCGAAAATGACAACCACACCTGGACAACATAGCCCACGTGTTCGTTGCACAACGTGACAACGAACGAAGGAAGCACCGGGATTCGAAACCTGGGCAAAACCCTTCACGACAACGCCGTGAAATCTGAAGATGCATTTTCTAGTCTCAAGTCTTGGCACATAATTTCAAATGGATCTAAAACACGACTGCATTCATATACTACTACACATGTGATAAAATTTGACACACGCGCGGGTTCAAAGCAGGCTCAGGTTCTTAACTATCATCTAGAATTGTCAATAAACAAAATTACTACTAATTGAAGTGGTTGAATGTAACCATGTAATGTAAACATGTCTGCACAAATTGGGTCCGGTTGTCAGTAATGCCACTAGTATTATTATCTTAAGATGTTTGCTGTTGGTATCAGGCCAGTAACCCTGCACGGGCACATCTAGGATAAACCCAGAGGCAATAACCCCATATAACCCCCAGGAGAAAAAACTTCTCACTCAAAGCTGCACCAATAATCTCTCTCTTTCGAAATTGTAGAGGAATACATGATTAAATTGTTACAGAACTTACGTCTTTACGTAAAACTTGTTGCCCATTTTATGACATGCATTATTGGTTAAACATTTAAAACAAAATACTGTACATTAAATAATTATGCTTTTATATCTACCGGATCAGTGACATTGTAACTTGTTAATCAATGTTGCAACGGGGTCTTTAGAGAAAGAGAGAGAGAGACGAGACTGGATTTGAGGAATTTAAAGTAAGTTTCACTAGGCCTGGAATGCAACCATCACAACAAGTTGGTTGACATTAACCTAGGGATCAATGAGTAGAGTACATAAGAAGTTTAATTAGCCCAGCACAGACTTGATTAAGGCTTGTTTTTGATACTGGTGCATATGAGACCGTGCTACGGAAGTTGGTAATTAATTATTAAATAATTCTTAGCATTCTAACAACAAGGCATGATAGTCTGCTATTTAATATGCAGAAATGCAAATGAGGTGAAGTAATGTAGATAGTTTAATTGTCATGCTATTGTAAACCATGCATTTTATTTCCTGAGGGTTATTGCCCAATGGTGGAGATGGCATCAGCGTTCTCGTCGCCTCCCCTGTGAGTACCCAGGAGACTGGGGAAACCAATGATGCCTCCCGCTGACCCAGCACTCGCGAAATGAATTGCCCAATGTCAGTTATTTCCTGACTGTTAATTTCCTGCGGTGTATTACTTGGGAATTATTATAACCCGGGGTAGGGGTAAGGGGTGGGTGTCGGGGTAAGTGGGTCATTATCCTAGAAACTTAGATGACTGTACATACAAGAATTACAATTCACCAACGGACCTTAGAAAACAACCAAATCGAGAACAATTTCAAAAACACTAATTGATACAACAACGAAGACGATTTCACACGAAGACTAATAACTGAAGAGGAGACACAATTTACAATGGCCGTCGTCCGTAAGCGTTACAAATCATGCAGTGTGTACAAATGTATTTAACTAGAGATGCTAAGCATTAAACTCATGCTCATAACAATAACAACGAAATCGCTATGGATGATGCGCTGCATTCAAAAGTCAGTCTTGGCCCGAACAGAAGTGGCCAGTTACACACAGCGTCCATCGTTCCATTGCAAAACTCTAAAATACGCTATGTGCAGATCTACTACGCCAGCTCTAATCGTCTGCAATATCTCTACTTCTCCAGCATTTCATGCAAATACGAAGCCTTTGTCTCTCCACACGCTAACAATCTCTTGAAATAAGAGTTCACCTACGAACCAAATAATCTATCCAAAATCCACATAATTCGAGTGCTCACGTTCCATACCCGGAATAAAATAATAACAATAAAAATCTATCTGGAACAAAATAATAACAATGAAAATCTACACAGAATAAAAAATTAATAACAATAAAAAATAAACATCTACCTGGAATAAAATAATAACAATGAAAATCCTACCCGGAATAAAATAATAACAATAAAAATCTACCTGGAATTAAAAAATAATAACAATGAAACTCTACCTGGAATAATAACAATGAAATTATAACGACGATGATGATGATGGCGATCGGCTTAAAAGACGAGTAGCGTATAAATTCGAATTCAGACGTTAATTAATAATTTATTAGTCTGCCAAAGCAAGCATAAATATCTCAGCGCAAATAATGTAGATCAGCTGATAATCTCTTTCTTGGCTAGTGGCTCAAAAGCCGAATACCTTTGCAATACGTTTATGATTTCAGACGGATTAGTTCCTGGTACGTTGATTGCAGAGATCAATAATAAGCAAGGCAGGCAGATCACTGCAACCCATTTGAAAGCAACTGTACACAATTTTCTAGAGCGAACGACCACATGGTCTCAACCCAACTCACTTCTCAGTGAATCCATTTATTCATTCATTTCAAGAATTTATAAACAGCCCCTTCAAGAAGTCCACTCAAGAGGTGCTCCCCCCCACCCACCCATTCCAACCAAGACGACACAAATAGGTTTTAAGAAGCCTGTAAAACACTGGGTAACACGGGTATCAACAACGGGTGGCTATTTCAGACAAATCTGGCCATTCCATTGGGTGCCATGTCTATTAAGGTCCTCA
The DNA here is from genome assembly GCA_949752735.1 of Lumbricus terrestris. NCBI lineage: Eukaryota > Metazoa > Annelida > Clitellata > Crassiclitellata > Lumbricidae > Lumbricus > Lumbricus terrestris. The sequence continues at coordinate 55,542,628 of OX457041.1, forward strand.
TGTACAAACTGTGCATTTAGACACCATAGCTTACGCAATTGCAAATTGTGACCTAATTAAGCTGGTTTGCAATTAGACTGCCGCAGAATTAATTACACCATCCCTGACGAGATTAAAACACTTCCCGACCTGATTAAAAACCAATGGTCACATAAATAAGAAAATTTCTTACAGCCGTGGATATGGCTGCGAACTGCGATGAAACCACGTTGCACGTGCAAGTTACCATAGGAACCAAAAAGCACAGAAATCAGAAACGAGTTCATAAAACTAATTACAACATAATTGAATGCAGAAATGCAAACTATGGTCGTATATCACGATATCGTCACCAACAGCATTCTATTCTGCCATTAACAACAAGAGTATCAAACCGATTTCGTGAACTAACTCTCCATTATCCATAAGGAACAGCAACAGTAAACTTCACATTTCTAAAGCAGTGCCACTTGAAAGCTAAGCATAAGGGCCCCCACTTATTCATAAGGGCACCCACTTATTCATAAGGGCACCCACTTATTCATGAGTTTCAACATGTGTCCCTATTCAGTCAAATCGCAGGTACGGTGATCATAATGATGATGAGCAGTCCTGTAAGCTACGCCCGAGACAGCATGGGTGCAAAATGTAGGCGACTCCATTTTCTCAGCTTCAGCATACATGAGAACAGGTTCTCATGTATGCTGAGGCGAAGGTTGGCAGAAATTGCAAAACAAAATTGCTGCCCGGGCGGGGATTTGAACCGTGGACCTCACGGCTGACATTCCAGCATGCTAGACGCTATGCTATCGTGCATCCCAATTTGTAGGTAAGCAGAAAACTCGAGAAGCATTACAAATAGGACTTGGATTGGAGGCTTGCTAACAGAGCTAGCTTCGAACTTAAAGGCTACCACGTAATACTGAATCCGGATGTCGCTTGAACGAACTCTGCCGATTGGTCGAACTAACAACAATTACTACGCAGCCCACTTCTCTAAACCGCTCAAAGTACATGACATCGACGGTAACACCTGGTGAGGCGGCCTTTGGGTAGAAATGGTTATGGCTGTACGAAATAAGTGACCACTAATCACCCGAAGACGAATAACTGGACTGGTCAGCTATTTGCCGAATACGAATACTGTATACAGCTGGTTCAGCGACAACATTCAGCCAGTTGTACACAAAGAATGCGACAGGGCTTTTTTTAACGTGCAGTTGTACACAAAATGTGCAGTTCTAAATGGATTTGTGCAGCTGTAGAAGCACTTCTGTCACACATGTGCACTTAAAACTAGCAAAAAAGGTCATTTTCATCCGATTGGAAGTAATTTACCATGGAGGATGGGAAGGAAAGAAGGAGTTGTGCAGTTCTAAAATTCCTTAAAAACAGCCCTGGAATGCGACTACGAACATTGTGATACTGTTGTCCAGGCAGTAGGCAAGGTCAGTCTGCAACCACAGCATAATATTATATCAGTCACTTCAATCCAATTGCTATAGCAGCCGCATACGCAGACACAGATGTTACGTGACCACTATTCATATCCGGTCGAATGCTACTATTTGGCTGAATAGCGAATAGATATTTAGCCGACTATTCGCTACGAAGTGAATGTTCTGTACAGCCATGATATAAAAGAGGAAGACATTGTTGCTAACTATTTCCCTCATCCTCAATTGATCGTCTATTCAGAAACCAGGAGCACGTGCCATGCCATATCTAAACATCGAATGGGGGGGATCCCTCGGTTAGGCAGCGCCCGTATTGTAGGAAGAGTTGTCTGCCGTTGACTTCTCTCGTTAGCCAAGTCCTACTGCTTTCTGATGAATGTTCCGTTCTCAACAACATTTAACGTTACGTCATTGCTTAGGCCAGGCTGATCAAGTATATCTTCTAAAGCAGTGCTATAATAACTCCAATTACGGTAACAGTAAAGACCTGTTGGCAGGAGTGAGATTACCCTTTGAAGAAACAGCAGTCCTTTAATCCTTTACCCGTTTGCCCCGAGAATATCCGCTGAAAACGGGCTTAAAATTTAAAAATGAACCGGTAAAGGGCTAACCCTTTGAACCCGGAGCTCCCGTAACTCTATGGATAACGGGGCCGGAAAAACGGCCCGTCGGGTTCAAAGGGTTAAAGCTCGCTTTAAATCTAACCTCAAGAGGTACCCCCCAAATCTAACCTCAAGAGGCACCAACCCCCCCCCCATGAGCATGAGGTGCTGGGGACCATTTTCCCCAGCCAGCCAACCATCTTCCTCACCGCATGCATGGTCTTCCTCCATACCAGTGTTCGATCAGTGTACACAATTAAAGCACGCCAAGCCCCACTACAGCTTTCAAATTTTTCTTATGGAAGCATGCATAGCCAGTTGCACTGAGTACCAACTCCAAAAGAACACCAAATGACATGAAGATCTGAGTTGCATAAGATACCACCAATCTACAGAGCACCAGGCGACCTAGAGACCAGAAGTACCAAGTAACATGTCGTACCAAAAAATCCTAACAAATCAGAGAACGTGCATCTGGCAGTACCAGAGAGCATTAAAACTTAAAAACCAAATACGCTACGTACCAGGTACTCCAGCAAAAAACCAGTTGAAATATCGAGAACGAGAGAAATAATTTGCAGGCGACGGAAACAAACAATCACGACGAACATTTGCAAACACGGGACAAGACATCCAGAAACTGAAATTACAAACAGTAATACGACCACTGCGCAGAAATGACCACTGCACAGAAATGACCACTGCACAGAAATGACCACTGCGATCAGTCACTGTCAGAGTTTTGTTGACCACAGGCCCGGAGTAGAAACCCAATCCTGGGCTTGAGTGATGTCGCAGGGGGCAATCGTCCCCCAAGTTCAGTCCTGAGCTGACCCAGACGGGCCGAATGCTACTGTCCGCCAATCTGTCAGTACCAAGTGCCTACGCAGGAAATGGAGGAACTGATCCTTAGTGATGTCGCAGGGTCCGTTTCGGATTCAAAGAATGCACGAATTGTCTGTCACCGTAAAAAGTTTCGTTGATTACTTTTCTACAGACTTGTCATCTCTGATGATGCCGCCGGTTATGATGTTGCCTCTTCTTTTTTCCGGCCGTTAAATCTGCCGGCATCCTCTTTTTTCCGGTCATTAAACCCTCTGGCATCTTCCTTCTTGGTCATTAAATCCTACAGCATCTTCTTTTCCGGTCATTAAATCTGACGGCATCTTCTTTTCCGGTCATTAAATCCTACAGCATCTTCTTTTCCGGTCATTAAATCTGACGGCATCTTCTTTTCCGGTCATTAAATCTGACGGCATCTTCTTTTCCGGTCATTAAATCCTTCAGCATCTTCTTTTCCAGTTATTAAATCCTCCAGCATCCTCTTTTCCAGTCATTAAATACTCCAGCTTCCTCCAGTGCTGGATCTCTTCGTGGGATGCCACACCCGCCATTTCGTCTATCGGACCGCGCACGCGTGTCAACGAGGACGTACATCTCAGTTTCACCCGCATCACCGAACAACCGGCGCCGACGACGCAGTTTGACCATGAAGGCAGCGTAAAGGCACCTTCTCAGAGGAAGCTACTGATTACCTGACTGAGCAGGAAGCCAGTGCAGCAGCGTCCCTGTGTCAACAGTCAACTGCAATTGTGCGTGTCTCTCGTATGCTGCCTATTTGTTCACGTACGTGTGTCTCCCTCGTTGTTCGTACTGCCTTCGTAGACGTGGAACTTGAACGGCATTATGTCATTGGAATTCCAAGCGTCCGGTTTACCTGAGTCGCGGCGGCTTTGAGGCCTGGAGCCGAGGAGGAGGAAGGCGTTGAGCTTTGCGAGCTAAGATGTCGGTCCCTGGAGACGAGATTGGAAATGTGCGGAGAAGGAAGAGGAGGAGGTTTGTGGTTGTGGCTCTGAAGGCCACGGTAGCCCTGATTCTGCTGAAGACCGTTGAGGTTTGATAGCGACGATGATGTCAGATGAAATGACGAGTTCTCCTGAAATGCAAGAAATTCATTACAGTCAGATAAACACAACTTCATACCATTACAGTCAAATAAACACAACTTCATACCATTACAGTCAAATAAACACAACTTCATACCATTACAGCCAGATAAACACAACTTCATACCATTACAGTCAGATAAACACAACTTCATACCATTACAGCCAGATAAACACAACTTCATACCATTACAGCCAGATAAACACAACTTCATACCATTACAGTCAAATAAACACAACTTCATACCATTACAGTCAGATAAGCACAACTTCATACCATTACAGTCAGATAAGCACAACTTCATACCATTACAGTCAGATAAGCACAACTTCATACCATTACAGTCAGATAAACACAACTTCATACCATTACAGTCAAATAAACACAACTTCATACCATTACAGCCAGATAAACACAACTTCATACCATTACAGTCAGATAAACACAACTTCATACCATTACAGTCAGATAAACACAACTTCATACCATTACAGTCAGATAAACACAACTTCATACCATTACAGTCAGATAAACACAACTTCATACCATTACAGCCAGATAAACACAACTTCATACCATTACAGTCAGATAAACACAGCTTCATACCATTACAGTCAGATAAACACAACTTCATACCATTACAGTCAGATAAACACAACTTCATACCATTACAGCCAGATAAACACAACTTCATACCATTACAGCCAGATAAACACAACTTCATACCATTACAGTCAGATAAAGGCGACTTCATACAAGGAAGAAAAGAAGAGCGACGTCCCTGGCGACCCTTGGCTTCTCCTCAGATTAATTACACGATGCAATTTGGTTCAAAAGTTGGAAACCGGAGTCTTTTATTCCTCAGAGTAGTAGCACGGCGCATGGGCCACAAGTCAGTGGGATCGATTGCACAGGGAGTGCTACTAAAAAGCTTTTGCTGAAAGCACTTTATAAATGGTCATATACAATACAATTACTACACAATTACTAAGCACCACAATATAATTTTAAAATTGTATACAAGATTGAATAAAGTTGTCTGGATACAGGGCGACCAGCCCTGCTTCAACAGATCACAACCTATTCTTATGAGGCACACAGCCTGACAATGGCTTTGTTCAGCTCACAAGACACAATTGGTCTGTATGTATGTATGTATGTATGACATTGTATGTATGACACTGTATGTATGTACGTACGTACGTACGTATGTATGTATGTATGTTTGTCTGTATGTATGGAACTGCAGAGCTGGAAAGTCGTGAGTTCACAGACTCATCATGGCACAAGTGACAAGGCAGCTAACTGCTTGGAGTGCTCGTGACATGGAATGTGTAATCTTTAAAAAAAAATCACCAAACTTTTAGACCGTCCACTAATCCTCTAAAACAGGGGTTCTCAAACTTTATTTTTATTGTACCCCCAAGCAAAAAAATCGAATGATGGCGTACCCCAGCAAAGTCAGATCAGAAACAAAATGCCAATGCGGTCTCCTTGCAGTGACAATGTGACAGCTGAAAGTCCTTTTAATCACTGGTGCACTAGACAGGGTGCAAAAATTAAAATATGCATAGTTTTAATCATGCAATCATATCAGAAATTAATCCTTAGGCTAACTCAGCTCTCCTATTTTGAGCTCTATAACAGCTAGGCTACGCTGAGAATTTCTGACTTTGGTTCTTTGAACCATTTATGCGTTATTTTGTTTCAAAATTTATAGTGATCGGCCTAAACATAAACATGTTGCATGCACTGTACAGTGGCGTAACAATAGGGTAGACTGGGTAAGACAAAGTCTAGGGGCCCCCGAGTGTAGAGGCCCCAGAGGGGCCCCCGAGTTTGCAAGACTCAGAAAAATCACACTATAGCAAAGGACTTCAACCAAACCTTACATAGGCGGCGGGCCGTTAAGGCCAGCCTACTTAACTTCAGTCGCACATGTCATAATTGTCATTTCAGCCTTGTTAGGAACTTACAGTTTACTGTAATTTGTACGTGTATCTTGTTCATATACATCAGCATTTCAGTAAATTAATAAGTAATAATACATTTCAATAAGTATCGTAGGGAGAGGGACCAGAGGGTCCGACCTTCATATTTTGTCTAGGGGCCCCCGAGTTCCTAGTTACGCCACTGGCACTATATAGCTTAATTCAGGGGTTCTCAACCTTTTTCGTCCCGCGACACACTTAAACTTGCTATCAAATTTGGCGACACACCATTCATAGGCATTCAATCGTCATAATAATGTAAATGTCGTAAAAATATAAAAGTGTCAAAGTTAAACATGTCAATTTATTTCAAATTTGCTCTCAAACTTAGGCCTATTTATCCTTCTAAAATGCTAAACTGATGACATTTTTAATAAATGAAAATAATTATATTGAATCTCTTTCCAATTTTTTTCTTTCTAAAATTCTAAATTATTCTTCTGATCCCAATCTATAAGCTTAGTCGTTTCTGCAACTCGACGTCAATTTAGTCACCTAATTACTAAGACCTTGTAGTCCTAACAGTTAATGGGATCTTTGTTCTTGAATTTTTCTTTGGATCATATTAAAACGCGGTTCCACAGTTTTTGTAAGTGCAGCTCGTAAGCAGGCTGAGAGGGCACCTCCGACAAGTTTGTTCCGATCCTTGTTCTTTATGTTGATCATCTGAGAAAAGCCCTGTTCAGATAAGTAGGAGCTATGAAAGGAAACCAGCTTTGCTTGCAAGTGATTTGTAGTGTTCTTTATGTACGTCTTTGCCCAGAACTGAGTTCTTGATAATTGCATGAATGCATGTCCTTCATTCTGAAATCACATTGTAGCTCAACAAGTGTTTCCTGTTCATTGTTGTTCAATTCTGCTCCATTGATGTTTTCTCTGAGGAATGGTTTCAACATCCACCTTGTCTTCTTAATATCAGCATCTGATGAGGATGCTAAATTTACGTTTTCTTACCCATAAATTTTTCCATTTCGATTGCTGACTTAGCCTAGGTTAACGGGTAAAAGTTTTCTAACAGGTGCGATCGCAAACGTGTTTATATAGGCCCTATGTCATATCCTTTGAACATAAACGTCATAACTGGTATCCGGTCAATACCGCGCACACAATACCGCGCACACAATACCGCGCACACGATACCGCGCACACAATACCGCGATTCACAAGACCGCGCACGATCATTACCGCGCACGATCATTACCGCGCACGATGATAATCGCATACAAGTATTTCAACATGCATCCAGCTTCTATGTCAGATCTAAAAATACCATCATCCAACTTCTATTTAAGCGGTGTCACGACAATTGTTCTACAGACAACTCGTCAAACGACAACTGGTCTACAGACAACTGGTCCAGCGCTTGAGAAATGGAAGCTGGATTAAATTATTTTAGAGGTGAAATAGAAGCTGGATTGTCAAAAATAACGCATGAGAAACAGAAGCTGGATGAAGGTATTTTTATATATGAAATAAAAGCTGGATTGATGAAAATAACTCATGAGAAATAGAAGCTGGATGAAGGTATTTTTATATATGAAATAGATACTGGATTGATGAAAATAACGCATGAGAAATAGAAGCTGGATGAAGGTATTTTTATATATGAAATAGAAGCTGGATTGATGAAAATAACGCATGAGAAATAGAAGCTGGATGAAGGTATTTTTATAAATGAAATGGAAGCTGGATTGATGAAAATAACGCATGAGAAATAGAAGCTGGATGAAGGTATTTTTAGATCTGACGTAGAAGCTGGATGCATGTTGAAATACTTGTATGCGGTTATCATCGTGCGCGGTAATGATCGTGCGCGGTAATGATCGTGCGCGGTCTTGTGAATCGCGGTATTGTGTGCGCGGTATCGTGTGCGCGGTATTGTGTGTGCGGTATCGTGTGCGCGGTATTGTGTGCGCGGTATTGACAGTAAACCGTCATAACTACCCCAAACCGCGGTAAAATAGATATATAAATAGAGCGCAACAAATTCTCATTGCAGTCATCCGCTAAACTTCTAAATTACCTGTAGGTAAAGTAAGTCAGTGTATAATGCAAGAACAACGGACGTGTGCTGTGAGAATTTAGTAGACTGATGTTATTTAGGATTATTTCATGTAATCATAGCCCTACTGCGTTGTGTCAGTTTGGAAAAGAAACGAAGATAATTTTTATTATCATTATTATTAATTCGCGACACACCAATTCTTCGCAACACACCAGCGACACACCACTTTTACGCGACACACCGCTGGTCAAGTCGCGACACACCAGTGTGTCGCGACACACCGGTTGAGAACCCCTGGCTTAATTTATAAGCTTAGTATGTAAGTCTAATCATTAATGCTGTGAAAGAAGTAAATGACAACGCTGTTATATGTAGCAATGTTAAAAAATCATTGCTATTCAAGGGAAAATGGATACAAAGTCCATAAACTCAAAGAAAAATTTATATTTCTGGATTTTTTCGCGTACCCCTTACTGACGCATGGCGTACCCCTAGGGGTACACGTACCACAGTTTGAGAACCCCTGCTCTAAAAGATGCTTCTCGGAATGCACTTTTCACACTGCAGAGTATTCCTCGACTAAGATAAGATAAGTGTTTTTCAATTGACCAAATGTTATCCGAACTTTGGTGTACAGACATGATGTAATAAACGTACGTGGGTACATCCATCTACAGAGCCAATCAACAGTCAACTGTTTTAAAATAACACACGTAATCCCAAATCCAATATAAATACATTCTTATGAAGACCAACTATTTCTACTGAACTTCAGTTAACATGACATTGGAATGAAAAAATGCATCCTTGTTAAAAATCATTTCCTCGTTAGGTTGTCCATCCTATGAATAATTCGATTATGCAGTTTTGGCCTCATGTGATAAGACAACCCTATGATAGGACGCAGTGCTCGTGAATAAGCTGGTGCCCTGCGCTTAGCTCTAGAGCAGCACTATAGAAACTCAAAGATTATGATGTGACTGAGGCATGAAAGCAAACAGCATCAATTGTGTCGACTTACCACAGACTTCTGCGACACCTGGCTGCCAAAAGCGATAACCGACGGTCTCGTCGTTTCGTAAGACGACGATGACGTCGATGACATCCGTCGAACGCCCTGCCACTCCTTGAACCTCGTGTCGTCGGCCTTGATCGACTCATCGGCCTTCAGCTTCCAGTTGTCGGCCTTGAACTCGCCCTTCTTCTGCTGCTTACCATGTCCTCCTCCATCATCGACGTACTGCACCCCGTCAGCGTTCGACCGTCTTTTCGCCGGTTGACCTCCCCCGCCTCCCCCACCTACCACCTGAGGGTGCTGTCCGTTCGGAAGCCGGAGGTTCGACTCGGCGGCGCTCAGACCACGGCTCGAGTTTCCACCGCCGCGCTCGGAAGAAATCGGGATCCTGTTGTTCGCCGCAAAGTCGGCGGTGAACTTTTCGACGGAGACCGGAGGAGATGCGACGCTGCTTGTTGATGACAAACGTCGATGGTTTGCGGTCGAGTTGCGACGCGAGGCGAAGTCCGTTTCCGAGTCAAGCGGATCGAGTTCGTCGTATGCGGAAATCGAGTCGGTTACGAATCCGGAGCCGGGAAATGTGGATAGATCGTGCGATGTTGCGGAGAAATGGGATGACGACCGGGATTTTGATTTCGACGACAGAGGCTTCCTGGAAGGGGAGAGGAATGGTGGTGCAGCGGTCAAAGAAGACGTGGAAATTGAGGATGGTGCTGCTGCCGTGATGTTCGGAGGAGGGCGAGGACCGTCGGAGATTGTGAAGTGGTAGGGATCGCAGGTCGATGGCCCCAAAGGTTCTGATATGTTGATGGGCAGACCGGCCTCAACGCAGAGTTTCCTGACAGAATGCATAAGATTAATTAACACAATGTTCAGCTAAAAAGTGTAAACCTGAGACAAGTTAAGACCGTCGTCTAATAAAATCATCCAGCAAAATAGATCTCAGAGACATGATGAACGGCAGAAACATACATTAGTTGTTAAAAACTGTTTTTGTTTTGTTTTGGCGACTGGAACTCAGCCTCTCATCTATCCATCTCTTCATCCATCCATAAACCCATCATCTATCCATCTCTTCATCCATCCATAAACCCATCATCTATCCATCTCTTCATCCATCCATAAACCCATCATCTATCCATCTCTTCATCCATCCATAAACCCATCATCTATCCATCTCTTCATCCATCCATAAACCCATCATCTATCCATCTCTTCATCCATCCATAAACCCATCATCTATCCATCTCTTCATCCATCCATCAGCCCATCATCTATCCATCTCTTCATCGATCCATCATCTATCCATCTCTTCATCGATCCATCAACCCATCATCTATCCATGTCTTCATCCATCCATCAACCCATCATCCATACATCTTTTCATCTATACATCAGTCCATCATCCATCTATGCAATCATGAAGATGATAAGAACTAAAAAGAGACAATAGATAACAAAGAGGGATGAACTTGATCAGATTCCAGGACGTACTTGTGAGGTGGAGGACGCAGATGGCCGTCGATCAAGTCTTCCGCTACAGCGCGGCACAAGTCTTCCCTGCGACTGTACACGGAACACCCTGGACCGCTTCTCCACGCACCAAACCGATTCACCTGCAGAGAAAGATCCACACCACACACACACTCACACACATGATCTTGTCAACTGTAGTCAACACCTTTGTCGTACCTGTGGGTTTCTAGAACATAATGCATTAACTAACTGCATATATGATCAGCTAACTGCATAGAAGGGGTGCTCTTCGTTCCATTCACATGAACTGCAATCAGTGGCATAGACAAGGGGAGGTTTCGGGGGTTAAAACCCCTTTGACCTAAGAAAAAAGGTTTTTTAAAAGTTATCTATCCACTTAAATAAGAAAAAACAAAACAATTGCTTGTAGTAACAATTGCTTTTCCTACTTTATTCCCTTTGTTATTTTATTCCCTTTTTATATACTGTAATACTGTTGGGTTGGTGCCAGAAGGGGCATCCGGCCAGGTCATAAAACCCCCAAACACCCCATCATAAATTCTTGGCTATGCCACTGACTGCAACTATGCAGAATTCAGCCTTAGTGCTCTCTGAGCGATTTGTCCAGCTGGCGTTCTCTGTATGTTTCCAAACCATTGGAGTCTTCATTGAATGACTTTGGGTAGTGCTGAGAGAGTTGTCTGAATACCTAATGAATGTCGTGCACCATCATAATAGAACCTTGGTGCAGTAAATCAAAGAATTATTAAATTAAACCAACAGGCATGAACATTAACACAGAAAAACTTAAACCTGACTGCATGAACGAATCAAATGATGCTTGGCTCCGCATGAATGAACTTACGGCAATAGGTTTCGGATGATGGAGAAGATAAGACGGGCTTTGGATTCTGCTGACCACCTCAACATCATCCGCACCTCTTGGTAAGACGGCACTGTCGTCATTTTGTAACTTGATGTCAATTTCACTTGGGAATACAGGCAGCTTCGCCGGCCTGCACAATTACAAAACAGATGTCAAATTCTTCATTCATCATTTTTTAAATATTCAATAACCCTTTTCATTTATCACTGGATATATACAATTATATATTTATTTATCCTTCTTCATTCATCATAAATACCTAATATCCTTCTTCATTTTATCATTTGATATATATTAAATATTCTTCCTCATTTATCATTTGAAATATCTAATATCCCTTTCATCGCTCTTTTCTGCCTATTTTCACAAATAGATGAAGATCACTTTGTTTCATTGTGGTCTTAAGTAAGTAAGTATTTTTTTGATTAAATGGCCTGCCCAGCTGCCCTTTGGCATTGTATCATATCCGAACTATAGACTTATTAAATCTATTATAACTCTTGCTGATATGTCATTCTTTTGGATTACAAGCATTGCTTACAGCATATGGTGCAACCTGGAGTTCATTATGTATGGCGCACCTTTTACCAAAATATAAACTGTTCTCTTAGTCAGCACTACTACTCAACTACTTATTGTGGGGCAGGGTGGTGTGGGGTATGTTCGGTGCCTTGGAGCCGGAAGGTTACGAGTTCGAATCCACCCCAAGATGCCACGTAGAGACCCTGAGCAAGTCCATCATTCGCAATTATTGCTCATGAGCTTCAGTTTGAAACTCCGATTCAGTGTCCGCGCTGTAGTCAGGAGTGCCTATGAGTAGTAATATTGAAAGGATGCTATAACAAGTGCTCATACAAAACAAAACAAAACAAAACAAAATGAATTATTCAATTTAAAAGTTGATGAAAAGCTTGAACAGAGTTGCCTACCGCGCTATCTGCTTTTCATCAACGCCAGTCGCAGGCGCGAGAACCGAAAACCAATGGCTGGACCGAAAAATGGACGACCGAAATCTTGGTTTCGGCCTTGGTCGTGGTGCCCGGATAGGGATCGGTGTCACCGTCACCGGCGGCTGAGGACAAGGATCCACCGCATTTTCTGTAGCATGTGTCGTCCCCCCATCAGCAGGTGGCGGCCTCTGGGTGTGAGGGCGCGTGGGAGACGAGAGACACGAGGTAGAGATGGCGGCTGGTGTGGTGGCTGCGGATGGTGACGTCACTTCCACGCTCGTCGTCTTCACCGTTTGGAGTTCGAGTTTCTTGCGGAGAAGGGCGTCCTTGAGGGCGCGATGTTCGCTCAACAGTTGGTCGAATGGTTTGGTTCGTCCGGCGGCGGCGCGCCTCAGCGACAGAGCATGAATCTGAAACATGACGCATGACTCAAGGGCGGATCCAGGAGAGCCAATTCGGCCATGGCCCCCCATTTAAAAATTGCATGGGACATGGCCCCCCATTTGGTTTCAACAAGCCATTAAATAAATGCAGCAGGAGAGAAAAGCAGTACATCAGGCCCCCTATTACAAAATCGCAAAGGACGTGGCCCCCCATTTGATCTACCATTACTCTCAACTACGGATGACGACTAAAAAAAAGGTCGTCAACTTTTTTGCCGGTTGAAATGGTATCTTTTCCCGGAAAACTGGACAAATGACTAAAAAAAAGGGTCATTAGTTTTTTCGGCGGCAACGAAATTTTCCCCTGTCCCACCCTAAATTTTGCCCCTCCCCCTTCGAAAATTTCTGTATCCGCCCTTGCCATGGCTAGTCATGGATATCGTACACTTGTTCCGAAAATCCATAATTTTAACGACCCTTTAAGATTTCTACCCAGATGTGCTCTTGCCTCAACCCCAGGGGAAAAGAACAGACTGCACGCTGTACTCTGTTGGAAATATATCCGTAAATGGGAGGGTCGCAACTCCCTGATGTTTGCAAGTGCAACGTTGGGTGTGTTGAGGATGCCGGTTTTTCATACCAATGGAGTTTCATTTCTTAAACCTTCATCTAAAATACAGGGTAGGTGTGTCATACTATCCTATCCATTGGTATTTGGTACCAGCACAAAAAAGATGCAGGATTGCATGGCATCATGTGTATGTGTATGTCATCACGTGTATACACTACAGGTAAGTACAGGTATGCATTCATTCATAATGGGGATTTGAGTAGCGCTCTTTCAAGCTTACTAATTAATTAATTAACTAATGAGTTTCTTCCTTGCATTAAGTGGCACACTAACGCAGGTGATACTGGTACAAAACACAGGTCAGCACCATGAAGGCGGCATTAGTGCAAAACAAACGAAATTGGTGCAGAGTGACATGTAGATTGACACCAGTGACATGTAGATTGACACCAGTGACATGCATATTGACACCAGTGACATGTAGATTGACACCACTGCCAATTACAACAGACATCAATTGGTGCCATAGAGATGAAGCTGGCACACTGCAGATGAAGTTGGTGCCAAGATGGAAGATTCAAAAAGCTTTGCATACCTTGCAGGTTAATGAATGTGTGCATGGTTTTCCGGTATCGCCGCAAACGACACCGCAGTGCTTGTCGGCATCGAATTCACGATCTGAAAAGAACAAGAGTCAGTTGAAAACACATCTGAGACTTACCACATGATATTACAATTTGGCTACAGTGCATATGGATAGAATTAATATTGCTATTACTATTATTACTAATATCATCATTATTATTATTCCTTTTCACATTTTTGCACATTATTTTTATCAATCAGCAAAGCTACAATTTACAAAGGAAGCAGTAGGTAATGTCGAAAAACATACCACCACCACCAACACCACCACCACCACCATCATCATCATCATCATCATCGTCGTCATCATCATTATCATCATCATCATTGTGAGTTCAATCACTATAGATAAAATTAGCACTATTACTATTATTATTACAATCATCATTGCTATCTAACAACTAAGTCTCACATACAATCAAATCAGTTGTATATAACAAAAAGCTCTACGATCTACACAAGGACTGGTCAGAGATTAGACAGAACTTCAAGTTCAGAGCCAGTAGCAAGCTAAGGTACATTCCGAACATTTGCCCAGTTTCCCCAACAGATAACAAATGATTAAAACGAGTGTACATAATAACAGTCGGACAATGATAATCTGGAAGAGATGACCTGCCATCCCACCTCCGCATCCCAAGGCTAAGAAACATCAAATCCTACATCTCATGCCCTCGGCCGTCACTCAGTGTCCGCTCAGCACTGCTCTTAACTTACAATAGCTCCCACTGTATACGCAACAAATTTCTAAATGTTCAGCTATTCTATAGTGCCCAGCTTAAACACGAGCACTGCTTCATTATCAGAGAGGTGGTCAAGAGATTGAAGTCCCGCACAGGTCCAAGTGCTACTGCAAAAGAGACCACAGAGTCCCTGAAGCAAAGAAGCTGCTAAGGTGGGTTTTAATGCCAGAGAGAAAGCTCCTGCACCAGCCCCAGTAAAGCAGAGACTTTTGCAGAAGTGACAAAACACAATTATTACGAAGTATTTTCTTAGCACGGCAAAAGCATAGCTTTCAGCTTGACAAATTCAAAGTAGGAAGTTAAGAATGTGGGTATTTTTCCAAGAAGTTTCTAAATGGTGCAAAAAGTGAGAGGCTGAGAAATAGTGCTTTAATGAGAAGAAATTTGCTAACAACCAAAATGTATAAATAGGCGTAAATTTTCCATGGTGAGGCAAATACCCCTCTTGCGCCCCTCCCCACCACCATGTGCCCATGAGCAAAAAAGAATAATTTTCGAGTATCGATAAAAGGTTCATTTACAGGAAATACTGACAGCAAGTCCTGAACATTCTGTAGTAGATCTATTGAATATCTAGCAACAATGGAAAGCAGATTGCAGTGAGAGAAATGAAGCAAAGCTTGCAACACACTATATGTGCAGAGAGTAAGAAAAAACAACAGAAGAAGAAGAGGAGCAATTTCCCTGATTTAAGGGTGAGCCTCACGTCATTAAATTGATGCACATGCAATGTACAATCAAATTCTGGTCGTCACAACCTATTGGAAATTCCCTGGGGTTTCCCCCAGCATGCGTGCATTTCTATCTTTCATGGCAGCATTGCATAAAGTGAATATTGGTTGAGGCCGGTGCATCGTAATAGCCACGTGTAACAGAATTGATTATTGGTAGACTACATTAAGATCTTAACACTTAAATGACTACAAGAACGTACTGAAAATGACTGGGAGATCAATAGAGCTAATCGTTTAAAAATGTTAAATCTTGATCAACAGAGCAACAGCTCAGAACATTTGTAAGCACATTAAAAACTACACACATTTATATCACATCCATCCATACAGCCGCCCAAACCCACCCATAGATGCAAAAAAACGATGGAAACGGAATAAAAAAGCGGGGAAAGTTGTTTATTCGAAGAAATAAAAAACGGGTAAAAACAACAACAAGAAACGGAAACAGAAAATAATTTTACTTTGTTACATCTAAAACTGTATTTAAAATTTAAAAACTTTGTTTATACAATTTTATCTTAATTGGCAAATAACACAACTTTCTTAGCAGGCCAAAATTAATTATAAGTTACATTAATCTACAACAGTTAGCCTATTTTTATAATTTTGATCTAATAAGAAATTGATAAAATTAAAGGTATAGAAAGTTTTTCAAATTCAAATTTTAAACAGAAGTCCGCAAAAGTTCGCACAGATCAACACAATGCAATTAAAATCGAATCAGAAGTAAAGGCTATGGATGTGTACTAAATTATATATTGCACTCAACTATGGTACTTATATTGGCCTAAGTAGTTTTTATCACTAAATAAATAATAATAAATATATAATAACTCTCATAAATTTTCTTCCTAGTACGGACTTACTACATGTATTTCTGAAATGATAACGTTGAACAATTAAATAATGACATTAGTTAGCTGAATCCTTGAGAGTACAGTGAAGACGTAAGGAATGTGATAAAAAAAACCATAAAATTACGGAAAGTAATAGCAGACAGTAAATAAATAAATAAAGTTACATAAAAAATTAAAAACGGAATAAAACGATACGGACTCCCCCCCAAAAAAACCGGTTACAATAAGATACGAAAACAAAGTTTTAAACAACTATGCATCCATCCATCCATTCAAAAATCCACCCATCTATCCATTTAAGCATCCATCCATCCATTCAAATATCCATCCATCTATAACCCAAATCCATCCATACATCCATCCATCCATCACCCAAATCCACTCACCCAACCATCCACCCTCCCGCTCATCCACACATCATCATACGTCCATCAATCCATCACCCAAACCCATCCGTTCATCTATACATCCATCCATCCATACATCACATCTATCCATTCATCCAAACATCATACATCTATCCATTCATCCACACATCATCATACATCTATCCATTCATCCAAACATCATACATCCATCCATTCATCCACACATCATCATACATCTATCCATTCATCCACACATCATCATACATCTATCCATTCATCCACACATCATCATACATCTATCCATTCATCCACACATCATACATCTATCCATTCATCCAAACATCATACATCCATCTATACATCCATTCATCCACACATCATACATCTATCCATTCATCCACACATCATCATACATCTATCCATTCATCCAAACATCATACATCTATCCATTCATCCACACATCATCATACATCTATCCATTCATCCAAACATCATACATCTATCCATTCATCCACACATCATCATACATCTATCCATTCATCCAAACATCATACATCCAAACATACATCCATCCATTCATCCACACATCATCATACATCTATCCATTCATCCAAACATCCATCTATACATCCATTCATCCACACCTCATACATCTATCCATTCATCCAAACATCATACATCTATCCATTCATCCACACATCATCATACATCTATCCATTCATCCAAACATCATGCATCCATCTATACATCCATTCATCCACACATCATCATACATCTATCCATTCATCCAAACATCATACATCTATCCATTCATCCACACATCATCATACATCTATCCATTCATCCAAACATCATACATCTATCCATTCATCCACACATCATCATACATCTATCCATTCATCCAAACATCATACATCCAAACATACATCCATCCATTCATCCACACATCATCATACATCTATCCATTCATCCAAACATCATACATCCATCTATACATCCATTCATCCACACATCATCATACAATCATTCTTCCATCGATCCATCAGCCCATCATCCATCCACACATCATCATACATCCATCAATCTATCCATCAGTCCATCATCCATTGACCTCTTCATCAATCCATCCATCAGCGTATCCAATCATCCAGCTATTTAATATCCACAGACCCACCACTCACTCATCCAATCACTTACCCACCCAACTTAAAGTAAACGAATATTCTCTCGTACCTTTGCAGAACTGAGACGAACTTTTCGGTCGGTCACGACTCTTCGCCGACTTCTTTGACAAACGTTGCAAAATTGAATTTTCTAGACTTCCGGCGAAGTCGCTGTCAGACGGCTCAGCCACGACAGCAGCCGTCGCAGAAGTCCGAGCCGGCTGAACAGTCCGTTCAGAAGTCCGTTCAGAAGTCCGTTCAGAAGTCCGTTCAGAAGTCCGGTTTACTACAGACGAGGCAGAAGCATTTCTGCCTTCAACTAGATGCGACTTAACAGACACAGAACATTCGGATTTTGACTCCGACTTCGCCTCAGACTTCAACTCCAACTTGGACTCTGACTTTGGCTCCGGCTTTGACTCTGACTTTGACTTTGCCTCCGGCCAAGCCGTTGGTGGCTGGGAATTGGCACTTTTCGGCTGCAAGCTAGAATGGTTCAGAGACTGATGACTCGACCTCGACGAGTGTCGCTGACTTGCGTCGCGCAAGGGATTGACCTTCGACGACGTCGTCAGATCGGCCGAAGAAGAATGCAGCGACTTTGACGACGTCCTTGACGTCGACTTGGATGGCTCGGCTGACGTCGTCAAGTCTGTTTTCGAGACGTCACGCTGAGTGGGAAGAGGACCATTGCGAGAAGTTGAATTGGATGATCTTGAGGAGGACGCAGCAATATCCGTCGCAACTGTTCGTGATGCGGAACTACCGGAAGAAAGTCTTGAGGATGAGACGGCCGACTTTGACGATGCTGACATCCTACCATCCTCGGTGGTACTCGATCTCGTTGCTGCTGCAGGTAAAGACGTAGAAGTCGACGAAGACGATGACGGTGGAAACGAAGGATGAGAGGCAAGGGACTTCGACTCAGGGACGCTGCTGTGGTGCTTCGACCTGCTTCGACTTGCCTCCGGGTGCGAAGTCAAAGACTCGGACGACTTCGAGTTCTTCGACGACTCCTTCGCGCCGGGTAAATTGGATGAGTCGCAAGAAGAGTGACTCGACTTCAACGAACTTGCGGCGCTGCCTAATCGGTCCTTGGAGGAGGAGTCTCTCGACGGTTTGCAGGCAATTTTTCGCGAGTAACTTTCCGAGTAGTTTTTCGAACTCGAGTCGCACCGTTCGCTCGTTCTCGACTGCAAAGTCGACGACGACAGACTCGACTCGGACTTTGGTGCATACGACTCCGTCTTCGACGACGGATGCGACTTTGACGGCCTTTCGACCGACAGCCTAGACTCCGACGCGGCCTGACTAGAGCTTGTAATTTGTTTTGACGAGGATTTGTTTGCGCCGCCGCCGACGACTTGCGTCGCGTGCTGCGACTTGCTGACCGTCGACGGTTGCGTCGTGTTCGTCGTTGCCGCAACCTTGACGCCGTTGACCTGAACCGATTTTTTCGCGCTCGACCTGGTCGATGTCTCGGAGCGATGAACCGAAACCAATCGACTGCGCAGTTTCGGGGCGAGATCGTCGCTATGGGAACCGACTCGCCTTCTTCGAGCAGCATCCGAATCTCCATCCCGAGATGCGGAGGCGGAAGAGGACGATGAGTCGTCGCTATCCCACTGGGATGACAACGACAGTTTCCGTTTCGATGATGACGTCACCACGGTTTCCTTGGCACTATTTCCACGGAGACGGTCCGACGAGCCGCTGGAGGAATCGCGACGGTCGGGCGGGCAGGGCTTTTCCGGGAGCGCGTACGGACCGTTTGTGTTACTGTTCTTGCACGTCTCCTTGTGATTGGATGAGTGATGGTTTCGAGCGCTCGTCAGGTGATGTGAATGACGCCTCTCTGAAAAAAATTCAATCAATATATAAATCAATCAATTTAAATAAATCAATCAATATATAAATCAATATATATATAAATCAATGAATATAAATCATTTTAATATACAATAATCAATATACAACAATTAATATAAATCAACCAAAATAAATAAATCAAACAAACAAACAAAATAAGCCAATCAATATGCATCAATCGGTGCAAATCAATCAATATAAATCAATCAATATATTAAAATCAATCCACAGGTGAAGAACTCGAGATAGAGCGTCAATTCGACTTGCAAGAAGGAGTTGAGCAGAAGGGGGTCCATGGACATAGGCTTGGACATCATCAGCCATTCATGCTTCCAGGTCAGTGTGTGACCCCTCCAGTTCATTCATTCATTCATTCCGAGAATTTATATAGCGCCTCTTCAAGAGACCTTCTCAGAGACACCCAAGGAGGCAGCAAGAAATAAATAGTTTGATTATACTATAATTAATTATTTACATTTATTCTCGATGAAGAACCTACCGTAATGGCCGTAGAGCGCCTGGAATCTGATGACCTGCTTGCATTGGTTACAAACAACCAGGCAGCACTCGTCATGACGTGGGCACAGTCCGTATAAACCTATGTCTGCAACAAAACCAGTAATTCTTCACAATTAAATCGAACAGAGTAACATCTCAAAATGCGGAATAAAACAATAAAAACAGAATCACAAAGAGTACAACATAAAAATGCAATTCAACAGCATTCTGCTGCAAGACAACGTGTTTCCTCCGAAGGAACTAATAATTGTAACAACATGTAAACAGTAAACACGCTTAAAAAAATATACATATACGTTCCTCTACCTCAATTTTCTATATAGCAGAATCCAAGTTTGATGGCTTTCGTCCCATTCTCAGATGGCCATTCTTGGTGATTCCAGAACGGTCAGCCCCGGAGTTAGGTTCTGTGTCCCACATGGCTCAGTCCTTGGTCCCCCCCCCATCTTGCACCTGCTTTATACGGCGGACATTCCTTCTTTATTTGCTATAACACTTGGCCACCTGTATGCTCCTCTTCAACCTTTACAACCATTGTTCATGCTTTTACCCGAGCACTGTCGAATCGACTACTGCAACTCACTATTTGCTGGTCTTCCCAAGGTACGCCTATCCTTCCTTCAGTCAGTTATGAACTCGGCAGCCAGGCTCGTTGCTCGTCTCCTCCACTACTCCCACATTTCTACCTACATGACTGATGTTCTTCACTGGCTTCCTATTGCCTCTCGCACATATTAGCACTTAGAAACGCACATCCCGATTAGTAACTGGAAACTTCCTCCCCATTAGTATATGACAACTTTCTCCTTCATTAGAACCTGGAAACTTTCTCCCAGATCAGTACCTTAAAACTCCCAAGGTCCCCATTAGTACCCAGAAACCCCCTTACCCCTTCAATACCTGGAAACTCCCTCCCAATTAATACCCAAAAACTCCCTTTCCCCATTATACCCCGAAACTCCCTCCCCCGATTAGTACCTGCAAACTCCCTCCCCATTAGTACCCGGAAACTCCCTCCCATCAGAACCCGGAAACTCCCTCCCCATTTGTATCCGGAAACTCCCTCCCCAACACAAACATAAAAATCTTTTTAGTTATCATCAAAATTTTGCTATCTGTCAATTAATCAAAGATCTTCGTCAGTATAATCAATAAAATGGCACCTACAGTATTTTGCAACAGTTGTAATAATTAAAGTATTCAGGAAAGTGCGAACGACGGACATCGTTTTAATTATATATACACAGAAACAACAAAAACATAACAAATGCTGCAGAATATTAAAATCATTGATAAGCAGCTCTAGTGCATTTTCTTGGCTGAGCAAAAAAACTTTAAAGGAAATTCATTTGCTGTATTCAATATTTTTTTTAATGTCAACAGGTGATTTTGTAAAAGCAATGTACATTGTGACAATGTAACAAAGAGAATGAACTCCATAAAAAGTTCAGGGAAGGAGACGATAAAACAGGGCATCAGTGAAAATTGCGAACCACAGAGTCTGGGAACACCCCTGAGTAGACCTCTCGAACATATGAGCTACACAAATTCTCAGAATGAATAAATCTATAAATGAATGAATGAATGTCGTCAGTTTAAAGTGACAATCAGTGTCGGTAAAGAGCAATCTAGTGTTTCAGAAACATTACTCTACGCAGTTTCATTAAAATTTAATACCAAAAGCAAAATTGGTCTTGCATAATAATTAGGTTGGGTTATGTACCGGATTTTCATCATGAGACTCTTCTTACAAGTGCCAAAAAGAACTACACAGTAAAAAGAAAAGTGCAGTTAAAGAACCAAATAGTAAAAAGAACCTGCAGTAAAAGTAACTGCACTGCAGTGAAAAGAACTGTACAGTAAAAAGAATCAATAGTAAAAAGAACCTGCAATAAAAGTAACTGCACTGTAGTGAAAAGAACTGTACAGTAAAAAGAATCTGCAGTAAAAGTAACTGCACTGTAGTGAAAAGAACTGTACAGTAAAAATAACCTGCAGCAAGAGAAACTGCAGTAAAAGTAACTGCACTGTGGTGAAAAGAACTGTATAGTAAAAGGAACCTGCAGCAAGAGAAACTGAAGTAAAAGTAACTGCACTGTAGTGAAAAGAACTGTATAGTAAAAATAACCTGCAGCAAGAGCAACTGTAGTAAAAGTAACTGCACTGTAGTGAAAAGAACTGTAAATAAGCCAGCAACGATTAACAAAATATGATCTGCATGCTCTGCACCATGGAGGTACGTGGGACGCAACTACACCTGTACCAATGCAGTAAACTGGGTCCAATAAAGAGATTAGGGAATTTGGGATTCAATAACCCATAGATGGCAGCTTTTAGTATTAATATTCATTATTCAATACAAATGCTATGCAATACTAATGCGAAGTCGTTACCTTGGTGACGAATCCTCATGATGCCGTCATTAATCTTTGGCGTATAATCTGAAGCCGAACCTACGGCAGAAATTGCAAGAAAACCATTTGTAATCAGATTCAAAAACAAATCAACTGCATGTTTGCAACTCCAACTCAAAGACGTCCGTCCATGCCATATTCACCGAGGATGCACAAGAAATTTTCTTACAGATCTGATATTTGTAATATCACTTAAAAACAGTTCATATTGATATATCCATCACAAATTCTACTTCAAGGATCAGATTTTTTTATTCAAAACTTAAGAGTTCCAGTTTCCATACCAGCTATTACTAACGATATTAATATTTTATAATTAATTCACCATGAAGATGTACCTAGCTCTCCTTCAAGGTTACTACTCAGTAGCGCTCCTGACTCAACCCTGTTTGAAAAGAACAGGGGTTCAAGGATGCCATGAAAGTGCACCTAAGCAAACCATAAGCATAGGGCTAGAAACCACAGAACCAGTGAAGGCCCAAGTCTGGGAACCAGGAGGTCATGGAGAACTGGAGGAACCACCACGATGGGATTCACCTGGGACAAGAAATATGGTAACGAACATTCACTCACCTGGCTTAGAACAACCCCATGTAAGTAACAAATAAGTGATATAATTAGCACACAGATCATAATAGCAGCACTGCAGCAGTTATAACGAATCATAAATCTGAACCTTGTCCATAGACCAATCAACCTGGACTTTCCAACGCATTATAAACAGTCTTTTACTACGATTTAACAAAACACAGAATAATGACTAATATCTTGGGCATTTTAGAAACGACACTATAGAAGACACTATAAGAACATATAGAAGTCATTTCAAGATTAGACCACAATAAGAACTTGGCAAAGGTCAACTCGCTTCTTCGCAGGCAATATATACTCGTATACCACAAAAGGATCATGACACGAGTTTAACTCATCAAGTCTTGCTTCAAAATCCAAGTTAATAACTCAACACAACTCCCATTTCCATTTTAAAACAGCCCAATTGACTACATCTTCTTTATTAATATTTTCAATACTTGCACGCTGATCCAGATTGCAATGTGACAACTTGTAGGATTACTATAAACGAATATAATAACAATGTAAACATGTTGTATAACACAACTCTGTTACTGCCTTAGCCTCCAAACACACACAGACCACCTCAACAAAGTAATACTTAATCACACAAAACCATACAATCGCATATTCTAACATAAACGTGGTCGAATGTGGGAATATATGACAGCAAGACATAAACAGTGCACCAAGAAACTATATGAAGTTAAAGAAGTAGGTCACACAGTTAATGATCTTGTTGATATTACATTTGCCCGTGTTCCTATTGCTATTTTGTCACAACTTCACTTCGAATCATTGTTTCATATAAGTGTTTCTTGAATAATAAACAGGTGCTTGCTTACAGAACGGAGTTTCGAGGGGTGGGGATCCAATGTTATCATGCCCTACAATTCGCTCGAAACCGACTTACAGACCAAACGATACGACTGAAAATTAAGAGGAAATACCATGTTTGCTGTTAGCGATATCCTGGACATATTTTTGGCTGTGGTGACCAATACCAAATGCTATTAGTAGGCGCTATATAATTGTTTCATTACTATTAGTTCATGTAGCAAACAGTGGTGTCACACGGGTCGAACGATATCGAGCAGATCAACTCGCTTCAAAACCACTTTCAGAGCACATCACATCGCGATATTTGCAAAGGGGAAATCATACTTACGGCCTGTGGTCTGAGGGGCGTATTTTTCGGCCCAGGTAACCCATGTTAGACCCGTGCGATCGGGAGCCCTATTCGATTTACTCCGATGGTCGGCCATTTTGAACTGCTTGTTGCTTTTTTAAAGCTCATTGATACAACCTCAAAAGCGCATGCGTAATAGGTCGACGATCATCGTCAAAAGCAAATGTCGGTAAGTAAGTGCTTTGCAGTCCTTACTCCTTATGTAGTCCTCTAAGTCCATGCAGACGAATACTGTCTTTTATCTATCTCAGAAGCACACCATGCTCAGAAGCAGTAGATTGAACCCCGACACCTCGCTTGCCAGCCGAGTTAGGTATCGTACGGCAGATGTACAATATTATGAACAGGTAGGAAATTAGCTCGGGAACCCGTTGGCTTTAGCATAATGTTTTTAAAAATCTATTAGGCCTGCTCAGTGTGAGAATTGTGGGAAAATAACGGGGGTTGGATTATGATCCACTTAAGTAGGTAAGTAAGTATGTACTTTATTAAACCGCCTGCAACGAACTGGGGTTTGAAAAACCCCATTACTATGGAGCTGTAAGAAAAACCGAGGGTTTAAACCCCAACCCCGGGCCATCAATCCTCACCCTGCATGATTAGACTAACGGTCGGGAAAAATCTAGCATTGATATTGACGCGTCGTTAGAACTAGCGGTATTAAAAATATAAATTCTATATCAATATTAATAATATTACTTTCATTAGGCCGATTGGTACCTTGTTTTTCCTGACCACCAAAATTTAGCTTTGATGAAAAATACGCTGAAAAACACGCTGAATAGACAAAATATACATTTTCTCAATTCAAACTGAAATTGACAAATCACGATCGACGTTTTGCTTTTGAAAGTATGCTTTGAAAAATAAGGCCACTCAGCCACTGAATGTCATGCAATGAGGAATAATTGGCGTAATTGTAGTATCGGGGACCACACGTATACGTGACCGGGTCACTTATAATTCCTTGGTCACAAGAAATGTTCTGTGACGCCTGTGAGCGTACACCTTTAAAAGTCTTCCAAGTTCCAACTCCGGGTCTCTACCTGCAGTTCACTAAAAAAAACCGAGTAGATAGCCAGGATCGACGCAACATAATTATAGGCAGGGCTGTATATACTGGTAAATTTTGAGGTGAGTACACGCTGATCTCGGGAAAATTCCGTCTCCTCGGGAAAAATTTCGTCAATTTTGCCGTCCGAAAAAATCTGACCTTTTTTTAGTCATCCGGCAAAAATCTTGGGAAATTTCGTCCATTTTGCAGTCTGAAAAATCTGATCACCTTTAAAAAAATTTTGTTTAGTCATCCGGCCAAAAAAACATCTTAAATAGCCGTGTGCACCTGATTTACTAGCGTGTACGGTGTATCCTGCTTTTTCCCCGCGTATACCCTACTTTTCGGGAGGTGAGTATATACATGGTGCGCCAAAAAAGACCCCCTATATCTTGACCAAAAGTAAGAATTTTCAAATGAAATTTTACAGGCTTGTAGACAATTCATATTTACACATTATAGCCAGATTCCATCTAAATATTT
This sequence comes from Lumbricus terrestris, assembly GCA_949752735.1. Classification (NCBI taxonomy): domain Eukaryota; kingdom Metazoa; phylum Annelida; class Clitellata; order Crassiclitellata; family Lumbricidae; genus Lumbricus; species Lumbricus terrestris. The sequence goes on from OX457041.1 coordinate 55,568,501, forward strand.
CAAACACAACAAACGTTACACCACTTTTAGTAAGGTCACCCACCGTTTTTTGACGATTCAAAAACGCGACGCAACAAAAATTAACAAAAAACCAATTTAATTATTCTGGCCAATGTCTTGGCCAAAAGTAAGAATATCGAAATGAAATTTTATATGCGTAAAGAAAATTCATATCTGCACATGGTGGTCAGACTCCATCAAAATATTTCAAACAGAACATAAGTTATATAGTATATACCACTTTTAGGAAGGTCACCCACCGTTTTTTTGACGATTCAGAAACGAAACGCAACAAAAAAGTAACAAAAACACGAATTTTTTTCTCATCTCAAATAATTGGTATCATCTAGCCTTGATAATGCCAGATGATCATTATTTGTACTATTTAAAAAAGAAACAGGGTACCAGCGTAGCTGCGCGTCACTGAGAAGTCACTTAGCAAGATGACAATCAAATTGGTAAATAAGAAATCTGTCAAATTAATCAACAGGTCCATCAAGAACTTTGCAAAGAGACTCAAAAGAAGTTTTGGCACTGGTGGTGGGCACATTGAACACAAGTTGTGAAGCACTACCAAGTTCATCTGACAACAGTTATTTGAGATGAGACTTAATAAAATCGTGTTTTTGTTACTATTTGTTGTGTTTCGTTTCTGAATCATCAAGAAAGGGTGGGTGGCCTCACTAAAAGTGGTATAACTTTTGTCCTGTTTGAAATATTTTGATGAAATCTGGCCACCATGTGCAGGTGAGAATTGTATTTAAGCCTGTAAAATTTCATTTCGGTATTCTTACTTTTGGCCAAGATATTGGCAAAAAACCTAATTTTTGTTGCGCTTCGTTTTTGAATCGTCAAAAAACGGTGGGTGACCTAACTAAAAGTGATGTAACTTTTGTTCCGTTTGAAATATTTTGATGAAATCTGACGATAATGTGTAAATATGAATTGTCTATAAACCTGTAAAATTTAATTTGGAAATTCTTACTTTTGGTCAAAATATTGGCATAAAACCTAAGGGGGGTCTTTTTTGGCGCACCCTGTATATACGATGCCGTTTTTCGCCGGAGGTGAGTATACGCTGTATACCCGCGTATACCCTCGTGTACAGCTCTGATTATAGGCCTACGTACGGTCCATAAATTATAGCTTACATGGAATACGTACATTATAGGCCTAAACATTTATCGGCTGAATTTTATTCAGGTTGTCGTATTTCCAAAGATATTGAGAGTTTTACTGTATTTCTTTTCCTCTCTCTGTATTTAGCAGTCTTAATTGTTTTCTCTCCGGCTCTGCCCTGCTCGGACCTTCTGTACGTCCGAGCAGGGTGACACCTGCAGTGGCTGCTTAATTGTTTTTTGTGCTTCTGTGTGTTTCACATGGGCGGAGACCTAGGGGGGGGGACGGTCCCCCCCAATAAAAGTGTTGGGGGGGACGGCCCATGCATTTGCCCCCCCAATGTTTGAGCGCCAAGCCTTTTTTGGCGACGGGGAAAAATAATTTTTGCGAGATTTTGGCCGGATGACTAAAAAAAAAAAAAAAAAAGGTCATCAACTTTTTTGGCGGCGAAAATAGAAAAATTTCGTCAAGATTTGGGCGGATAACTAAAAAAAAAAAAAAAAAAAAAAAAAAAAGTTCATCAACTTTTTGGCGGCGAAAATAGAAATTTTTCCCGAGATTTCGCCGGTCGTCAGAAATTTTTCGGAAAATCTCGCGTCTTTCCGTCCCCCCCCCCCCCCCAATTCTCGGCCCAGGTCTCCGCCTATGGTGTTTCAGATAGACCCTGCCAGCATAAAAATATTATGCCTTCCCCGACTGGTTAAATCGGATTTCTAAGAACATAGCCTGTATGCACAGAATAGATCTATTCTGCGCTATTAGTCCGATCGCTAAAGTCAATTTATCAGAACAATCGTGCAAATCCGGAAGAGAAGTTGATATTTTGTGTAAGTACAGCTAATATGTTGTAGAAGAGAACTGGGGGTCAACCCACGCTGGAAAATTGATATTTGAATTGATTTTAATTTATTTTGATCGCTGAGCGATATTAGGTGAAGTTGCGTATTCAACACCGTAGACCGTGTATACGGTATTATCAGTTCGTAGCCTGTAAGTGATGTTTCGTGTTACAGCAGCAGATCGTTCTTAATTTATTTGTTTTTGCACTTGTTATCGAAATGTAAAAATGTCCGTTTGTTACTGGAATGACTGATTTTAAATCAAAATTATGTCAGGTTGAAATTTGCAGATCTAAAATGTGTAACATATCGTTTCATAATTCCCCGATGCAGCACTAGGCCTATTATTTTCATCAATTCGACTTCTGGTTGGGCATGAACTTTTCATTAATAATTATGCGCTAAATAAATTGCCATTACTACACGCGTTAGACCTCTGTGGTTGGACCTCTGAAAATGACGTCATCGTATTGTCGCGATTCCTCGGATTTGTAAAGGCCTTAATCTGTAATATACTATATGTGCCTTAATTGTATTATTTGGGGTAGCGTTCTACAATGACTCGGTAGCAAGTAAGTGTTTTTTATAAATTCGATGAAAAATATTTCCTCACGAAATTGAAGCGGGATTTTGCGCGTGAGGGTCGGTTAGGGCTCAGGTTAGGCGCCGTGAGGGTCGGTTAGGGTTAGTTTTAGGGTTAGTGCAGTCATATATGCTGAAATTGAAGCTGGATTGATAAACAATAATTTTCAATGAAAAATGGCTGAAAAATATTTGCTGACGAAATAGAAGCGGGATTTATCGAACAAATTCTTGCCTAAAGAGAAGCTGGATCGATTAAAATTATTCTCGGCAAACTAGAAGTTGGATTTATTAAAGATAACAACGCTGCAACGATATCTACCGAGTCATTGTAGAACGATTTACCGAGTCATTGTAGAACGCTACCTTCTTTGGTTAGTAGTTGCATTTTGACCTACTCAAGTATTTCAACATGTACGAAATTTTCTGAAATTTGTCGTTCTTCATCGAAGTTCTCCGATGTATGCTGTGCCAACTGCTGTTTCTTTCGGTTCTTCGTCGAAAGGCATGAGGTGAACCCAAATAATTACAAAACATCGAATTCTTATCGAAATTTCCAACTTACGGATTGAGTTAGCGTCGATCTGTATTATTGTATTGTATTTGTATAAAAACATTTATAAAGCGCCTCTATGTATACGTACTACAGAGGCGCTCCCAGTGCGCAAGACCACGAGAGAAGAAATATATGTTTTGAGAAAAGAAAATGAGGAGGAGGGATTACCAGTCAGAAGTTGAGATCGAGTAGAAGGAGACAGCGTCTCTAAAAGAGAGGGGTCAATTGATGTAAAGGAACGGGACTGAGCCATAGCCGTTCTAGTATAGGAGCCTAGGAGGTAGGCCTACTGTAGAAGATCAAATCTGTTTAAAGAGCGGAGTGGAGGATGTGAGGAGGCTGAAACTGGCCTGTGAATTCCATTGGCTAGATATTTTGGGGCAAGACTCCGTTGTGCTTTGGCGACCAAGATGAGGATTAATTGAACTTAATGCACGCAGTGGTCGTAGCGGTCCTGTATTTCCTGTAATGTCCTGTATTTTTGAAAAAGTGTCCTGTAATTCCTGTATTTTAGCAAAAGTCAGATTTCACGCACTTTTTTGTCGCGAATTATTATTGCCGTGATTATTTATAATTTTTTAAATATTTTTTCCGGTTATAATTTAGAGTGGTATATGTTATAAACAGGCTGATTCAATACTTGTAATATTTGTTCAACATTGTACCATATTTTTTTACTTTAGATGGTTGGCTTTTATTTAATACAAAGAAGTTGCATGACAATCCATGAATTATCATTCAGCAGCACTTCATTGCAGATGCTGCTCATAGCCTATCTTGGGTGATTTCCTTCAGTTGTTTCAAGTGGAGAGTCAACTGGTTCGTGTCCTGTATTGTGCATTGGGTCATCTTTTTTTGTTTGAAAGCTTCTCTTTAGAGATGAAGATACAAGTAGATTATTGGGCCCATGCAAAACAGGTCACAGGGTGAAAGTTCTGAATGATTGCGAATTCGTTATTATATTCTCCAAAGTCCAAACTTCTTTAACGCCACTCGAAAGCCGAGCAGAAGGCACCAGCTTATTCATGAACTGTTCATCGAGTCAGAAAGGTTGTCTAAAGGGTAGTCCAAAGGTTATCGGAGTCTGGTTCCATTGTTCTTGAGACTTTAGTTTGGAATGGAAAGCCCAGGAGGTGATGGATGGAAGCGTCTGATACAGAAATATGTTTGTCAGTGAATAAGAAAATAGTTATAAGAGAACGAACCAGTCTTAGACCAGAAAACATGATGCAGTTAGGTTAATCAAAGATGTGTTGTATATACCATTAAGGGAGTTCCACACTCCACATGTGTCAATATTGTTTTTGCCTTCTATGTGCCAGGTAGTTCCAAATCAGTGTACACATGCAAAGGACAAACAGCATTTAGAAGAGGTGAACAAAGCATAAGAAAAAAGAAGACAAGAGAAAATAGGGCTTCAGCAAGCACAGAGAAGCAGAAGCCAGTATAAAATTAAAGAATGGTTGGATGAAATTGAACAGAAACATTGTTGAACGGTTGAAAAAAAGCTGTTGAATTCTACATTGCAGAAACTGAGCAGCACGACATTTTAAAGGAAGCAGAAAAGAAGCTTTCATGTGCATTTAAGTCTGAGGATATGGATATGATTTCAGTTTAGCAATGGTTTGTTGGATGCTTTTGGGGATGGCAAAAGAAATGTGCGAGAAAAGGGAACATCACGAGTCTTAAGTTGAAGAGCTGCACTCTAAAGCTCCTAAAATAGCTAGAATCATAGCTTTAGCTTTTGATTGGCCAACTTTGGTGAACATTGCACACTTAGGATTGAATGATTAAATGAATAAGTTATAATCTGCTGGAATATTTCCAAGTTTTTGTTCTTATATGACTCATTAGATATAAGTTGACAGTTTGACCAAATAAAGTCTGAGAATGGCTTTCATGATCTTAGACGACAGGGCAACTGCTCAATTGCTCATAGTTGCAGTTGAATATGCAAATAAATTAACAAGCGTCAGATGAATAGTTACAACTAACAACAACAGTTGTGACAATTTTGAAAAATGTTATGGTATTGTAGTAATAGTTTCCAAATGTTGTCAATGCAGACTGCAGAGTATACTCGTAATTAATACATGCATAACCCGATTAAATGCAAGACAATTATTGCCTATTCAATAGTTTATTACCAATTTATCCCTGTTATCTTAGCTCAAGAAAAATAGTTAACAAAGCAGAACTAAAGTATGGCAGTATTTTGACGATGAGAAAATGCTACTGACTGATTTCCACTATATAGGCTAGTAGAAGGAAAACAAATCTGTACTGGGTATTTCTTATTATGAATGTCCTGTAAAATGTCCTGTATTTTTATTTTCTGTGTCCTGTAAAATGTCCTGTATTTTTATTTTCTGTGTCCTGTCAAATGTCCTGTATTTTTATTTTCTGTGTCCTGTAAAATGTCCTGTATTTTTATGACAACCTACTACGACCCGGACCCGGACCACCACGGACTACTCTCACGGACAACCCTCCTAACTCAACGCAGCGCTCGTGAATAAGCCGGTGCCCCGCGCTTGGCTTTCCAGTGGCGCTTTAGAAATTAGGAGATTACGATTACGACCACTATGTATGTCATTATTATCGAATTGTCATCTTCTTTTCCTTCTGGCTAGGATTAATCCCTTGCTGTGGAGGGTCATCCAATATTATCAAATTGTCATATTGTCAGTGAATAATTATTATCATATTGTCAATTAATAATTATTATCATATTGCCAGTGAATTGTTTGTATTATTATTGTTGTTGTTGTTATATGGAAAATGGATTGGACACACGCTTAGAGGAGATTCTCTGCGAAGAATAGTGGTCGAGGGAAAAATGGAGGGAAACGAACAAGAGGAAGACCAAGACAAATTATGCTAGTCTGGATGGTGGAGGTCGGATACCAAAAACTCAAGGGAGAAGGCGCAACAGAGGATGAAGTGGCGACATTTTGCATTCAAAGAGGATCAACCTGCCTATGAGCAGAGAACCTGAGGAAGAAGATGTATGGTTATCAGTTACCGAATAAATGAATGAATAAAAAAATATATATTCATTTTGTTTCTTCAGTGTGGTTACTATTTCATTTACATATATGCAGTGCTTTATCTGGTGGAATGCACTTGAACGGCGTTCCGGCACATTTTCGGCAGTTCTTATGTTTTACAAGTAATTCCATTTTGAGTTCCGGTGTCACGGGATATTCTATCCTCCCTTGAAGCCATTCGGGGGATGAATTAATCTATCCCCCCCCGGATGGAATGTACCGGTGCAGACTATCTGGGAGGATCAACCATTCTATCCCAATTATTGAAAAAGCGTATCATTACAAAATTTGTGCTGTAATCAATATTTAAAGTGACCCTAATTGTTTTAAGTGTCCTAAGCAATGTTCAGAGCAAGACAAGTCGAATTTATTTAGTGACTCTAAGTGTTCATAAGTGTTCTAAACGTTCTAAGTGCTCTGAAACCAAAGCAAACAAAATTATCTAGTAAGAATAAGCTTACCTGTTTTGAAAAAAGCAGAAGGAAGTTAATTTGCAAAAATAAATACACGCGGAAGTGGCTTTTTTCAACTTTTCTTCATCTGGGGAGGATACAATTAATATGGAGGATACATACCGTACTTTATGCTCTTTCGAACTAATAAAAAGATGTGCCCCCAGAATGAATTGCAACTGTCTGTTAATGATACCTCCATAACGCAGGTTAGCTCCACTAAATTTCTTGGTGTGTACATTGATCAACACCTCACATATGTGAGTGGAAACATACACTTTCATTCGTACATTTAAGACATTTATATAGCACCTCTTCAAGAGTAATTACTCAGAAGCGATCTCAACAGATATACAAACACAACAACAAGAACTTGGAAATCTTCACGAACGTGAGAATGTCTCATTAAGCAACTCTGGATAATTAGATTTACATTTTAAATGAAATAGAAGTAGAACCACAGTATCAATATCAAGATTAATTAATATAACATAATGTGATGTTATTAATGTCATCTTAATCTGAATTAACATTAATGTTATTTATACTGTGGTAGAACATCAGATGGTGTCAATTACACATGAGTGTATCTGGAATTAGGACATCATCTCCTAATTCAAATTTGCTTGCGACTACAATGCAGACGTATAACCAGCTCCCGAAAGTATAAATTTATACATCGTGCATTTATAGAGCACATTTAGTTAAACCCTTCAAAGGCACTACGTAGAAAATCATGCAAAGACTTTAGATCATTTTAATGACAAGTCACTTTGCTAAAAACCAGTGGCGTAGCCAGTTATTTTTTCATGGGGGGGCAGTGGGGTGGCAGCTTAAAATGATGGGGTGGCTACCGTTGGCAATTAAAGCGTGCATCGGCATCGGTATATTGCCATAGACTATGTATTTTTAGATTTTGGATGTATTACAGTATTGGACATAATACGCAAGCAAGCCTCACTAGCTTGTCTGTTCCACAGTGCACTATAATGGCCTGTCCCACTTTCCCATCACCCAGCCTATAAGAAGTTGTACAGGAAGTTGTATAAAAAAATAAGTCAGAAATTATATAACATTGTTTAATTCTTTATCACTCGTAAGAGTAAAAAGTAAAACAAACGCAGGGATTGGGGGGCAGCCCTTTCATTTGGGGGGGCGGCTGCCCCCCTTTACCCCCAGTAGTTACGCCACTGCTAAAAACCCTCTTGATAACGCAAGCCATAAAATCTTATAATTATATGAATATTACTTAAAGCACAATTTACTGCACAAACAATTATGACTTCTTAAATGGTCAATTTAAACTTATATTCTATATAATTACGTAGCCAAATTAAAGTTTGTGTTTCTTCATATTTCATTGCGTGTAAGTTTACGTTAAATAAGATAATTTTATAATGCTAAATTATGCTTTTACATTGAATTAATTATGCTTTTACGTTGAATTCTACCAAGACAGAAAAATAATGAATGCTCACAAGAGTAAAAAGTTATCGCTTCACACTAAATCCCATGAAAGTCTAACCCAGAACTGAAAAAAATTGCTTGAATATTTAGTAAATGTTTCAAAAATGAACAAATTACTGGATAAACTAAATGTCCTTTACACTTTTCTGGTATATAAATGCAACTGCACATTTTGCCATAAAGAATTAATTAGCCCTATCAACTTAAAGAAGTACAACAGCATAATCTGCATGGAACCTATTAAAAATTTAACACCGTTTAGTCCTTGATTTAACACTTTTAGCTCTTCATTTAACAACATTCTTTCCAAGTAACACACAGAAACAATTTCTAGCAACATAACCTACACATGGGAGCCACAACAAAAAAGCCGTCAGCCAAAGCATTTGCATCATCTGGAAAGTTGAAATTTACGCAATCATCTTAATCTGGAACTACGAAAAACGTTGCAGCACTTACAGCGAGACTATCTGTGACAAGAGTTCCTTCTTCAGGTACGAAGTAATTACAAAATCGTCATTCTGGGCAGCCACCTCGTTCAAAACATTTGCGTCGTAGGCAAACTGGATCAGAGACGCCGGTGCTAGATCCAGCTCGGCAAGGGTCAAGTTATCATCGGAAAGTTTGCTGCCAAGGTGATTCGACAGGGCGAAGGGTATCCACTCATGTTCCAGGCTGTCGGCGACAAAGCCACGGACAGCAGTGAATTTCTCTGACGCGCGGAATGTGCCCTGGAGAAGAACGCCATCTGGAAAGCGGATGCGGATGAGACAATACCTGTACCGTCGTAACTCCCGAATCCTGTCCTTCTCTCGCATCTCCTTCGTCCGCAGCATCCCGAACTTCTCCACCGCCTCCTTCCGTATCTGCAGCTCCTTCTTTATCTCTTCGGCCGAAACGGTAAAAAACTCGTCCGGCACTTCAAACTTCGACGCCCTCGCCGACGGTGAGAAAACGCGAGTCCCGCGATCTAGCTCCGGTCTGATAGGTTCGGCATCGCTCAGAATCTCTTTCAGCGACCTCAGCCGATCCAAATCTCCGGCGCGTTCGGCATTCAAAACGAGAAACTCGTCGCTCGTCCCGTCCGCTCCTGCGACCGTCTTCTGCTCGAACCCGACCGCCTGCAGGAACTCGTGCGCTCCACGCAACGCGAGCACTTTCTCGGAAAGAACCTTGTTTCCGACTCGAATCCGCTGGTACTTCTCCTCGCCCGGGTGCTCGATGATGTTGTCCAGGTACTTCCCGAGCATTTCGATGCACTGCCTTACGCCCTCCACGTTCTTGTTCAACGTGTGGATCATCAGCGCTGATGTCATCTCCGGCTCCTCGGTGAGCTGTGACAGGAGGAACTCTTCAATCCGGACTTCCATTGTTTCCTTTGGAAGGACTTCAGGGCCAACCAGAGGACAGCAGAAAAGAATGATGCTTGCCGCCGGATGGGCGTCGAGCTCCACCTCCACCGGTCCTGCCGCCCGGGCTGCTTCGGCCGCTGCTTGTTCCTTTGCTCGTTGCTCTGCCAGCATCTCTTGCTTTACTTGTGATCTTATGGCAGAGGTAGGTTTGGTGGAGGCTATAAACACAAAAGCAATTTAACTAATGTAGCTGGATTGTGATTTTGATCCAGAATGCCCCAACGGCGATGGCATCTGATTGGTGCTTGTTTGTATGATTTTCAATCCACTTGTGATATTTTGTTTGAAGGAGGGTTGCTCTCACTGCCAATCAGGAAAAGTAAACAGATGCATTTATAGCTACTGGTACATGGAGGCTGGGCAGGTCTTGATTTCAGGCACACTCAAAGAGCCAGAGCTTAGCAACCAAGTCAGTTGAGAAAGTTCTCAGAAAGACTGAATGAGGTTGATAGGCGCTTATGAAGGATATCATGATCAACAGTGTCCAAAGCCGCACTCACATCAAATAGTGCTAAAAGGGTGACCTGTGATCTATCAATATCAATTGCCCCATAGATCTATATCAGAAAGGAAGCGAACTAACAGGGTTTCCGTGGAGTGACCCTTACGAAAACCAGATTGAAAAATCCGGAGTAAATTGTTCACATCAAGATAAACTGTTAGCAACAATCTTCTCAATGATTTTTCCTGAAATTTGCAACTTTCCCCCCATTAATAGCCATATTCGGTACAATGCTGGCATAGCAAATGAGGCATTAGTAAAAAGCCCAGACTTCCATCTAGCCTATTACTCAGTCTGTTTATTTGTTGCGAATTTCAAACAATTCTGAACATAGTTACTAAAGAATTTCGCATTCCAAAGTTATAAAAAATTTCAATACATTTTAGAGGTTCTCCTTTCGTAGCAGAGCGAAGATACCGACACGCTTCAATGTCAGAGACTCGGCAACATATGTATACACGTAATTAATAATATTATATTATATATTTATATATATATATAAAAATAATTCTGTGTAGACCAGAATTGTGATAACGTAGAGAAAAATGAGAGGAAAAGCAACGGTGGTGACATAAACCCTCTTACCTTGATTCAACCTTGCCAACGCTGCTTCTGCTGCCATCTTCTTCTCTTCTGTCAGCTCTCTCTGTGACGCCGGAACTGGTCTGATGGATGATGCAGCGGGCGTTCGAGAGCGCGTGTCGTCGGTCAGTTTGTGGCCCCCACCTGCCATCTTGAACTTTGCGTCCAGCTTTCTCTGCTGAAAGAACTTCTTAATCGCTGACATCTTGATACACGTCCAAGAAATGGAAATGGAAGCCAACAGTGGTCAAAGTTGAGGTCAAATTCAGAGGTCAAGAATTATCTTTGATGCTCCAAGACTGCAGTGCTGTTTCCTGGAAATATTGTAAATTATGTTTTAAATTAAGTAAACGTTGACAGGCACAAACACCAATGCAAATCATTTCCAACATGGACGGAATCTTAAATCCAAAGCCCAGCCTCTCTTCCTTGTAGTAACAAAAAAAGTATGTGGCCAGATAAGTGTTTCTGAACTGCTTCATCCGCTTATTAAGCAAATTTGTGACATACTGAGATAACTGATGAAATACTGGATTAGCTCAACAAGAGCTAGAGACCCTAAATAAATCGAACGGTTCAAGCCAAGTTCCCACGCAGTTATTATCCAGCGCCACTAAACGGTTAACCAAATTCACACCTGTCATATTTTCTTCGTTTTACTTTTACAACACCTGAAACTGAAATTAAATGCGTCGGAAAATCTGAAATATAATTACTTGCTTCAATATGCGGGCTGGTGTTATTATGATTCCATAACAGCTCATACGGATTACTGATTGCAGAGATGGCGCAACGCATGACGCACATAAAGCAGTCCTTAAAAATAATAACAGCGTTATATATTGTTTTTGCAATCGGACGCAGGCTGATAAAAGTCCTCTTCGAATTCAGCTCTGTCAAAAAGGGTAAGAAAAATCAGGATCAAATTGTGCTCAAGTGGTTGACTAGTCTTTAGCAAAGTAGGCCTGTAAAATCCCAGAGCGAATTCACTTCAAAGTTCTCTCCTTACCCTCAGTGGCGTAACTAGGAACTCGGGGGCCCCTCTGGGGCCTCTACACTCGGGGGCCCCTAGACTTTGTCTACCCAGTCTACCCTATTGTTACGCCACTGCTTACCCTAGACCTACAAGGCTACAACTCTCTACAATCCTCCCAGCTATAGCCCAGGTATCTGCGAACTGTTTTCCATCCAGCCTACCCGTTCTACCCGATCATCCACCTGTCGTTCTCTCTCTCGACCGCTGGTCACAAGTCACCTCAAGTTCTCCATCCGAGCCATATCCCACTCAGCACCATGCCTTTGGAATGATAGTCTATGCCTGCTGAGTTCCAATCCTTTTCAGTTCCTCCACCATCATTACATCACACACCAACACCTTTCTCAGGTTCCTCGAGATCCACCATCATTACATCACACACCAACACCTTTCTCAGGTTCCTCTATCCATCACACGGTCACACCTCGGGCTTTTCATTCGAAACTAAATTAAGACACTCATTTTCAGGAACTAGCATAGGCGGAGACCTGGGCCGAGAATTGGGGGGGGGCGGAAAGACGCGAGATTTTCAGAAAAATATCTGACGACCGGCGAAATCTCGGGGAAAAAGTTATTTTCGCCGCCCAAAAAAGTTGACCTTTTTTTTTTTTTAGTCATCCGGCCAAAATCAATCTCGACGCGAAATATTTCTATTTTCGCCGCCAAAAAAGTTGATGACCTTTTTTTTTTAGTCATCCGGCCAAAATCTCGACGAAATTTTCTATTTTCGCCACCAAAAAGTCTTGGCGCTCAAACATTGGGGGGGACAAATGCATGGGCCGTCTCCCCAACACTTTCTTTGGGGGGGACCGTCCCCCTGTCCCCCCCTAGGTCTCCGCCCATGGGAACTAGCTCTTACTCTATCTCATCTGATCCTCCACCCTCCAATTCCCGGCCAGACGACACGCCTTAGTAGGTGTTCCGCCCCTCTGATCTTGTGGTAACTCGACTCGGACTACCAGGGACTAGGCCTACTCTCACGGAAATCCTTCTGACTCAACGCAGCGCTCGTGAATAAGCTGGTGCCCGCGCTTGGCTTTCGAGGAGCGCTTTAGAAATTTGGAGATTATGATTACGATTATATATATATCCTGTCTCTTCACACATCTCCAAAGATGATTATTAGGCTATAGGCCTATGTTTCGAAGCTTCACAATATGATGATAATTGAATTACATTATTATGATTATTTTTATGATTTTACTCGCTTGGATTGTTCTTAATTATTGATAATCCCGAAGTGCGTTTAATTGCAGGCGGTTAAGTAAAATGCAGGCCTACGCAGGGGCGGATCCAGGAATTTTCGAAGGGGGGGGCCAAAAATATTTTGGGCTGGGGTCGGAAAATTTTTCGTTGATATTTCGCTGAAAAATCTGATGAACTTTTTTAGTCGTTTTTGGCCGAAACCAGAGTTTAATTTAGCCCCCACCTCTGGGGGGATTGAGGTTTCCGGAGCGGTAGATAATTGACCGTCTGGAAGACAATCATGAGGCGCGCAGCGCCGAGAGTGGTAGGGGAGGGTGTGGGGAGGGGATATGCCCCTCCCCACCAGAAACTTTTTGAATTTTCACATTGCAATGGTAGCATTTTAAGCTGTTATCTTAACAAAATAGCTGCACTTTTCAGTGCTTATAAGAATAAATATAGACTTTACTTAAAAACTTCTTTCCCGAAAACTAGATGTTCTTTTTTAAGTAATCCGCCGGAAATCTTCAAAAAGGGTGTACAATTTTCCTTCCCAATAAACTGATGACTTTTTTGGTCATCCGTGCGAAATCTTAAAAAAGGTGTTTTAATTTTTCGTCTAAAAAGAGTGATGACTTTTTATTCTTCCGTGCGAAATTTTGGCAAAATCTTAAAAAAGTTGTTTAATTTTTCGTCTAAAAAGAGTGATGACTTTTTGGTCTTCCGTGCGAAATTTTCAAAAAAGGTGTTCAATTTCTCATCCCAAAAAACTGATGACTTTTTATTGTCATCCGTGCAAAATCTTTAAAAAGGTGTTAAATTTTTCGTCTAAAAAGAGCGATGACTTTTTAGTTTTCCGTGCGAAATTTTAAAAAAGGTGTTCAATTTCGCTTCCCAAAAACTTATGAATTTTTAGTGAACCGTCAGAAATCTTCAAAAAGGTGTTCAATTTTCCTTCTAAAAAACTGATGACTTTTTAAGACTAGAATAAAAAAAATTCTTCCCACTACTGAATAAAATATAGTAAGATATAAATAAAAACAAGGAGTAAACATGTGTTATCATTCACCACATTTTCTTGCACATATAGACTAAACTCAAAACTTAACATGTTTCGCCCTGAAATTTTTTGGCATCTGCAAAAAATAAATTACATCCCAAACACTGTTGTTAGTGTTAACTTGATTTGTAATTAATAGTTAGTTGTACTTAGTTATAATTGTGTTTATTGGTGTTAATGTTTTTACAATTTACTACGAATATATACACGAATAACATACATTGCATGCCATAAATCATAGTTGGATACTGTTGAAAGTTGTTTCATTTCGATGCTTTATATAAAGACAATGCAATTGCGTGAGAGACTTAGATTAGATTTCAATTACATTTATACATTATTTTTATTATAGATTTTAATTACATTTATACATTAATTCTCCTGTGCATGACTGACACCCTGAATTTTTTTTTTTGCCACCATGGATGGGGGGGCCACGACCCATGGTGATTTGAAATGGGGGGGCCATGGCCGGATTGGCCCCCCCTGGATCCGCCCCTGGGCCTACGTACTTACTTGTCAAATTGTCGCTGCGGAACGTGTCACAGTGAGCTAGCTGCTGATCTCTTCTCTTCTGTCAGCTCTAATTCTCTTTGTCGCAGCTGACGAAAAATGCTACTGACTTTGGATCGGGAAAACTATTAGCAGCTCGGCCTAACACGAGCGCTTCCGAGTCCCGATCGACGCTCGCGTACGTAAGATAGATGGCGAACTGTTCGAAGAGTAGGCCTATCGATAGCCTACTCAGGAACGTCACATCATATGACGCTCATGGTAATTGGGATTACATATGACTTAATGAAAGACAGACGCTATTGGACAAGTTTCTCATGATTCCACAACAATTTCATGATATATATTGTCCCATTTGCTCGTACCTCCATCATGCAGAGTCGTGCTTTTTCTGTGGTTGGCCCAGTGTTATGGAATGCCCTCCCACTTGAGCTGCGCCTGTTCCCTAGATCACTCTCTGACACATTCTATAAGCGCTTAAAAACTGTTCTGTTTGTCCGTACTGGAGTCGGGAGCGCCTCTGAGTAGTTTCCTTGAAGAGGCGCTATATAAATACTTGAATGAATGAATGAATGAATGCAGCATCGAGGCCATGTGGGGCGCGATTCAATGTAGCCTATTAGGTGTGTTCGTCGCCTTGCAGATTCGAATCCACCTCAAGTCGCCGCGTAAGGACCTTGGGTAAGTCCTTCACTCGCAATTGCTCAGCGCTTCGGCGTGAAACTCCGATGCAGTGTCCGCTCTGCAGTCGGGAGCGCCTCTGAGCGCTACAAGAAGACAGTGCACATACAAACATGGTAGCCACCACTATTTTTGGAATCCACTGTACGTTCGCTCCTTTTCATTCCCCAGGTGGCGTACACATCCCTGTATTGCAATCTCTGACATTCATTCAAATATTTATATAGCGCATCTTCCAGGAAACTAGGCCTGTTACAGTCCTCTATGGCAATCTCTGACGTTGCCTTGTTGCAGGATGCAAGAAGTTGGGTAAATACAATCAAGGCTGTTCTGAGGGAGTTGAAGAGATATGATAGGATGGGTAGAAGGTGGAAATGGGAAGCATGGAAGTCGAGGATAGGGGAGGAGCACAATAATGGAAGTAGACCTATAAATAAATGGATTCGAAGACGAAACCCAAAGTCCCACGTGGGATCAACCCGTGGAAATTCTGTTATGGTAGATAGTTAGCCTACTGTATCGTCATGGGAAGGGTCGAACCTCCGGTAGTCCAACGTAGGCGTTGCAAGCTGAACGTTCAAACCATAGTTTGTCAAACAGCATAGTTGTAAAAAGTTTTTCCGTTTTTTATTCTCTCCCAAAAACGGCGTTTTTTCGTGCTTTTTTCGTTTTCGTTTGCACCGTTTTTTGTCGTTTATATATTTTCGAAAAACCACGTTTTTCTAGTTTTTAAAATGTTATTTTAATCGCTTTTTACATCTATGGTTCAAACCAACCTTCTATACTATGCATAACAGTCACTTCAACTATGGCTCAGACAGTGGCTTCTGCCATCCCCCACCCCCGCAACAATAGGACTCAATCCCATCCTTCCACCTCTCAGGCAAACTTCCCGGCTCTCCCC
>OX457041.1:55589440-55591940 GCA_949752735.1 Lumbricus terrestris
TAGACAGACTGATATTCTGATAAGGGATTTAATTGGTTTGAAGTGATTAACGAGTTTTCTAACGGAGGGTGGAATAAAAAAAAGACCTTAAATCATCTGCTACAGAACTTGATAAAACAAGACTTCTGTTCGCAAACCATGGGAATCGGTGCGCACGGCGCGCACATCCGCAAACATTGCTCGTGTGTCCGAATAAATTTGCAGTGAAGACGATGACACCGGGTAGGCCATACAAGCAAATATCCCCTGGAAATTCAACGCGAAACAGGTTGTCCTAGAAGCACCGTATAACGGTATATTGGAAAAGATGATCTAAAGTTAGCCTAAAGTTATTCGTCGACGTGAAGTCCAACAACTCTCCAACACTATACCAAAGAAACGACAGCTAGCCATAGCGTGCAGCTGCCAGCCGTTTCTTTACGTTTGAAGCAGCGCATGACAGTGCACGGCTTATGATAAAATTGAAATGACGTGGTTTAGCGATGAGGAGATATTCATGGTAGAGACTCGTATAAACTGTTAAACACCCAAAATGGTCGTGTGTGTACGCGAGTTAGCAAAAAACGATTTGTGAATATGGCGGGGAAACGGCGCCAGATCGCTTCACCAAAAAAACCAGAATATGTTAGGGTTGACTGTTCCGATCATATAATTAAAAGCTAAACGAACACCAGTTCGACTTTTTCACTAATACTGGAGTGAAATATCTTTAATTTGACGCATAAAGTATAAATAAATTCAAGAAATTGGCGGAGCATGCAAATTTGGTTTATTTATGCTGGACCACATAATTGCCGACTTTATAATAATATTCTGAACTAAACTTAATACCTCATGAATTGACAATAATTCGTTGCTAATCAGTAGTAATGCAAACATTTGCTACCAAGCGAATACGATGCCTACATATTCGTTTAGGCCTAATAGAAATGAAATAACTTTGACAAACCGCAACACGGTTACAGGATGAAGTGAAAAATAATTAGTATAAAGAACTATAGACTAATTGTTCACGGGTTATTTTTGAGCAATGCACAGCAATTCGCAATCCACAATAATTATCGTGCTTGTAAATTCATAGTAGGTATAGGCCCTAATCAGAGCTTTTTTTTAGTTCAACATGTAGGCCTATAAAAATAGCAGTTCTAAAGGAATTTGCGCAACTTTAAAGGCATTTTAGTCTCTCCAGCAGTGTTCCAATTCCTTTATGTAGCGTAGGTCTATATCTCCGAAATTACTCTGGGGCACATGTCAGGATAGCCAGTCTAAACACCCGGCCGCGTCTGTCTGTCTAATTTCAGTGGTAGCGCCAGCTACACATTTTCAGCAGGTTGCATCAGGGTGGGTTGGAGTTATTCAGCAGCCAGTCGAAGAAACTAAATGTAAAGACGATAAAAAAAACTGCAAGGAATTTTTGGTTGGTCATAAGGCAGGTCAAGATCAAAATAGACAGGTCGAACAACCGGCTGCGACCTTAGGTTGCGCAGCCACTGTCTGCATGCCAGAACTTCTTTTATTCCTTTCTTTGATCTGCTTGCTGCCTGTGTGCCCGCCTATTCACTGCGTATAGCCGTCATTACGTCAGCCTGCTTTACTATTGCTCTGTCTGTCCATTTGTCTGTGTGTGTATACCTGCTGGTCTTATTGCTGTCACTGTATAGATCAGCGTTTCCCAAACTTTTTGGGCCGCGGAACCCTTCGCGTCCTAATATTCTCTGGCGGAACCCCAATCTCAACTAAATGCATTGAATCATGTAGAACGCACGGGAAGCAAAGTCTACTAATAATTATAAGCCTACCTAGGCCTACCTAAATGCACTAAATTATAGAAAGTCTATTTTCTTCCATTATCATGAAAAATTAAATTGCACTGTTTTCAAACCACAATTTGTGGATCTTACTTAGAGTAGCCTATGCCCTACACGAGGTTAGAATGTGAAGGTTCATTGGAATTCTGCTTCATTAAGAAGTCATTAAGAAGTTTGTAGTCTCCTTTAGAAAAGTTGGTTGCTTTTCACCTTCATTGAGTGGTTTCGTATCCTATTATTATCGTAATTCATGAAAAGAAAGTATTGAAACTAGTTCGCTTTCAGGTCGTGAATAATAATGATATGCAATTTCTGAACGATGGTTTCCTCAACAACATCGTCCATTAAAAAAATCGTGTGAGTTTGGAAAGCGTTCCACGTTTCTAAATTAAATAAAAGATGTTTAGAACCCTAGTTAGCCTGCGTAGAAGTTACTCAATTTTGGGAAATTTTTACACAAACATATAAAAATCATTAGGCTATTTGTTACTACTCCTGCAAGATCTGACTAGGCGATACTTTTTAAACTGTTGCGTTTAACGGTGCTCACGCTAGTTTCGTCGAGTTACAAAGATGACTGCGTCTCTGTTCAGACTTAGGCCTAAAGCCTTGACCTACGTTACGTTCAGCAGTGATGTATAAGCTTATAATTATACATAGTAATCGGATTGCTAATAATCACTGAAAGGTCA